>OY987259.1:11274616-11874616 GCA_963920725.1 Rhamphomyia laevipes
ATATATATATATATATATATATATATATATATATATATATATTTATTTATATTATTATTTTTTTAAAAATATAATAATAATAATAATAATAATAAATATATCTTTATTTTCCTCTATTGACAAAAATTTACAAAATATTGTTTAAAAAAGAAAATATAATATTATGCTACTTTAAAGTAATTAAATTATTTACATTAATTTTATAAGAATTCAAATTTAAATTTTACTTTTTTATTGTATACTGAATAAAGGTTTTCTTTTTCTTTATAAAAATTATAAGTGTTTTTCAATTAGAGAAAAAATAAAGTTAGAAAGCATTCTTTATTAAATAAATAATAGTATCGAATGCCCCATCAAATTAATTTACAAACAAAATTTAAGTGGGGTGAGATCATTTTTATATATACATTTAATGAAATCTGAATTAACTTTAAATAAAAAATAAAAAATTTAAAAAAATTAAAAACTATAAAGAAGAGAAAAAAAAAATACACAAACATTAATAAGTGATGAAAGAAAAATACAATATATAATGGTAAAAAATTGAAAGAAATAACCAATCATACTTTGTCAAACAAGTGCCAAAACTACACTATAGCATTCAATAGAACCTCAATTTGCGAATGATTATATTGTAACAGCCAGATTTTAACCTCACGCAAAAAAATAGACAACACACGTAAATTTCTAGTTGCATCATTTAATTTGTTAAATAATTTAGGTGCAGTAATTGTGTAAAATTTAGCATAGTGTGTTCTATTAAATCTAGGTACCAAAGCAATATTTCTTGTATTAGCTCGTAGGTTATAAACCGATACATATCTATTTTGGTAAAAACCGCCACGGATAAAGAAAGTTTTTAAAGTTTTATAATAGTATAAGTGCCTGATGGGAAGAATTTTTAGACTGATAAAATAATTAAAACTACTACATCTACGATTTATTTTACAAATAATTCTAATTATGTGTTTCTGAGCAATAAGTAGTGGTTGAATTTTATTAAAATAACTACCACCCCAACAGACTATACCATATTGTAATTTAGATTGAAATAAACTATAGTAAATCATCAACAGAATTTTCTCTGTGCAGTAATTCCGTAGGTGGTAAAAATGTTTTACAGTTGTAAAAAAGTATTTTTTTAAAATATCACAATGATCAGACCAGTTAAGCTTATTATCAATTGTAATCCCTAAGTATTTGAACGAATCAACAATCTCAATTTTAAAACAATCTGATGAACAATTACAGTTTTCGCAAAACGATTGTAAGCTATGGCGGTCACAATTTTCATATATTTTTATAAATTTTTCACATGAAGCTGAGTGATAATAGAAATTATGATCAATATTTTGATCACCCGAAATATTGAAAAACATAATTTTAGTTTTATTACTAATAATCAGCTTATGTTTATCGAACCATTTTCTAAGTAAGTCTAAATCAAAATTTATATCCGCAATTAAATTAAAGTAGTTAACACTAGCATACGCACAAGCTATGTCATCTGCAAAAGCTGTATTATTAGATTTAAATTCTTGTTTTAGTAGTGAATTAATAAAAATTAGGAACAGAATTGGGCCCAATACTGAACCTTGAGGTACACCAATATTAATATTACGAATACTACTAAATTTATTTGAAATTTTAACTTTTTGTGATCTATTGCTTAAATACGAACAAAACCAATCATACATAAACCCTCTAAACCCTGCATTATACAATTTTTCGAGTAGTAATTTATGGTTTACCATATCAAAAGCTTTAGTTATGTCAACAAACAACGCTGCAGTATTATTACTACTATTAATTTCACCATAAATATACTCGCAAAAGTTTAATAGAGCATCTTCTGTAGATCTATTTTCACGAAAACCAAATTGTTTCTCACTAAAAAAATTTGTTTTATTTAAGAAATTAATCATACGATTTTTTATGACTTTTTCAAATAATTTCGAAAAAGTGGATAAAATAGAAATTGGTCTGTAGTTATTAATTATTCTCCTATCACCTTTTTTAAAAAGCGGTATAACTTCAGCAGATTTAAGTGCAGATGGAAATTTTCCTAAGTTAATGCTTTTATTAAAAATGTAAGTTAAAATATCCACAATATTAAAAGAAATTTTCTTAAGAATTGAAGTTGAAATTCCATCTTGCGTACAAGAGTTCGAATTTTTCAACGACATAATTAACTTATGCAATTCAGAAGGTGTAATGTGGTCAAAATAAAAAGTGTTCATTTGATAATTATCTTCAACTAAACCAGAGTTGCAAGAATTACAATTACTGGAGCAATTTCTAGAAATTGAGTCTTCTAAAACGTTTACAAAATAATTGTTGAAATGATTTGCAACTTCTTCATTATCAATAACATTTATATTATCTAAAAATAACTCATAAATTCTATTTTTATCTTGACCTCTATTTAAAATATCATTAACAACCTTCCATTGACCTCTTACATTATTCCTGTTTTTATTAAGTTCATTTGAGTAAAAATTTTCACGACAAGCAGGAATTTCAGATTTTAACTCATTACATAGCTTTAAATAATAATTTTTAAGTCTTGTATTACCGGGATGTTTCAAAATTTTTTGTCTTAATTTATTTTTTTTAGAAACTTTATCAATTAATTTTTTAGACATCCATGGTTTAAGTCTTTTAATTTTTTTCCTAATAGGAGGTTGAAAACTACAAGCATTTATTTTATTATGTAGTATTATTAGAAAATTATCATAAGCTACAGATGGATCATTTTCAGAATAAACATCTTCCCAAAATTCATTAAAAAGTGAAATATTCAATTTATCAAAATCAATAATTTTAGTGATAGCAACTGGATCTTTTTTACTTGATTTTTTTAATTGGATATTGTTGAGAAGCAAGCTTGTCATACAGTGATCTGTGATATTAAGATCAAAAGTTGTACCACTATATGAAAATTTTTGACTATTTTGAAAACGAACAAATATATGGTCTAAACATTTACCAGACACTAAACGAGTAGGTTTATTAATTACACTTTCAAGACCATTTGCAGCCATCAAGAACAAATATTGATCTACTATATTCGATTTAGATAAAATATCAATATTGAAATCTCCTACCAAGATTAAATTTTTATTTCGTTCATTTTGCAACAATTCCTTAAATTCACCTAAAAATACCTCTTTATCTAAATTATTTTCATGTAGTCTGTAAGTACACAAAAAAACTATTTTTTCATTATCAATATTGCAATCTAACCTAATTATATCGGCACTACGCAAGTTACAATACGAAACATTACAATGGTAATCAGACCTGACAAACACTGCTACACCACCAGATGCATACGAATTATTACATAATGCAAAGAAGCTATAACCTGGTATATCATAATCATTTTTCTCGTAATCATAAATCCAAATTTCAGTTAAAAAAATGAAAAGTGGTTTATTAGAGAAAGATTCTAAATGTGCCAAGAGTTCAACAAAATTTTTTCTAAGACTTCTAATATTTTGTTGTATGATGCAAATATTATTTGACAAAATATGATTAGGTTGAAAAACACTTTCACAAATATCAGAATTACTAAAAAAAGAATTATTGTTGTTAAATTGTAGAGGATCAGTTTCAAAATTAGAATTAAAAATATTCATAACAAAAAATTAATAATTATTTTAATTAGTTATATTAATAAATTTAGATCATCTAAAGATTTAACAACACAAACTTTAGCAGTATCATCTTTTCTCATCCTAATCTTTCCATAACGATACCACAAATATTTGTAATTTTTTTCTTTCTTCAACTTTTTTGCAGCGATAAATAATTTTCGATTAGATGATGTTAAACTCTCATTTATAAAAACTTTAATTTTTTTATTTTCGTCATCGAAAATACAGCTGTTCAAACGAGTTTTATTCTCTATTTTTTTTTTCAAAATTTCTTCTTTTAATTTAATTGAGTTGAACTTAACACAAACAACATTCATAAATGACGAATTTATATTTTGTTCTTCATCGGAATCTTGTTTTGTTTTGATTTTTTTAACAAAACATTTATCAATATCGTCATCAATAATTCTCACACCCACAGCTTCATCGAGAATTTTTTTTACATTCTCAATTGCATTGTTGTTATTAACATTTGGCAAACCAACAATTTCTATAGAACTTTCAAGTTTGTGCTGTTCAAGAGAATTTACTTTTGTTTCCAGGTCGTTAACTTTGTCTAACAGCTGTTTCTTGTCTTCTTGAAGTTGATGTATTTGTGCGAGTGCATTAGTGTTAATATTTTTTAAATCTATCAATTCTTTATAAATATGTTGCAAAGTTATTGATTGAGGCATAACTACGTCACTGATAGATTTAATATTTTCAATATTTCCTATAGACTCAACATTAGATTCAACATTAGAAATAGATTGTTGCAAATGCTCTGTGGTAATAAGAGTTTTTGGTGTTGATGGTAAATGTAATGATTGGCGGCGTAGAACATTACAGCGATCGCAACGATATGGTTTTTTATTTTTTGTCATAAATTCTATATCGCTTACCAACAAATTAACGCATTCTGCATGAAACATCGTTTTGCAATCACTACAAGTTATTTTAGCATGTTGTCGGTCAATTTTTTTATTACATAAACACTGCATTTTATTAATATTTATATATGTAAATGTTATTTCAATAATTTATTTAAATAATTTATTATACGGTTTAGTTTTTACTGTTTTTTCATTTAAATCTCAAAATATATCAAAGTATATAAAAATATTTTTTTTTTTCTTGTTTTTTTAATAAAAAAATACGAAAATATTAATATTTTGCACTATATTTTAATAGTTTTTCAATTTAAAAAAATAAAAACAAACACTTTTCTTGATTTGATTTAATTTAAATTATTTTAGTTTATTAAATTTCAAAGATATACTATAATTAAAATCTCAACTTCGTGTGCACCCCACAACACTCAGATAAGTGTTTTAATTATAATTACCCACCAAATTAATTTCAATGCTGGATGGAATCGACTTTATTGATTTTCTAGGAGATTGAATAATTTTTTGTATATACGTTATATATATAAAAAAAAAATTTTAGTAATCTCAAATTCGTATTCTAAATTCATGATTTTAATGTAAAAAGTGAGGTGTACGAATACGGTTTTTACATACTGTTGTAAGTATAAATTTTTAAACGAATTTAAAATATTTGAAATTATTTATATTAATTATAAATAATAATTTTTAATTTCGGTTAATGAAATGGGTATATTACCCATTAGAATTTATTCCCGGCTAGACTTTATCGTAAAAAACTAGCCTGAAAAAAAGAAAGTATCAAAATAAAATTAGTAACAGATAACACCAGTCTCTTATAAACTCACTAAAACGGAAATTTATTGTCCGGAAATCTTGCGTGGCCGCGTTTTGAAAATCCTATATAGAATTTAAAGTCATTGGTAAATATGCTCTCTCGCATCTTCACGTGCTTTCGTTTATTCTCTACTTGTAATTTATTTGTAATCTGGCAGGTTGTTATTTGTAATTGCTGATAATTTGATTTGGTTTTTAATATGATGCATCCTTTACATGCATTAATTATCGTACTGACATTTCTGCTCATTTGATGTAATTATAATATGGCTAGAAATCCATTTAACTTTTATAAAAGCCTGGATTTTTCAATATACCCAAAAACGAAGTGATGCTTACAATTCTACGTTTATTGAGTTCATAATAGTCTGTGAATATTCAGATGCTATCCACGCTATAGCTCTTAAAAGCTAAACCTATATAAATTAATTGTTTTATGACAGATATGGTGATGATTTGATTACGATACCATAAAAAAATTTGATTTTCTGTATAAAATCAGTTTTTATTTTATAGTATTCCAAATTTATTTATGTTATATAAATTCTAACATTTTAACTTGAAATTTCTGACTACTTAGTTAGAAATAAATTTAAATTATTTTCAAATTACTATATATAATTTATTGCTTGGTAAAAAGTAAAAATTAAGAGTTTATTGTCCACATCAGCTTTTAAAACTTGTTTTATATAAATTTTCAAGGTTAAATCAATATTTACATTTAGATCTAATAAAATTTTTGTTCTTCAAAATTTTTTATTCTAATATTTTTGTTCTTTGATACCAAAATTTTTTATGTAATCGAAATTTAACCCTGGATACAAAACATTCCAGAATTAAATGATTTTTATATTTAATTTATTTGATTACTCTCTAGTTTCTATTATTTTTTAAATTAATCCAATTTCGTGCTTAATATGATTAAATCACCACCTACGAGTGCTTACTTCAAAAATTAGAAACAAACATGACAGCAAAATGAACTTTAAAAATTATACTTTAATTGTGAATCCTTGACTTACAGATTAAATGACAATTTTTTTTGTTTTTTAATTTAATTGGCAAAAGTTTATTAATATTTGTTCGGTTATTAGATAAAGTTTTCGTACATTTTATGAAAAAAAAAAATGACATAACTTTTTAATTTAATAATTTTTTTTTTTTTTTTGATTGCATAATCAAAATGAAATTGAAAATAATTTCCAGTTTCCGAAAGTCTGACAATGTTTCCAAATTTTTTGTAAATTTATAATTGGATCAAAAGTTTATGTTGTTGAAAACATTAAAAATATGTTAAATAATTAATAATTTTATGAAATTGGATAATAATTCATAAAAATTATAATAAAGTCATATTTTTATGAAAATGTTGGGGGAATTTTTATTTTGTAGTGCAAGCAGATGTTTGTTTTGTGAAATTCACTCAAATGTGGTGGAAGGTGGAAGTATCTAAGCAATATTATAATAAATTAATGTTAAAATTAATATAAAAGCATTATCCGGAAGCCTTATCTCTATTAAGCTAACCGAAAGCGAACCTCACCACTTAAAGTATGTACCAAAAATTACATTTTTTTGATTTTCATAAAAAAAAACGTGTCGGATTGCTTTGTCTGGATTGGAGCTATTTATAAAAAAAAAATACAGTTTAGCGGTTTCAAAATAAACGTGTCCGGTTATCCTTATTTTACGCCAACCATTCATATTTATTTTGAAAACTACTGTTTTTTGAATAAACATCTAAAATTAGCTGAAATTTTTATAAATTTTGGTGGGGTATATTTTATAAATTTTGGCTATGTTGGTGGGGGCTAGCGTAATACAACTGGAAGACTTATCCAATTAAATCATGCCATATCCACCTAAAACATGACGTAATAAATTTATGTGTTAAGTTATGTTTAAATACCCAATAACAAATATTATAAAATCTGCACCCTTGGAAATGATAAGAAAATTAATTTGAGCAATTTCCATATAATTCGTCATTGTAAACTCGTACCGCTTATATGAAATAGGTTCATATTTAAATTTTCAGTTATTTGTTAAATTGTTCAGTTCATACTTGCGACTTGCGACAATTTTCAAGTCAACTCGTCTTTATTGTAAGTCTTATCAGGCAGTTTGAGTTGGAAAATACAGATTAAAATTTGACTATAATTGTCATTTTGATTTCAGAAATTTATTTAAAAGAAATACATAGATTAAAAGTTTACAATTATAAGTTAAATTGTTATTGTTATTTTAACACTTGAATTAGCTTAAATGAAGTTTCACTACTTTACCGAATATTAAATTTGGTATTATATTAAAATTTAATCTTTTAACTATTAATTTGTTTTCATTTTTTTTTAAATAAATATTTATTTAAATTTGTAGTATTAATCACAAATTTTATCAGGAAATCGATATATCAATAATAATTATGAAGCAAAAAATAAAGTAATTAAAAAAAGCTAATTTTTTGTTATGTTTTTATTGTGAAGTAAGGTTTATTTATAATTTTCAGCTGTCAAAATAAAATAGTTATAAATTCTTATAGAATTTTTAGAAATAATAATGTATTTATAGACTAGGGGACTACGTCTTTTCATTACGAATGAGGAGTTTCTATATTCACGACGACTTAAAAGCCAGTTTGGTCACATCCTTAACCTCTATAACCTCTAATTCTCAAGTTCTACTTTGATAGCCGTTTTCGAAAATAATTCTTCAGAATACTTTGAACACTATAGCTATGAAGTTAATTCCATAAAATATGTCAATAAATTAAAATAATTCTTTGTATATTCTATTTCAAATATGTGATACGTTAATTCTACTTTAGACCCACGAAAAAAGGGTCTAAAGTTTAAATTTGAATGTAGAGTGCCAAAAAATTTATCACGAAAAAGACCAACTAAAGTAGCAAATTGAAGCTGTGCACTGTGCTGCGTAAAGTAGATATTATTACTGTAGTGATTTTATGATTAATTTTTATATACAAAAATGTCACCAGCTTCAAATGTTATTTAAGACTCTAAGGCATGAATTTCTAAACCACACTAAGATTCATATTTATAAATAACTTATCCTAATGAGACTAACGCTTAAGAATTCTCAGAGTTTCGAACATTTTTTGATGTTTTCTTTAATTCATTTTTTGATGTTTTCTTTAATTTTATATAAAAAAAAATTCTTAAAATGTACGATGTATCATGAACCAAACATGGCTTGTCTTATTATATTTTATAAAAATAAACATAACCTCAATAATAGTAAACATAACCACAATTTAGTCATGCTATTAACAAAACAAAAATAATTGCAATAATTTAAAGGTTTGGCTTATAAATTCGCAGACTTTACAAGTAAAGTACTTACTAAAGTTTTGTGTAATTGTGGTAAACTTGTTGATAAAACTGAATATATATAGCCCAACACTTAGGGCCAATGGCTGATTATTATTGATTTTATTAATATTTAATAATCATACAAATATTGTAGTTCATATAGAGATAAGGAAATTATTAATAATAATACAGATAATTATGATTATGAGTTATGAGGCTATGACTATTAATATATAATCGATAATTTTTTTTTTGATAAACATTTAAATTTTGGCTAGAAATAACTTTCTGATAAAATTTACTTGAACCAAAAATAGAGTATTTTATTTAACAGAAAAAAAATGTTAATGTTAGTTAATTAATAATATCAATATTTTCCGTCTGGAAAAATGATAATAAATTATTATTAACAAGTTTTTGTCGCTAATGGAGTGAAAAAAGCCGAAATGGCAGCTTCTCATCCACAGACAAAATTAAATATTTAAAACAATATAAAAACATAATATTCGTCATAATTTCTATTCAAATGCAAATGAATTTTCTAAAATTTACATATAAAAATCATGAAATTTAGCATAACAAAAATCAAAAATTACGAAATCTCAGCTGCAAAACAATTTCTTAGCCAGTTTGTCTAATTAGTATCGGTTTTCTGTAGATTTTATTTTTATCTCGAAAGATCTAACAAGTAAAATTGTCATCGTTTTGGCTACTTGATAATTTATTACTTTGATCATTAAGCAAATTATGTTGTTATAAATCATGACTATTTTTAGCATATACTAAATTTTCATCATTGTTTAATTTATGTCTTGTAGCATAAATCAATTTTTTTAAATTTATTGATTTTTAGAGTTAATTTTCATATTTATATTTATTAAATTTGTAAAAATATAAACGAAATGTGATTTTTTATTATTAAATTTTTATTATTACTATATAAATTGAAATATTTATTTAACAAAATTAAAAAATAATAAGTTAATATATTTTCAAAAATTGACATATTAATGCTAATTTTTTGTATATACTATTTCAAAATCATTTTTCAAATTTCATATTAGAAAAACTAATGCAAATAATTCAAGCAAATTATTTTGTTTTTTTTTTTGCTAGAAGTTTTGTAATTGCTATAATTAATTTAATTATTTTCCTATATCACATTTCCTGCCATCATTTTTTTTTTCAGTAATGAAGAAATTTGTTCAAATATTGAAAAATTACTTATTTCTGTTGAACAAATTATACTGAAATATAAAATTTTATTGGTTAGCTTTAATAAAGAGAAACAGAGTAATAGAGATCTTGAATCAATACCTTCAACTTGAACTTATCTGAAATCATATTTCTGTGTATAAATCATCATATCTTGGTATTCCTTTTGGACGGAATTGTACTCAATTTCTTGTTCCTATAGACCTGTTGTTATGTAATTGAGTAGTAAATTATATAAATAATATCTGAAATGAACAGTGGCGGAATAACGAATAACGAATGTCACCTCTAGGCACTTTATAAAAAAAAATGCTAATAATTATTTAATTTCTTCGGGTTGTATTTGTGATCCACCTATAGAATTGTCAACAATTTTTGGTTGAGACAGAAATAAAAATTTACGACAATACTTTTAAGAGTACTATTACAAAACTGTTATAAATTGTTATGTGATAAGCTTGTGCTGACCTTCTTTTAGAGTAAATTTTCCAAGATTCAGAAAGACCTTAACCTATTCTACATAATGTCTAATTTATAGGCAAATCTAGATTAATGCTACGATGAACGTCTACGTATTAACATTTTCCTGTAAAATTCATTTTATTTCTCGTAATTTGTTCTGTTAAATATTATTCAGTTAATTTGAATTGCCCCTAGTAATTTACCTTCATTGGCATCAGGTTCCAGACCTGAAGTGTCTATTCGTAAATAGACGAATGTCTTGGAAGCTAAAAGAAAACCACAAACTTAATAATTTTATAATTATATAAATCCAAATGATCATAATAAATTGATAAGAAAAATATTCCTAAGAATTCTTAATTTGCATATTAATTTACGAAAAGAATCTAAAAAGTTCTTACCAAATCAGATTTTACATCTATCCATAACCACAATAATTTACATAGTAGTTTATAAAATTTAATATTCTTGCTCAATAAAAATTGAAAGCCATCTTTACATAATTTTTAATATTTATTTTACAATATTTCTTTATCTCTGATTTTATGTTAACTTTGGAAACTCTTGTTTTTATAATGAGCTGAATGAACTCCAACGGGGTAAAAAATCATGTTTTAATAATGATTACACATTCCAGGTGGGTTTGTTTTATCTATTTTCAATGAATATATTGATAAGATATAGAAAAAAAAACCAGGAAAATTGGATTCGTGTATAGACAGTTAGTAGGTCTTTTTTATTGATATTATCTTTTCTGCCGACATTGGAATTCATTAAAACGAAACAAAAAAAAAAAAGATTGTTGCAACATTGCAGTTTAACTAGTTAAGTTTTGAGTTCATTAGCATATAATTAACATTGTAGAAAGTGAAGCGGAAGAAATTGGTTTATGAACACTTTAATATAGAAACATCAGAGTTTAATTAGTGAGAAATTTTATGAGAAAATTATTTAAATTTTTAATTATCGGATGGTCTTTTAAGAAGCTACTGGGATGGTCAATGGGTAGAATTACATTCTTTACTAATCGAATCAAATATTTATAAAAATCTTTTTCATATATACAAACTATATAAAAAATTTCCATTCACAAATAGTTCTATTAAAAATTTTTATAATCAGTTCAAAGTTTATTTATCATCTTAGCATGACCAAAATTAGTTTAAATCTTTATTTTTGTTCTGCATATTTACATAATCTTCGCAAATTATAATTGACTTCCTCCATAAACTTAAATATTTAATTTAAAATATGATTTTTAGCTTTTAGCTAATTCACAGTCCATTAATTTTAATATCATTTTTATAAGAACCAGAATAAAATTTATCATTAAAAACTTTCAATTTGGTTGTACAAGAAATTGGAAATCTATTTAAGATTGTGTGACATCATAATCTTATGTCAGGTATGCTTTTAACGCTTATTAGACTTGTTTTAACCTAAGAGAATTAGCATATTTTTTTTTTTAAGAATTAAGTTTCTTGTTTGTTTGGTTGGAATTTGAATTGTTATATAAAATTTATGTTTATAATAAATATAAATTGTAGAACGCTTCTCTAAAGCGTTCTACAAAAAAAAAAAAAAAAAACTTTTGTTATTTCATGATACAAAAGTTTCAAAAAATATAAATATTTTTAATATGATTTTCTGCGAGACAAGATGTATTCTATACAAGTTTGTTGGCTTGCGATTCAATTTTTGATAGTTTCAAATTATATTGTTTATAAAATTATTTTTGTTTAAATTAAATGCTATTCATGAAATTTGAAACTTTCAAAACAAGTTTCAAAATAATCTAACAAATCACGAGTTGCTGTAAAATTGACAGTGTTTTTTTTTTTTTGAAAACTGATACAATAATCTTGTATTCTGTCACGGTAGAAGATATTTTCATGCTAACGAAATTGTTGTATATAAAAAATTAGATTTTAATGCGGGATCATAAATGTGATTTAATATATGATTTCGAAAAACGATATACATATATAAAAATATGGTAATAAGTTCATAAGTTTAATGCCAAAACAGTGAAATTTTATACGTTATGGTCAGTTGAAGTTCCAACCTTCAATGTGATTTATAATATTGTGTAAAATTTCATAATTAGCTCAAAATTTTAGGATGAATTAGAAATATTTGTATTTATGCTAAATAAAATCATCTAAACTCGATTTATATTTATGCTGCTCACCCGGTTAAAGTTTGATTTCCGGTAAATGAAAAATCAGAAGAACTGGTAAAAAACGAACCCAACACACGGACACTTACCAAATAGGTTTCGCATTATTAATAGCCAAAATGTTAGACTTCGATTAGGGGGGGCCGTTTTAACGAGCGCAACCGGCTTTTATCTCACCCATCTATAATTAAATATAAATTTCTCACATTTTCGGTTTTAATATATTTTGACCATTAAAATTTAATTAATATTTAATTTTATACGCGTAATAAAAATTACACTTTTTATTCGGAACAAATTATTTTTATAGCGTGAAGAATTTTTGATAATAAAAATATATTTTTTATTTCCTCATCAAAGTGAACGTTTTAGTCACGATTCATTCAATATCCGCTGAAGGCTGAAGAGTATGCTCAGCAGTATGTTAATTATTCAAAGGAAGACACCTGGTGTTTTCATTCTGTAACTATATAATTTTAATTGTTTTTCAAAATTTTGAATTATTTAAGTGATATATTTAGGAGTCCAAAAAAAAAACTCCAATTATTATTTTAATGGTATTCAAATTGAAATGGGAAACGTGTCAGATTTGAATTTCAATTAGTTTTTTATTGGTAATCTAAACAATCTACATTTTTATTAAGTATTTTAAACTTGTTTTTAAAAATTATCTTAAAAAAAAACAAAATATACAAGAAAAATTCAATTAAAATTTTTCAAATCAGTTTCTAATAAATTAATAAAAATCTTGATTGATGCCATCCAAATGTTTTCAATTAGCTTGTTGTTTTTTTTTCTGAAATACATTACTTAAATTTATCAACATTTTTTTTTTGGGTGTGTAAATTCAGATTTAAGTGTTTACTCTGGTTAGTGTCATGAACCCGTTTAACCGAAGGGGATAATAAAACATAACCAAAAATTATACCAATAAACAAAAACAAGAGATAAGAAATCATAGCATCATAAGAAAAATAATAATATCAATTAAGATCAATTAAAATCACATAAATTTATCAGTGAACTATAAAGTTTTTAACATTTAATTAAACATTAAATTTAAGATAATATTTATTTAAAAAAATATTTATAGAATAAATATTAGATTTATTTAAAATGCAGTCAAACCAATTGAAAGAACTTAAATAATTTATATTTATTTAACTTTAGATTGAATAAAAGCGTTTTTAATTTATATTCGAATTGGTTAAGCTACAAATCCATTTGGCCTGTATAATTTTTGATTATTCCCAAAAACTTTTGTAATTCTTTCAGTCCGAAATTAGTGTTTACATTCAGAATTCAATAAGAAGTTCAATAATTAGACGAAACTTTTGTAAAGTTTAAAGTTCAAATAAAAGGAATCAGAATGTTTTATATTAACACCAGCTTAAATATAAATAATGTTAGTTTTAAAGTGCACTAGTTTGCATAGCTGGCTACTTTAAACTTTTAAAATTTATCAAATTACATTTAGCTAAAACTTAAAAAAAAAAATTACTTAAAATGATTCATGCTTCTAGGAAGCATACAATGAATAAGAAGAGGTCAAGTATCCAATTAAATTGAAATTTATCATTTAAATTTATTCTAATTTAGGAATTGATCATAGGGCCATAAAAAGTATTATTACTGCAAGTAAATTATCATCTTCTTAGAATATGATAAGTAAAATATTTCTTCTTAGAATTTATTCTGCATTCGAAAGGGTTAAACGTAAATGATTACACATTTAATAGATTTTTATTAATATGTCCTATTACAAGATTCAGTTTTGGCATATGCTTTCATTTAAAATAGCATTAAAGTGGAAAGAATGTCTTCACTATGCAATTTTTATGAACTGGACACCCTACGTTCTTTTTAAGCATTTGTATTTGCCAATTTTAACAAGTCATCATTTATAAGTTGATTCATGAGTTCGCAAAAGATGAGTTTTTATATTAATAGTCCAATTTACCCTGAAGATCTCTTTAATTGATTCAAATTGGGTGATCATAATAATTTTTTTTTTATTTCTCGATGGTAATAAATATCATTTACATTAGGGAATTTTGCAAGCACTCAGCTTGATATATTGTGAAAATAATATTGTAAATATAGTTTTATTTTTAGATTATGAATGAAATTTTTATTTATTATAATATTTCATTTAAATTTGTATTTATTTAATACAAAAATTTCAGTTCCCAGTGTAATTGAATTACTACTTTTAAGAATTTGAATCATTCTTAGCAAAGAAGTTATAAAAAATATTTAAAAGCGTTTTTTTTTAAATATATATACAATTTTTAAGTTATCCTGGAATTTGTAAAATTTTTGTACAATTTGTCATTTAGCATAATTTAATTAATGATTTCATGAAATTTCCTGCATATTGTAAATGTTTTCCATATTATTAAATAAAATTATATTTTCTTTCATTTCAGGTTTGTACAAAATCATGAACTTATGAGTAATTTTGCAATGTAACCGACATTGGGTTAATAAAATTACAAGAAATTTTATAAATTGATCAGGTATCAAGAATATTTTTATTGATAATTTAACATTTTTTTTGAATATTAATAAATATTTCTTAGTTTAGTCATCAAGAATAAAAAGAAGTAAATGAAATTTCTTGAATTTCTTATATTAACTTTCTAGGTTATTTAATTTAATTTTGATTTACTTCAGTCAATTTCTACGATATTAACAAGTAAACTATTTGATACCATAAGTCAGCAAATTTTTCAGCTTTATAAAATGCTTTAATCTACTTAAAACTAAACCACCTGTTTGATATGCCAACAAGGCTATAAATACATTCAATCCAATTATAATGAAAATTAACATTTAAAATAATTTTGTACACTGAAAGAAATTAAGTATAGAAAATTATATTTCAAAGATTTTTGAATTAGGAAATTTAGTTTCAGTTAAGTTAACTATAATTAATTCTGTAATTGAACATTTATGATGATGGAATCACCACAAATAATAATCATTGATATACAAAATAATCGTTTGTTATAACTTTGTTCTTGGTTGATGTGATGGATCTAAAATACTTGTAAAACCCATCATTTGAGTATAAAACGACTCAACACTTCTGATTCTGATCATATTACAAGGATGTTTTCGATGATGATTCCATTAGCATAAAAGTTTTATTATATAAAATTTAATTTGAATTGCAAAAATTTGCATATGCACATTTTCTCAGTGCATTCACTAAATAATATTTAATCCGTGATAAAAGTTTTATAAAGAATTTATATTAAATAATTTCCCATGATAATTTTAAACTTATTTACCAACTATAAAAACTATTTCAACTTTTCAAATTTACAGAATTTAATTAAATTTGTTTGTCTGTCAACTTCCTCGTTACCAGTGTGTTTCTAGTGTACCAATAGTAATTAAAATTAAACAAAAATAATGTAATATTCAAATAATTTATAGCAATCGAACGTAATTGAGTTAAATTGTTTAAAATTACATAAACACTTTTTAAATTCAACATATATTTATCATATTTCCACTGAATTTTTAATTACATATTGGATTCATGTTGTCTGATTCCTATCTGATTAAATTAAATTTGAATTATTGAATATATAATTTTTTGTATAATTAAAGAGATCAATCAAAATAACAAATTGAAAGATTCCATAAATTACTACTGCAAAGTCAATAAAAATTATGCAAATTGCAGAAATTGATTAAAATCAGTCTCAAATTTTCAAAAAAAAAAGGAAAAAAGAGAAAAGGTTAATTCTAATTAATGTAATGTTAAAATGTTTTGGCTTGTTGCTTCCCAATACATACCAAAAATTTGTCGTTTTAGTTATTATGACTGTAATAAAGACGTTGTTTTAGTAGTCATTTTGTTGTATCAAGATGGGCTAATGATACCAAATATAAAATAAAAATTAATATTTTTTGGTAGACAAGTCCAAGACAAAAACATTAATATAAGAAAATTAAGGGTGGAATTAATGGGAAATTTTTTTATGATATCAAATAATTTTTCTTAGTATCCTTATTTTTTTTTCAGCAGATGTCAAAATATTTATTGTCCTGCAGATAAGTTTTCCTTTTTATAATGAAAAAAGAAAATTTTAAAAGTATATAATAAAAGAGACCATTTGGTCTTAAGTTCAAATACAGTAGTGGACATATAAATTAATATAAATAAATATGAGTTAATTTTATAAAATAATATTTATTGAATCTAATAAATTGAAATCTATTATAATGAATATATTTATTAATTTAAAACAATAGAGTATCATTTAAAGTTCATTAATGAAGTGGTATAAATAAGATAAGCTTAGCGTGTAATCTAATTATATGAAATTTTTTCAATGAATAAGTTGAGCTATAAAATTAAAGGAGCGTATTCATTGAAATATGAATTGTTAGTTTAGAAAATTTAATTTTTTTGAAACTGTAACAAAGAACTTCATTGAAAATAGCTACCAATTTTGTATAAGAGATAGACTAGATAGAACCAAAATTCTTTTAAATATTAATTCCTAAGCTCCCATAGTCTGCTTCTGCTTAGACATGGGCAGTTGCATAGCATATGACTTTTGTGCTCTACCATCCTTATGTCCTGACATCCTCGAAATAGGACCAATTGTGACTCATTCCATAAAAGACAGTGTTCCATCAAGATTCCGACCATGGTCCTTATATTTTTTTTAACAGATAACAGCAACTTCGCCTATTTTTTCATATACCTTTGGCCATAGAGTCCTCGATACCTTACAGCAGCCTGTAATGGCCTATATTTACTATATGCTTTATTACCTAATTGATTTTGTTTTGTATACTTTTTTGAGAACAATATTATAGGCTAATCCTATATCTATCTTAAAACACTCCTTAGCCAAGCTGTCGGGCGTGAATTAAATAACGAATAGACGTTGAACGGAATTTTGAAGTAGGAATAGTTGTCAGATAACAAATTGATAAATTACTCTATTTGTCGTGTTGCTCCATGTGAATTTGAATTAACAAAATAAATACATTTTATAATATTCTATAATAACGACACATATTTGACGGAAGTTCAAGATCAATTTAATTTATATAATAAAATTTTATATTATTTCAATTTTATATGTAAGTGAATAATTTAGTTACAAGATAATTTCAAAATTATATATAAAATTTCCATAACAAAAACACATTTAATTTTGTTTTATTATTTGTGAAATCATCAAGAGAAAAATGAAAAATTTCCATTTAATATCATTTTTTATCATAATCAACCTTGAATTTCAATACAAAAAACAATTTTGTTTTACAATCAGCTTTAAGTTTTTCATTTACACATGAAAACAATTTTGTGTTATTTTGGATATTTTTCTCACCCTCTAGGCGAAAATTGTTAATGTCAATTTCCATTAAATTCGCATCTCTTACGTGTTATTTATAGAAAATATGATGATCATTAAATTTAAATTTGTTGTTATTATTATTATTATTTTGTTATTATGTGTCAAATTATGTTTTTCGGTTATCATTGCTTTTAACGTTTCTGTTTACGTTCAGAATATTGTTAATTTATTCCTTTAAGGATACGTGTTTAATTTGCAATAATTTAAAAATTGCGAGCTACTTTTCACTGTCAACGTGTCAACAATAACTTCAAAGAAAAAGTTATGAAAATTTCAATACAATTTAGTAGTTTGCTATAATGGCTCTCAACTACACCACTATATATTCTCAAAATTAGTTGCTTAGATGAGCTCGCGTATATAGGGGATAATTACAATTTTACGCTTATCTTGGTTCTAGCTTATCTTGGGAAACCCAATATCAATACATTACGAAGTTATGTTTGTATTTACTTTCGTATATCTTGTGAATTTAAGGTGGAGAGATATAACCACGTGACTATTGGAAAAACCAATAATCTTCTTAAACTATCCCGTAGGAAATCTAAGTGTATACGTGTCATTTCACTATTAAGACGAGATATTATTTTATTGGTAACTACAAACTAAACAATCTTAATTATCATTACGATAAACGGTCTACAGAAACATTACGCTTTCAGAACGCCACGAGGTGGATTTATACATCCCTAACTAACTCAGTTTTATTCAAAAGTGTGAGTGGTAATAAATGCATACTACAGCGCTTACTGCAATTTTGGACAGATATCCGAGACTGACTAATTAACTAACAAGGACTGAAAATAATGGAAAATTATTGAATTTTTTTATACAGAGATAATTTTTATTGATGAAAATTCAAATAATTCCATTTCTACTCCTATTACTCCATTTACAAACATGCAATTAATAATACTGAATAATTTAAAATTGTTTAAAATATTTTTATTTATTTTAAAGATATTCTTCAGCTTTTAAAATGCCATAGCTAAAAAATTTTACTCTAAATTTTTTTATAACTTATTTAAAGTGCATTATTATTATTTAAACAGTTTCTTTACTCGGTCTTGGTATTTTTCATTTTATTTTCTACCTGGTGTTTTACGAGAAAACAGTAGTGAAATCTGACAACATGTATACATCCTCAGTGTAATATTATATTCATACTCTGAAAAAATAATTTAGTTTCCAAGAATGAAAATTGTTCTTATTTAAATAATATGACATTTCCAATATATTTAATGTGTTTCATAAATCATGCTTTAGGATTCAGGTTAATTCATTTCCTTAATATAGCATATAAAGAGTGCTAAAGCTAAAGAGTCATTCTCCGTTAATAAACCAGGAACTATAAAATCTATTCTTTATAATCTGTGAGTTTAGAATACGATAATTTCCAAGCTTAAAAGAAGGTTGAGTGTGATTAGGTTTTCCATAATGCAATAGTTTCATATTCGCTATTTCTTCTTCATCTCAGCAGAATTTATATAGTCAATACTGTTTGAGTTTCCAATTTTATTAAGGCGCTATTTTAATGATCAGAATAACAGCTGAAATGATCAATTATAGTACGATATTTAAGTTTGCTAAGTATAAGTACTTCATCACTGGCCTTCTAATCTGAGTAATCTGTAAATTAATTTCCCTGACCTGCTTTAATAGAAATAAAAAAAACAATTGTTTTTATATTATAAACTTTTCTATAGACCCCATAGAAAAAAATATTTTGAAACATGTACGCGTGACCCGAGATAAAAACACAAATTGTATACATTTTGTTTGAAGGGGTGAAAGTTGGAGCCATTCACAAAAGTGTATATAGTTCAAATATATATGGGGAAAAACTAATAAAAATCCTGATCCTTTGCGGGTGTTGTATACACGTCCACATTAATGATTTAGAGAAATTTGTTGTTGGAAATATGGAAGACGAAATTGTAAGTATTTTTTTTTTTTTGTGTTCCTAGGGAGTTGCTATGACAATATTGGGGCTATTTTTAAACACAACAACATTTTTTGTATATACACATAAAATTTTCGATATTATAGAAATTATTGTTGTTGTTGTTTTTGTCTACGTTATAATAACAACCACTTCTCATTCATAAAAATGGTATATACGTAAAAAGCTATAAAGCTAAAAATTTGATAAACTTTTATAATAGAAATATAAAACATATGGGGAAATATCAGTTGGTAACGGATCGTATTAAAATTAAATTGCATATAATTTGTTATCGTTTTTATAGAATATTATACTATACAAAAATAATTACTTATTTAGAAATTTATGTGGCCTGCTATTATAATGCACAAACAAATTTTAACTGCAAAATAAACAGTTTATACAGTCATAAAACAAGGTGGCATTACTCATAACCAAAAGTTTATAATGAAGATTTTTGATATCGATGAATGAGTAAGCAATTATAACCCATTTCCGCTGCAATTGCACAGCTGGCAGGTACGAATTCAACAACCTTTCTGATTTAGCGACCAAGAAAACTAGATATATAACAAGTTCTGAATACCGAGTTCCAGTAGTGCTAAGGTTATTAGTTGCAAAACAGTGTTAAAGCGTAAATTGGTGTCGGTACTCACCACTTAAACTAATCAATCAAATAACCAATTAATTTCAAAAGTTTCAGCTGAAGAATTAATTTTTTTAAGTATCTTATTAAATTTCAAAATTTTATTACAATTATTTGTCGTACCATTCATTCATAAAACTAGAGATGAATGCTAATTTCATGTATTTGTATGAATTTTAATATTTTCCAGAAATTCCCGACAATTATTTATATTCCTTTAAAATGTAAGGATTTCCTTTTCAAAACAATTAAACAACCTACAAAGAAAATATTATTTTTAAATGGCATAGTCTTTGTCTGCTGCCCTACATTTATTTTGTAGACTTACTTATTCAAATGGAAATATTTTTATTATTATTTTATGTGTTTGAAGTTAAAATATGTAACAAATTCTTATATGAAATTATATTTATATTTATCCTGATTCCTGATCCTGATAAAACAGAACAATATGAACAATATAAATTTGGTGAGTATGGGTATAAAAACCAAAAAAAAAGACGTATAATTTTCACAAATATCTGAGATTTCTTAAATGTTAACGCATTTCATGCATGAAAATTTACCAACCAACATAAACCAGAGCAGGAAAAGTGTAATTTGTATAAAAAGCATAAAATCAAACAAAATATTTTCTGATTATGTTTGCTTTTCTCGAATTTATTTAAAAAAGAGAAAAAACTTTTCAACAACAAATCAGGATAAATTTCTAAAATAATAATAATTTCTTTGATATTTATTTTTAGGGGTGCAAAATGAAAACCAAATTGTAAAAATTATTTTCATTTTTATTGAATTTTCCTTAGTGATATTTTTATTATTGTGCTTTTGTTGGGTAAAATTTATTATAAATTGGTATAAATTTTATAGAATTATGTTTATTACAATAAAAATATAAGAAATTATGAAAAATTGTAAATAAAATGGAAAAAATGGATTTGTATTAAATCGTACAGTGGTACAGAGAAGAAATTTTTGGAATGCCTTGAGGAAGCTACACTATATATAACAATAATATTAAAATAATAATTCAGTTTTAGAATATAATATCACAGAAATAATCTTGAACATTCAAAATAATTTAATGTTAGAATTATTATTATTGTAGTCTAGACTGGGGTATGAGATTGATTTGATTATTGATTATTTGGTACATTTTGTATATTTGCATATACAAATTCCAATTCCAGGCAAACAAATTGAATCAAGAGGGTTTAAATATACAGAATAATTTAAGATATTGGAACTTGAAAGGACGAACATTGGTTATGATTTTATTATAATTCATGAGAAATTTATTTATTTATTTATCAATTTTGTAAAATTACAACACAAGGGGCCTAAAGAGTTTCTTCGCAGCTGAAGTAATAAAGTTTAGTTAATCGATTGAGAGATAATCGCTGAATCGCTTGTTTCTTACTATATTGGTAATCCACATGTAAATCCACATTTTTCATGTATTCTATAAAGAGTAAATACTTTGAGCTTCAATTTACTTGGTAATATTGAAAAAATTAGAAAATTTAATTGAAATAAATATTCAAATTTAAGTTGAAAATATAGATTTAGCCGTACAAGAGCGTAACGATAGCTTTTTATCACTTAAAGTCAAAAAATTGTGCTTATAATCAAGCGGAGCGGATGAAAAGTGGAAATTTATTTACTTCCTAAAACTAGGAATGATTTCTTCCGTGAGTGAAGTTTTAAATAATAAGTCAAGTTTTAAATACTCGTATGTAGGCTACATTTTAGTGAGCCCGTTGTACCCTCCAGTCGAACGCTGCATCATTATCTCACTTCTTTAATGAGTGATTTTACAACTTCTTTTCTCGGATACTAGCTGGTTCTTTTTTCGGGTACTAGCTGGTTCTGATAAGCATAATTAGATTTTTTCTCCAACTTATTTCTATTTTTCTTGATTTTCATTCAAATAACAGTCAGTCAAATAATTGTTATTTTCATACAAATTGTATGTACATGAAAGTTATATGAAAATGACAATTCTATAAAACGAAATTCTGCACTTAAAAAATTGAATAATTGAAACCTTTCTAAATTATTTTACAAAAAAAAAAAATCCATTAAATTTATAGAACATCGAAACTCATTCAATTCAATTTTTTTTTAATTTGATTTTGGTTAAAGCGCAAATTCGTGACTAAATAAATTTTCCAAAAATTTAAATTTTCTATATAATAGCTACATAATTAGTGTTGGCCTAAATAATTTTTTGAATAGATTCTTTTACGGTGCTTTTGATACCCATCATTATAATAATTAATCTGTAGCATAAAAAATGATGAACTCTTTTAGAAAGATGATTTCTTATTTTGTTTGGTGTGCTACTTCAAAGGGCACAGAACAACTTCAAATAATTCATTTCTAAAATTATTAAGTGTAATTTATAACCAGTAATTTTTACATTAAAAATATTTATTTGTTTTTTTATTTTCTGGGCCATATATAAAATCTACCTTCATTTGAAAAGCATAAATCAATTTTGAAAATGAAGATTGAAAATTTTTAATGTATGTTCTCCACATTCCAAGATTATATCTTAATCTCTGATTATAACTCAATGGTGACCTCAATATTATGAAAATTTAAATTAGTACAGAATTTAATTATAATTTTTGTGGTATTGATATATTTTTGTTGAAATTATGATGGTAGAAATTTGTTTTTATTTTAATGTCAGAGGTAAATTTTTTGGTGAAAGGTGTCTCTAGTCAATGTGATGCACGTGAAGTTCTCTGTTTTTTTTTTATTTGTTGTAATCATATTCATAATTCATTTTTTTTAATGTGTTTTTATTTTAGAAAATTAAATTTATAAAATAAATTATTGTGTATTTTAGATGGCAGAGTTAAAGGTAAAATTTTTGAAAGTTTTGTTATGATCTGATTTAATTGCAATGAAAAAAAAAACGATTTGTTGTCTTATTTATGGGAAAGGAATTTATATTTAAATTAATTTCAATAAATTATGATATTAATATTATTGGAATTTAAAATAAATAAAATTTTATAATAATTTTTGTAATTTAGATTCATTTTTACAGAGAGACGGACCACTATTAACCCTAAACTCTGCATCTGTATGGGTTATTGTGATTTTGTCCGTATTATCGATGTAATTATGTAACTATCGAGGTGTCGTAAGCATTTTCTCGATAGCGCCACTCAATCACATTTTCTGTTGTATTGTCTGCGCATTAACAGCATCTGCACAATTGGTCTTACGATAGTTTTGTTGGAATCTCGTTGTTTTGTCTTTCTTCATCTTCTTCAAATCCTATATGAGCTGGGATGCAGGATAGTGTTACCCTGTTTTCGTTCCCTATAACGTTATTAACTCCTGAAGGTAGTCCCATACAAGTTTTGATTTAATATGTGCCACTAAGTAAACGGTCCTATCGTTTTCACTGTCACTGGTTTTGAATGTCAGGAATATCTTTCGACAGTCTAGACGTTTACATTGGATAATAAGTTGATAGTGATAGCGATATTGTCAGTTTGTAAATACTGTGCATATATTAAGAAATGAATTATTAAATATTGAATTAATTAATTTTACACAATTAATTTCTAATTAATAAAAATTGAAAAAATGTTTTCCCAAATTATTAAAATAAAATTAATTACATATAAAATTGATTATTAATAAAATTATCAAAATATTTATCGAACTAAACTAAATGACCTAATAAAATGTTAATCAGCAAACAATTAATAATCAAATTTTAATTATTATGCTTTGGATTATGCTAATAAAATGCATTTTTTTATCAATTAATTTTCTATTTATATCCAATTAGTATCACTTAAAATTTTAAGAGATCAATATCGAAACGTTAACACAAAAGTTTCAATATCAATTAATTTTTTTTAAGATTTAAATAATTTTTTCATTAAATTGATAAAAATTTCTTTGTCGGATCGGATATAAAATATACGAAAGGGTAAATTAATGCGATTTTGAATGTATAAATTAATTTAATTATGGAAATTAATTTCAATATTAATATAAATTTCATTTTATTAATATAATTAAAATCTATAATTTAAATAAATTAATTTAATTTGTATGCGAAAAAGTTGTCCATATTTAAATATTTAAATTCAATGGGAATGATGAATTCGAAGAAAACTAATATATTTATCATTTTCAATCGTATTGAAAATTTCCCCTAAAATTCTAGACCCAGTTCGCAAAAGGACAAAATAGATTTACAATAAAAAATTACAAACAATTCATTAGAAATTCCGGAAATAAGAAAATTTGCAAAAACAAATTTATAATTTATCTTTTCAAAGGAAAACAAACAATAATTTGCACCCCTCTAAAATATAATAAAAACATTCCCTGTAAAAAATGAACCCATCTAATTGCAAATAATATTAAGAGGATCTAATCTTTAGTTAAATATTTACCCAAAAACCATTAATTTTGATCCTTGATCATTTTTCATATTTTCAAAAATAAAATAAAAATCGTTTCAAATTTGTTCTACAAATACATAAAAGGACATTTTAAGGGACAAAATGTTCATGTGAGAAATGCATTATCCTGTCTGGATGATTAAGTTGTCATTGTATTTAATATCGATTTCCCCATTAAAACGTGACAAATTTATGATTTTGCTATTATACATAAAATAAAAATAATTTCAGAAATTTTTTGTTGCATATTTTTATGAGATTAGCTCTTGTGTATTCCATAAAGGATATTAATTTTGCGAATAATGGTTTAATATGCTACTTTAAAAGATTGTGTACTTAATTGATTTTTGCGGTTGCATTATACAGTAAGTTACATTTTTTTAAAGTAATTTCTATTGTTATTTCCTAGCTAAAAGTTGAAATATTTCATCATCATTAGGGGTAGAACAACTTGGGACAAATCCTGATCTTATCAAGATGCATTCTCCAGTTGTTTCTGTGGCTAGCTGCTGTTTTCCAGTTTTCACATCCAATTGTTCTTGAATCCCTTTCAACTCCACCTCTCCAACGTAACTTTGGCCTTCTTGTCTTTTCTTCCTACAGGGAAACATGTTCTTTACAGTAGCTCGTGATTGTACCGAATTCTCTACACTCCAAGTTCCGAGTTACTAATCGAAAAAAGTACCTACAATATTTTCATGTTAAATATATAGGATTATTTATAGGGTTATTTTTAATCTTTTAGTTAGAACTTTATTGCGTTTCCAAACCAAAATAGCATTTGTTGGCTAACACTATTCTTTTTGTTTGTTCAAAGATTACCCTTAACTATCTAAAGTTTTCGACTATTTCTAAATTAAGGTCTCCAATTGTTAAGTTTTGTTCGAAGATTCTGCGTCTATCGTCTGACATAGACATAACAATAAACTTTGTTGAAATATTTGCATTACACTAATTCTAATAATACTGAAACTTAATATTTCATCTTCCTTTCTGCAATATTCTTGGAAATTAAAATAGTATCTTTAATATTTTGATTGTCCATTTTCACTTAAATTATTTAAAATTTAAAATGCCATTGAAAATTATTACAAATGACATCGTAAATTTGCTTTTCTAATTCAAATTCCCGATTACTTTATTCACCAAAATTTTTTAATAGATCTTTTTAAATTGTTCAATATTTTATGCCATAAATTTTAAATTTAAATATTAAAATATATTCTTTTTTTATATTACAATTTTTTTGATAAGATAAAATTGCTATTAAATTTATATATGATTTATCTGATAGATAATATTTCCAAGGTTGTAAAATTGAGGAAATATTACAAACAGACCGTGACTTACAAAATAATCAATTCGATTTTTTTTTGTTATTTATTTGCATCGTAGCTGAAACGTTTCGGTCACGTTTGTAGAAAATAAGGAGTAAAATTTTAATAAAATAATTTTTATATTTTTATGATTTATATTCTTATTAATTTTTCGATTTTTCTATTGGACTTTATAATATAATAAAAATATGAAAAATTTTGGTTTTCGTTTTTAAGATCAAGTTAAAATGTTGAATTTTTATAATAAAACTATAAATAAATTGATGTAATCAAGTATAATTCAAAGAAAATTCTTTAGTAAAAAATACTTAGAATTCTATAATGTAATTTAAATTGGAATTTCTCGAGTATAATTTTACAATATTGAACATAATATAATTTTAACACTACGATTGCTAGATTGGTTGACTCCCAGTTCCCAGTTCCACGTTATTGAGTTACTAATCGAAAAATTACTATTTTATCTGTTGTCAGTCAGAAAGAAGAGTTATTTGTATTACTATTTTTCTTAGAAACCTATGCAAAATTTCAATTTATTTTTATTAAAAGTTTATATTGCTCACAGAAACAAATTATCTTCTAAATGTTACTTGAAAGCTAATTGATAGATAATTATCAATTATCAACCCAAACTGATACTGGCCTTATTAAGATTCCTTCTCCAGTTACAGACTGATTGTTATCCAGTTTTCACATCCAACCATATAATTTTTCTCTCAAATGTACATTACATATTTTCATTGGCTTCAGCTATGGTTCAAGTTTCTGTAGTATTTATTAGTACGCAGCAGAATTAATGTTTTAAATGGATTACTTTTCATATTCTATATTGATTGTTCATAGATGACTTTAAGTAAAGGCACCAGAACTTGTCTAACACTGTAATAGTTCTCTTTATTTCAGTTTTGGTTGTTCAAAGATGACCCTAAATATATAATGTCTTCAAATTCTTAAAAATTGAGGTCTTCAATTGTTAGATTTTCTTCCAAGCTTGTGCTCCTAAACACTAAAATATCAATAAAAACAATAAAACAATAAAAATCAAGCGGCACTCATTGTGTTAAAAATTTCAAAAAATTTCCATTGCAGAAAATTTAACAATCAATCATAAATTTATATTACCAGAGTTTCGTTAGAGCTGAAAATTCTGGTCATGAATCATGATTTTTTTTTAAAGTTGAACTAATCCACTACATAGACTCATACAATGATTCAACATTTTGAGCTTTTTTTAAGCTGAATTTGTATAAGATCAAATTAGTCAGAGGCATTTGAAAATATTTATAAATATTGACGAAATTTTATAATAACAATCGAAATTTTATTTTGGAAATCATAACTTGTGTAAAAAACGCCAGCCGGAAGAAAACAATTTTATTGTTTGAATAACTTTTTTTAATGACCGAAAAAATGTTTAAAAACTTTTATGATTTACAAAACGCTTTTTAATATTTATTATGTTTAAGATGCGTGCGTCACAGATAAAATATAAAACTTGTTGAACAAATTTGTAGAAATAGTTATTTTTAATCACTATACATAGTAAAAAACTAATTTATGTTTTAGTCTGTAATTATTTATCGATTTGCTTCTGTAAATTGCATTTCATAAAATAGAATTTACAAAAAATATATTAGAAATTTACAAAATTATCAAACTTTTAATAGTCACTATAAAATTTGCGTGAAAAATAAAAATTAATTTACTAAATTCATTTCTTTATCGGTCATTATTCATTTTCATTATCTAATCAGATTTCCGACATTACAAAATCCATAAACATTTTAATGACATACAAAAAGTATGAAAACTCATTAAAAAAATTGTGAAGTTCATTGATTTAATTACAAGCCGCCTTGGTGCCAATGTAATCTATTTTCTTCTGACGGCAAATAAACAAATTTTTTTACAAATTATTATCTACTACATAAAAAGTTTTTGTTATGTTTTGTACGAATACATCAATTTTTTCATGGATTTTCTTTATTTCAAGTATGTCAGAAAAAGGTAAGATTTTCATATCAATTTGTCTTGGAAAATAAGTAAAACTTATCAAAAATAATGAAATAATGAAGAAGACGAATTTTTATTAATCAATAACATTTTTCTGACATATTATTGACATAAGACTATTTGCTATAAAAAATTATGAATAGATGACAAAAACTATATAGAAAATGTTGTCACAACAAATTTAGAGTGTTTTGTCGTATCAGCTTAAATACTTTCTGTTCTATTGTATTTAATATAAGAAAACTGATGATTTTATGATATTTGGAGTTGAATAATTCTAATAAATTAATGAAGTAGAAATTGAAATGCTTTTGTTAAATTCAAACATCGAAAATCATTAATAATTTATGCTGGACATTATATAGCTTAGATCAATTAGTATTTAACATAAGAGTGACATAATTTATATAAATTTCGTGGGCGTATTTTGATGATTTCATATTTCTAATAAAATATATTTATAATAATTATTGGCGATTTTTATTGAGTAGAACTGGTAGAACCAAAATGAAATTACATGAAACATGTTCATTATCTTCTGGAAGTTTCTATTATGGTACAAGTATCATAGCTAAAAACCAGGGCTGGAAACCGGTTTTTCGAAACCAAAACCAAAACCCCAAAAACCATAAAACCTCAAAACTTTAACGAAACCAAAACCGAAACCTAAACCATGATTTAAAAATTAACGAAACCAAAACCGAAACCTAAACCATGAATTAAAAATTAACGAAACCAAAACCGAAACCAAAACCCTAACCATGATTAAAAATTTATAGAACTAAAATAAAAACCCAAACTTACAATTAAATTGTTGAAAATAATAAAATAAAGGTTAGTTAGTTAAACGTTAAACATTAAAATTTTTTTTACTGGAAATAGATTTTTTTGCTTTTTTTCTTGACAGTTTTATAAAACCAAAATAAAACCAAATCCTAATTTTTATAGCACCAAAACCAAAACCAAAACCATGACTTAAAAACGTATAAAACCTATACCAAGACCAAAACCAAATGTTATCACCCAGAGAAACCAAAAACCAAACCAAGCTGAAATACATATTGGTTTCCAGCCCTGCTAAAAACGTTCCAAATTAATTTAATAGAAATTAAAAGGGAATACAATAATCTTTAACAAATTAGTTGATTTGTCAAAATTTTTGAATATTTTTAGTTATGTAATAATCTAATAATTATAGAGTGTTGCGATTGAAAGAATCAATTTTGTACATATCAGTTTTTTTTACGTTTTCAAATATGAAAAAAAATTATTCGACCATTTTCTTTTCGTATTGGTGAACGTTTATGTGCTATTTTTTGTATGTTTAGAAGCTCTGTCTTCTAAATATTGAAGATACGATAAAATCCATTATTTTCCACCAGTATTTCCTTCACTACGTCATTATTATTAGCGTATTACGCCTTTATTTACTTAGTATCAAGACAATTATATAGTTTTTTATTTACCCAATTATAGATTTATATTTTTATTTTACAATTAATAATTTTACTTTTTTATTACATTAATTAAATGTAATAAAAACTAATAAAATTATATTTGTTTATGGTAATTCAATTCTAACTTAAACTTGATTTATATTTAACATTTCATATTTCTTAATTACCTTTACTTATAGGTACCTGTATACTTTCATTATTTATAAATTTTGGGTAAAAGCCTCTCCCAGTTTTACTTATTCATCTTTATTTTGAGCTATATCTCGCCTATGAGTGCAAGTTACATTTATTTCGTCAGCCCATCTTTTTCTTTGTCTACCAACTCTGCTTATACCATTAGGTTACCAATTCGAAAATATATTTGTCCACCTCTTTTCTTGTAATCTGCGATATGTAATTTGTCCTGCTCATCGCCATTTTAGCTATTTTGATCGTTTAATTACGTCAACTATTTTTTTGTTTCTCTAATGACCATGTTCCTTATTCTCGTCAATCTACTCACAACACCATAGTTCAAACCAATTTTTACTTACGTATCATTTGGGCAGCAATATCTCATCCCATTTCAATGAAATTTGGCATAATATTGGTTAGTTTTGTGGTCTTCTGGTCTGGTAACAATAATAGGTTCAAATACAGTTTTCTTGATGCCTTAAAGATCGAACATTTTGTACACGTTATATTCCTCAAATTTTTACAAATATCTGTTTTTTTAGTAGGCACTGTTATTATAAAACTACAAGATTTAGGACAATCCCTACTTCAGAAGTTTTGTTACCTGCCAGTTTAATTAATTAAATAATAAATTCAACATTCGTTATTGTAAATGTAAGAAAAATAAATTATAAAAACAAGTTCTAATGATAAAACAAATATAAAAATTTATAATCTCTAAAATTATTATTAATATCATTTTAATTGATTTTATTTAAATAATTTACATATGGACGGCAAATAAAAAAACTGAATTAACATATTTATTTTGAATATTGAAATATTTATTTTATTATTTATAACTATTATAGGAAAAATTCCATTAATGGCCTTTAATAAATATACTTAATTATAAATTGTGATTTTTTATAAAAATATTTTTAAACATTTTAAAATTTTCCACACCTTAAATTGAAAAGTTAGTTTGCAATAATTTGACAACAATTTGTTATTATAAATTACAGAGTATTTAAAGTTCTAATTAGGTATGTCAGAAATATGTAAAATTTGAAATATTACTGCAAGTGCCTGAAATGAATATACTTAGATAGGAATTCACAGAAAATTCACTAACTAAGATCTGAATTAGAACTACTGCATAACCCTAATATATTTTATTTTGAATAACCGCAGCGATTGATTAGCATTTTTAGCTTGTTTCAGCCAATAAGCTGAAGAACTAAGAGCCAAAATATTTAAAGCGTATAGGAGAATGAAAGTCAGACACAATAAAATAATATATTAGATTAGATTTAGGTATGTTCTGGTGCTCCTAAGTCATTGCGGGCATTGTAGTCCTATTGTGTATAACCTTAGAGTAAGAACCACCTCCCAAGAATAGAGTACCAGAAATAGAGTAACTTTTTAAGTGGATCTAGGTTGAGCCATCTCCGAGGTAATGAAGTCTGAATCAAGACAGTGTTTGACATTCGCACAAAATGTGTTCAACCGATTCCTCTTCGTATTCGTACAGTTTCCATACGTTTTTCGGAGCTAATACTATTTTATGTAGTTGTTATTATTTGTTTTCTTTAAACTGCTCATGTCAAAGAGCGTCTGTTGAGCTGAATGAATAATACATTTGATATAATTTTAAAATTTAAATTTGAATCACCCAGTACAATTCTATAACATAATATATTCGATTCATCTCTGAACAATTTATTCTTGCAAAAATTATGTATTTTATATAATTTTTTCAACTGGCAAAAGCATATTTGACAAGTTGTCGTACCATAAATGGCAAGGGCGACCAGTTGTTAAGTGTAAAAAATTAAAAATTGTAAGCATCCATGTAACCGTGACATTCGGAAAATTGTTTTCATATTACTATATATAATTTTTTTTTATATATTTACTTTTGATGCGAAAAGATATTTATCAGTAACCGATAATTTACATATTTGCCATATTTAGTGAACGAATGCTGTGAATTTGAATTTTTTGTAATTTGTATAATTCCATATTGTAATGGAAATTCTTTTGGCGCAATTTATATTTTATGAATTATTTCTATAAATATATAAAATTACAAGTTGAATTTTTAAAATGTAGCTAGAAAATTGTTCACTGTTTTTTGTTTTTTTCATTCACAGGGAAGTCTTTAATAAATCACGATTTTCTCTGTTTTCCATAGTGATTTATATTACATTTTTATTTATAAATTTTTGTGCCGCAATAAATGATCTAAATGAATAAATTTTAATAAATGATTTTTTTTTTAGAAAGTTTAGCGCAAATTATTATATGCCAAGGTAATTTTATATTTGTCAGAAAAATATTTATATTAATTTATTTTAGAATCTATTAAGAATTTTTATTTTTTATAATTGTATATCATTTTCAGTTTTATCTTATAGTCATTACATTTTACTGGCTCTCTATAATTACTGATCATTATTCAAATCTGTATAATAAAGATTAAAAAATGGCATTTAGCATTGTATTACGTAAAAATTGTATAATCTGCTATTTAATAAATTCTTTTGATATAATATATGTATTTAGAATTATTAATTTTCTTGTCATTTGGAGTATTAAATTATAGTATAAAAAAATTTCTGACATCAAAAGTTTTTTAAAATGTTAAGTTTTATATTCAATTTGAAAATACTTTATAGTTTTTATTTATGATGAATAGTTTCGATTTTTTTAATTTTTATATCATTTATCTAAAATGTTATAGGCTAGTTTGGATAACTGGTGTTAAAGATGTGATAAATTGTGGCTCGATATATAATAATTTTAATTATTCTCTAAATAGCTACTTATTTATGAAGACTTTGTATCATGATGAGGTCTGCTAAAACTGTTACTTCATCAAATATTTAGTTAGTTACTCTGAAAGAAAAAGCAATACTCGTTTTAAATAATATTGCCAAGCAGTAGAAGTTATATACTCTAATTCTGAATGAAAATTTTGGTTAATTAATTTTCGGCCACCTCTTTCTAAATTATCGTATCGTAATGTTTGCTATAACGAATATCCGACGCGTTTTTCTAATCAAACTCGGAAGTTACACAGTATATATACATATATGAATGATATCTTCTACAGTAGTACACCAAGTTCCTAATATTCTCTGCATGGTAAGATCCTCTTCAAAAAACAATGACGTTTAAGAATATTTACAATTCAGGGATGTAAAACAATCAATTTTGGAATAAAATCAGCGCTTAACTCAATTTTTGATTATTTTATTTTGAAATTACTAGCAAAAAAAAAAAAAATATTTTGAAATTATGATTAGTTTCTTAACCTCTTTAAATATCCAATGACTTGCAAGAAAAACTTTTACAATTTCTAAATTGTGTAAAAAAAATTCATTCAAGCAATTATTCACAATTGTATTTTTCTCAAGTTCCATTTATGTTATGGCTAATATAGCAAATTTTCCACATGATATTCAAAATTCGTTACTATATTAATAATACTAGTATTTATATGAAATATGATTACATAAATTCTCTAGGCATCATAATTTTTTTTTAACTAACCATATCTGAAAAGTATACAAACGTGTTAATAACAAGAAAATTAATAAGATTGTAAACAAGAAGTAAAACATCAAATATTAATTTATTGAATTTCTTTAAATTGGTATATAGAAGAATGAAAGAAAATTATGTTTAATTTATTTAGTTTTTAACCGAGCCACAAATTAGCTATATAAAAAAAAATTCTGCAATCTTTTTTTTTTGTTTTTGTTTTCTGATTTATTGCTTTCAGTCTAAGAATGTAAGAAAATGTGTGAATTTCAAGCAAGCAAAATATTTTTGTTATATTTTTGTAACAACCATAAAAACGTTTATTTAATTTTCCCGTCACTTATTTTAAAATATTTTCTTTCCTGTTCACTTGCAATACAAATAATCGTGTTAAGTTTTAAAAAAATTTCAACAAAAATTCAAATTTCGCTATACATTGTTTAGTTGTAAAACGATTTTGTTAATAGTGGAGTGCATAAATCAAATATAGTTCGGAAACTAAACTGCCCATATATCAGTTTCCCATGAAACCACTTAAACTTCAGGAGCACAGAATCATGTCGTTGAAATCGGGTAACAATATTATTACTGTATGATGTACAGCATTGAACTAATGAAATGTAGAGACTTTAAATATGAGACAAACATGGACTCACTGAACTTACCGACTCCAATTGAAATTGGAGCATTTAATAGATGACAAAATTAAACTTTTCGTGGTGAAATGTCATAGAAAACGGATATCAATTACTGTATGATGTAGAATGAAATATAATTGGTGATTTTCACATGGACCAACTGAACTACCAACTTCAAATTTTACCCAGGCTCAAATATATATGGAAACTTTCATGTGTGTCAAGTTTAATTCAAATTAGATATTTGATATGAAAATATCGTGCTGTCATGAACATCGGGTAAAATTGTTTCCTCTTAAAATATTTGTGTTTGTTAATTAAGGACAACACGCTCCATTTAGTAATCTTTTTTAAAAGTCATAATGCCATTTATCTGCCAGATTAAATGCAAAATACTAAAAATAAAGGGATGAACGACTAGATATTTAGATCATTAATTCCGGAAAAAAGTGCTCCTAAGAAAATGAAGTTGATAAATCTTTATGTATCTTTGATGCCGAAAAACAAGATAGCTATCATCGTTTTTATGATAAAAGAAGAACTTTATGGTAAAACTTGATACTAAAAGTGGGAAAAGTAATTTTTTTAGAGTCACTTTATTATAACTTAAATTATTTAAAAAATCTTAATGTATTCAAAGTCATTTTCATATTATGTAAAATCGGATTATTCGGAATGGCAAAAATTCTATAAATTTTATGTGGAACTCTTCTTGATAAACTTATTGGTGAAATCTCTCTTTGGGCACATTGCGAAAAAAATCATAGAGTGGTCCAACAAGGAAAGGCTATGGTCTTAATCTTAAACGAATCCCGATAAAACAATTCGTTTCTAAAGTATTTCCCATTTTCTAAACTGAAATAAAGATTTATCGCTTCCATCTCATACCAGCTTTATCTATAGAAATTACGAATTTATCGATTCTTGAAGTAACTAATTTTTCAGTTTTAAAATAGATTCAAGATCATTGAAAAAAATTGAATATTTTTACATAAAACTATCATATACTAAAATAGTTTGTATTGATGACAGACAGACGAACAGACCAGCATATTGTTAAATCAAAGATTAATTAACTCATTTTGTTTGTAAAATTTTACAAAATGAATAAATAATGTTTTAAAAGTAAACCTCGTAAACACAAATTATCCAATTTACACTTAATATATTTATACATTACGTATAACAACAGAACGTTTAAAAGCCCACATTTATACTACGTGTAGCCTAATTTAAATTAAAGACAAATTTTCTCATATCCGGTTAAATAATGTCAACTTTATTATTTTAATATTCTTATTATTACATAGCACATAATAATACCAATAATTTATGACATCAAATGTAGTACATACACGCAAAGAAGACGTATGACGTAAACATAATAACGAAATGAAATATTATATGGAGCTATTTAGAAGTAATAATCTTTATTAAAATTAATGTTTTAATACGCTGGCAAGAAAAATATTAAAGTCATAAAGCGGAACTGTTTTTTTTTTTAAATTATTATTGACATCATAGTTTAAGCTGAGGTTTATTAAATTTATAATTTCATTTATACTGCAGTATAAGTTAACCAATGCATTTAGAGTCAAAGAATGAATTCGAAAAGGAGACTGTATTGAAATTGTAGTATGTACTTAGTCAAAAACATATGAATTTTTTAGGTGCTGTAGGCTTGAGTACCCCAAGAATGTTGTAGACTTTTAATTTGGAGATTGCTGGGCTCTGGATGACACATAAACTTTACCATTTTACCATTAGTAGTTTTACCATTTTCAGAAGCTTTTTGGAAGTCATAATCATCAATAAAATTTGTCAGGTTAGATTTAATCATTGCTTTGAAACCTCATTATAGTACACTCTCTGGTCTGCTTCGTCTGCTTTTTCATTACGGACAATATGTAATGACCTGGGACTGATTTTAGGGCGACTCTATTAGTACTTTAGTTTATCAGTTATGTAAAAAAACTTCAAATTGACTTCTGAAGGTTGATAATCTGTTAAATTATCTCTGCCTCTTTTTTGATGGTGACGGTTTTATATAATAATAAATCTTAGGATGCCGTGTATATCAAAACAATAAAAACATATGGAAGAAATTTCGGTCATTAGGGTTTCATTATTGTCCTGCAAAAATTGTATGTACATTGTAACAATTTACTTCTAATCGCCTTTACATTAACTCTTTAGTGTATTATTTGTTTATATCATTCGTAAGAGCTACAATAAAAAGTGCACCCTTGGGCGTAATTAATTTAATTTTCTCCCCAAAAAATAAAATGTCAACATAAATTTTATTTACACAAAAATTTTGTGAAATTTTATCATGAAAATCATTTAAACTGCGTGTAAAATTTTTTTTGGATGGACAATGGTTATTTCATATATCAAATATTGACCGATCAATATAATAAATTTTTGATATTCCAGACTGTGGTAGGCAATATTTCTAATGGTATCAATGTTACTATATCGATATAATATTCAGTGGTTGATGCAACTACATGTTTTTTCACGAAATTCCACACATTTCAAATTGAATTAATTTGTTAAAGTCATTCTCTCCTACTACTTTGAATATGTAGAATTTATAGAACAGTATTATAGTAAGAGTTAACATAAAAAGTTGATAATTTCTAGCGTGAAACATGCAACCCTCCCTAAATAAATATTATTTTTCATGAATTTTTAATCTAATGACATAACATGGAAACTGCCATTGTATACATCTATACTTTCCTTAAAATATTTTTGGTATGAATCCTTCAGGGAAATATTATTTTTCATATTTGCTATATTTTTTAAATTTAAAATTAGCTTAAAAAGCTTTTTACATAATTTTTGATTAGCTCTGTAGCAATAATTGAATTCAGAGTGTTCTAAAATTTTCATTATATTTTCATTTGCTTTTGAACTAAAGTGCACTTATTTTGAAAATTACTAAAAAGAAAATTAGTAATTTAGAGGGAAATTCTTTTATATTTAATTAATATTTTAATTTGATTACTAAATTTTATATTAATTTAAATTAAAATATAAAATAATATACTTTTGTGCTCCTTATGCTGCCCATACATTATACAACATGTTTATTACCATGTTGACAAATATGTTTACAACCATTTTGACGGTTGACAAATTAATTGAAGAAATATTAAAATATTTTATTTTATGTTGGCCCTTGTTTGATCGTATACATTGGGAAGTTGTGTAACCAAAATTATGTTTTTTGACGTTTATGTCAAAAAACACATGATTTATATCTTTTTTTTATTAAATGAAAAATATTAAATTTTAATTATTTTGCATCTAACTTTTATAAGAGTTTTTTATTGATATTTGACACTATCCTGAAAAATAAAATAAATCATAGATTTTAGAAAGTTTTTAATGCATGCTGTAAATGTGTATAGAGACAACCAGGTTGTACAATGTATGGGCAGCATAACATAAATTTCATTGAAAAAAAATTGGAAAATATTGTCAACGTTTTATGATGTTGATCAATATAAAAGTTTTTATTAAAATTCCAATAAATTTTTTAATAAAATTATGCGACACATTTTCAAACTATATATAGAAAATATAAAAAATAAAAAAAAATATTATTCGAACTAAATCTAATTACAATTTGTCATCAAATATGTCAAGTTAATAATTTTTTTTTATTAACAACGCAAAATCATAAATAGATTTTGAATAGATCGAATAAATAAATCATAAAAAATAAAGCATAAATATTGATTCTTATTAAAATTTGATGAAATGTTATTAATAAATTTATGAAAAGATAATTCTCTACAAAATTAAAGGATGTCAATGCGTGTAACTAATTCTCTCCACCATTTTTTTTATCAATTTATAAGGTAAATTTTTTTTATAGGATTTATTGCCCCATTTGGAGATTGCACGAAATATAATAGAAAAATTATTGATTTTATATTAAAGCATTAAAATTTTAATGATACCGAAGTATTTAGGGGTGGAATTTTATTATAACATTCTAATTCTAAGGAAATTATAGAAGAAATTCTATTGAAAATTGAATAATCTTTTTTTGTTGCGAAAAGAAAACTATGAAATTATATTTTGATGTGAAAATATAATAAAAACAAGGAAAATTTTAATAATTTTACTACTCTGGGTATAGGAGCCAAGTTTATTACACCATTTTTCGAGATATAGACAAATAAATATAAATAAAAACATAATATTTTTGATAGTATATTAATTTCATTTGAAATATATATATACATTTTTTAGTTCAAATAAATAAATTTATAAATAACTTTTTACTTTGCTGAAATAAATTATTTTTTGTTTAACTAAAATTATCACACAATTTTTATGCTGTCTGTCAAATTGATATTATTATTATTGTTAACTCAAGAGTTGATGTCATTTCCAAGTAATACCCACATTTATTCATCAAACATCAAAATTTATTAGTTTTGGTGTTATATTGCCCTAGTTTTTGTTTGCTGATGTCGGTGATAATAATATTGATTTTCAATGTCAATTCATTTAGAAAACATTTTTCTCAGCATTTTTTGCTATACAAGGTTTTAAAAATTACATAATTTATTAGATAAAAAGAAAAATGACAAAATATTAATTTATTTAGTTACTGATCATTTAAAAATAAAAATATTTCCCATACCGGGAATCGAACCCGGGCCTGCTGGGTGAAAGCCAGCTATCCTAGCCACTAGACCATATGGGAGAATAAAATATTTATATATTGATAATTATTGTGTTGACTTTTTATGATTATTTAAAAATAGAAAAATCATAAATTTTGTTAAAAATCAACATTAAATAATGCTTTGAAGAACTAGCTATGAATATTTTTAAAAGTTTCACAATTTACCATGAAACATTTATTGTAAAATGAATTGCTGTAAAAATTATGGAAAGAGCTTAACAAATACTAATTATTTTTCAGTTGCAAGGCATATCAGATATGAGCTTAGTTTCGATCTTTTCAATGAAATAGGTTTTCTATTAAAATTTTGACCTGGTTCCCGAACTATAAGTTTTATTATAATGAAGAAATTTAAATTACAACAAGGTAATATGGTTTTAAAAGTAAGAAATAGTTAGTCAATAGTCAGCTCTAGGACAGGCCTAAGAGGTCCAACTAAAGCGACCAACAAAACTCCTTCAATAGGAAGAAAGACAGAACAATTATACATAGATTGCCTTACAGGTAACTGAAATCTGAAAAACCACCTACACACATTCGAACTGTCATCGGAATAAGTGTGTAGGTTCTGACAATACGAGGACTAAACGGTGGAACACGTAATATGTGGCTGTAAGTTGTTGATGTCTAGAATAATTTGACACCTCGCCCAATGTTATCGCTCTTTTCTAAAACAAGCTATTCAGGTTGATTAACCATAGGGCTTGACAATTGCCGCATAATTAGAAAGGATATCACAGTAAGCCAAATGGCTGCAGTTTTTAGGACTCTTAATCTAAACTAACCTAAATGATCTCATCTGTTAACATTTTTCCCAGTTTGGATATTCTTGAACTCTTAAAGCTGAGTTAACTTAAAGTAATATAATCGAAACATCGATAATCTAATACATCATAGCAGAAAAATTACTTTAAAACAAAATAACCAAATTGAAATTGTTGTTAAAAAAATCAATATTTAATTAAATTCATTTGTCTTCACATGTTCCAAAACTTTTTTGGCAAATTAGTCTGTAAAAAAATTGCAATTTTTTAATCCTGTCACGTGTCAATTTCAACTAATTCTTTTCCGCTTTTCGTACACTAACGAATACTGAAACATTTTTCATAAATTTTCCTCCTTTAAAGGACTTACTATATACAAAACACGAAAAATAAGTTAATATAGCTTATTTCTGAAAAAAGTGTTGCAATTTTATTAATTTTTTCATGACAATGTCACGTTCATTTTACTCCCTTAATTTTTCCTTTTTTTTTCAAATTTTTACTGACGACAAATAGATTTTTTTTTTTGCATTTATGTAATCCTCATATCATACCTAAAAATAGAAAATTTAATGAGACTAAAGACAAGGAAGAGAAGTTTAAAATCTAAAGGATTAACGTTGCTAGATGTTAATATAATCCGTCTGGAAATTTTAGGTGTCGGAATTAAATGAAATGAAGTCACCAAAGTAGAAAATTACTTTTGTTATGGAGGAGTCCTTTTATAAATATTTAATATTTATACATTGTTGATTTTAAATATTTTTAATTTAATTTCCGGAATTTCCAAATGAAAAATTTTCAATCAACAAAATGACAATAATCCAGAGATTAATGAAAATATTTGTGTGGACACCATTAACTATTTGAATAGTAGACAGATGTAATTTTGACACCAGAACGATTTAAATTAATTTTTACTACGTTAGGTTTCATTTGTTTAAATTAAAGTGATTTCTACTGTAAATTGAGATAAACAAATTACTGTACAATGTATTTATTCATCCTTGCAGAAGTGCAATAGATAAATATGTTTCATTAATGTTAAAATTTGATATTTGGAAATTTACATTCTTACAAATCAAATATTTTAATAGTTTAACTAAATTCACTTATAATTTCTGATGAATAATAAATTTTAAAATTATTTTGTTTATTATCATATTTTAGTATATGAGCATAAATTATTCTAAACCCAATTTGTATCTATAATGTCAATCTTCTTGATTTATCTCTGTCAGCATATAATTAAGTAAACATATTAAATATTGTTGATTTTATGCAAAATGTTAGAATAAATAAATATTATGATTCATAAATTCTTAGCATTTATGTAATTTTAATATAAGAGTTTTATCAATTTTGTAATTGATTTCAAAATTTGTGTATACTTTATAAGTAAATTGGTAAGCAAATATTGAAAGTACTTACGCAATGCTGTAACCATTTTTAATTGTTAAAATTCAGACTTTTTAGTTTTAAATTTTGAGTTTTTATTTTATTTTATTTTAATGTTATATATACTAAAAAAATGATTTAAATCAAAGTATTTCCAGAACGTGACATTTTTTAAAATATCAAATCAAATTGAATGAAAAATCCTATAAAATCTTGAATTCCTCAGAAGTAAAATTGCGAATTTATGTGTTATAAATCCTTAATTCTTTTTTTTATATATAACGATATGACATACAGAGAAGTCTGAAATAATTTTAAGGTACATAAAAATATTTATTTCAATGTTTTTAAAGTCTTGTAGAAAAGAATTAAATTTTAACTTACATAAAAAATATTATGAACTCATAAATATATTTTTATTTTTTCCATGTACGGGTAAAATGGATATGATGCATTAAATTTATGCAGACGAAAAACATTTTGTAATTTGAGATTTTTTTAGACCCGACAGAGCGAAACCAGTCATCACCATATCACCATCAACACTTGTATATTATTTTTATTTTAATGTATATGTGGTGGGAAAGGAGAAATTATTGAAAGGCAATGACTTTCTTAATCCAGACATATAAAAAGTCCTCTAAGGACGATTTTATAAAAAAAAAAAAAAATCTTATGTATTTTTATGAAGAAAATGTATTTTTTAAAAAACAAAGTGGATTTTATATTTATTAAAAACTGTTTGTAATTATTACGTTAGCAATTTATTTAGCAGAATTTGGTTTAACGAGATTGAATATCTTTAATGTTCTCTATATTAAATTTACAATAAAAATTCGGGAATTTTTGTACTTCAGGAACTGCGAAGGATTCAGGAATCGCCATTGATTTAATCTTCTGAAATTTTCACAAATAAATCTTTACACCCTTTTTCATCTAACTATTCCACATTTTAGTAATTAACTTAATAAAATGAGAATAATATACTACAAATTGTAAATATATTTATTCACCATTAGCAAACCGTGAATTTTTGGTATTACTAGAGCATGAGAATAACTTAAATGTCAGAATACAATAAATTTCAGACTTATAAAATTTCAACTTTATTCCGGTAGTGAGTAAAATGATGAGTTGTGACTGTAATTTTTTTTTCATATTCATATTTAGAATATTAAAATAATTATTATATATTAAAATTTATAGGTCAATAGCTTTGTAATGTGTAATGATTTACATTAAAATTAGAACACTAATTGGAATTGCATGTACAGCTATATTTATGTTGCTATTTATTAACTTGTTCTAGTTCCACTTTAAAAATTAATTGTATTTGTATGTTTTCTTTTTATTAAATACGATTTTTTTTACAATCCTCAATCTAATTGAACTAAATACTTTTACGTACTCGGCAACTGTTCTGCAAAAGATTGTATCTAAAAAGCTGTTCAATCAATCTTAATTAAAAATTAACCGATAATATTGCTAAATTAATTCTTAACGACATTTCAGACAAATAACAAGCACAAAAAAAAATTCACGATTTCCGCACGTAATTTCATTTTTATTTTATTTACTTTATGTAGACAGCAACATTAATTGACATGCAAATGAATGACTTTTAACATGCGATTTTTATGTCCTTTTTGGCTCCAAGTTTTCTATTATGGGCGGAAAAAAAAGAATTTTAATTAGCACGAAAAATATATTCGTAAAGCATGGAACAAAAATCAAAATTGATTATTTCTTATGTACGGAATTTTTTATAATAAAGTTCTCTAAAGTCTGATTTTCATCAGATTTCTTTAGCTTATATTATTATTAATTGATTTGACAGTGTAATTATTTTGAATAAATATTTTAATTAAATAATATATTATTTTAAAATACCCAATAAAATTAATTTAAAGATTTGTTAATGTTAATTTACTACTAAGTTAATTGATTTAGATGAAAATATAAATACAATTTAGATTGAAAATTAAATTCTCAGCTAAGTATTTTAAAAATGACAAGTGTAATCCTTTTAAATTCATTAACTTTCAATAAATATTTTCTGTTACGTTTATACGTTAAATGAAATCATGGTATAATATCCTTTTTAATATTAAATCAATTCCTTCAATCTATTACTAACGTCTTATAGCAATCTGTTTCTATCTGTAGAGAAAAATCTAAATACATTACGTTAAATATTATAATCTTTTCAAATTCATGAAAATTTTCAATATGTACAATAATTTATTAGATTTTCCTTGAATTTTATAATACTTTAAATATATAAGGATATTTCTACAGAATTCTTTTACGCTAATATGCAAATTCAAAGTAACTAAATTTCTGAATTTGATATATATTTATATTTTTTTTTATTAAAATACCATCAATCTTGTCAGAGATACAAAAAGGACCTGGAATCAATATTACTTTGAGAAATAAAACTTGTTCAAGTAATTTAAACCGAAAGGTGAAAATATTTTTCTTTTAAGAGCACCTGAACCTGATGTTTTTCCAATTTTCTTCCACATTTTGAACGAGCATTGTAAATTTACTGAATAAAATGAAAAAATTTTTGTTGGGAAAATATTTATCGGTTAAATGGAGGGTACTTTTTATGTCGTTTTGATCGCGTACTTAGATTTCTTTTTTTGGGATTTATATAAAAACGAGTTAAAAACGTATTTTGACAAGAAAATTTATAGTCGAAAATTACCATAAAAACTTTTATAGTAAAAGTAAATAAAAAATGGAAATTATTTTAGGAAAAATTTTTGTGTTTGAATAAAATATTTTTTTAAGATTTTAAAACTTTGTGTTTTCATGTTGAAAGAATTGAAATGTCGGTAACATTTGCAATTTTTCCCATATTAAATGAAATTTTGCATTAAATTACGAGTTAATGAAGATTTTTAATTAAAAGGTAGTTACCGAGTGCTACTAATACAGACTAAATTTCATTTTCATTCAAATAAAAAGGAAAATAAAAGAAAATATATAAAATTTTAAAGAAAGTGTCCTTGTTGACGATTATAACTTTTTCAACAAAACAAAGAAAGTAAAATTAATTAATTCAAAATTGTGACATTAAGCCAACGAGATTTTTTTAGAAAAAAACTTTCTGACTATCGCATAAGTGAAAACCTTTCTAAAACACCTTATAACCAATGGAATATTGAACATAGTTTTTAAAGAATGCATTACAAAAGTAATGCAGTTTCAATACCCAGTTATTATTATACAGCAATACTTTCCAAAAAATATGTAATTATCTACTTAAAGTTTGAATTATTCATTACTATAAACACCTAGAACACCTAGTTATAAAAAAACATACATAGTTTTCTACCTATCCTCTAGCTATAATTGAAATTTGATTAATAATCAATATTTATTTTAAGTCAATGTTGAATTATTGATATGGACACCCCAATTTATTTATATACTTAGAAATAAAGAGAACTAAATAGTGGAAGTGTTATGTGCGTGCTATGGTAGGTGCGGTTTTTAATATCTAATCATGCATTCGACCAAGGACAAACTTTATTAAAAAAATTAATGTAATTTTGCTTATTTTTAAATCTATTTTCTATATTGACGTCAAATTTCGTGAAGGCGAATGTAAATAAGCTTCCTAAAACTGACCTTGATGGTATTCAATCATAATATTATACAAACAAAGTTGGAATATTTAAGTGTTAATAAGGATAATCGCCCAAATTGTTATATCAAGAAGTAAATATTCTATTATTAAATTATGATAATTAATGTATTAAAGATTTTTATAAATTATTTGAAAGGTTTTTTTTTGTCGTCGTAATTTTTAATTAATAATTATTTACAAATGATCACTGACAAGTTCAAAACCAAGTCAAAATGTGCAATTCAACTTGACAACGTTAAAATTACAAAAAAATAGTATTATAAAGACAACAAAAAAGAATTTTAAATTATGCTGCATTAGATTTCCACCTCTAATGAATATACTATAATTAACCCGATTCACATTATAAAGTGAAGGGAACACGATTCCATCAATCAAAGGGATTTCAGTTTTGCTTTGAAATAATTTTCTATTTATATAAATACTTTCAGTTTATAAATCGTTATATCATTTTTTTTTGTTTTGTGTTATTGGAGTCTAAAAACCGCGACAGATTGACGCATTTTATATTTTTCCATTCTTCCTATTCATGTAAATTTTCTCTTATTTAGCAAGCACCAAGCATTACAAAATAATAATCCAGTGTGTGACATTTAATTATCGTTTTTTTTTTTGTGAAACCATGACCTGTTTTTGCATACAAATAGAAATGAATTTATTTACAATGACGTCTATATAGTTTAAATTATTATCTATGCGTATAGAGATTATTTGAATTGCTAGTTTGGAACGCAAAAATTATAATAAATTATTGAAAGTTTTGCGCCCTACATAAAATATTTAATTGAATTGTGATATAAATAGTACACAAATTTATTTAAATTAATTGATCAGTAAATAAAATTTGTTTATTCTGTTTTTTATGATGGTTTAAATAAATGGTTATTAATAAGAGAGAGTTAGATGGATAATATTTTGTTCAATGAATACTTAGTGTGAAATTAATTGGTTCTATGAAATAACTCCCATTATAAAATAACAATTATTCAAGAAATAAGTTTTCAAAAAAATGAAATAACCACCCTAACTAAAGCTTATACTTAACTTGTAAAATAGATACATCCTTATAGATGAAACTTCAAACCTTGAGTACAAAATAATACAATAAATAAGAAAATTCTGAAAATTATTATTATATTTTTGTAAAATTGCAAATCATTCTCAGATTAGTCTGTTCTGTAACATAAATGCAATTTTTTAATTTCGAAACGTGCTACATATTTTCAATTTCAATTAAGTTCCAAATCATTTTTCTTCTTGTTGTTGTAGCAGTGTTACAAACGTCATTATTACAAACTATTTTATGTTAGGCTCAGTATGATAGTCACTTTTTACATCAGTTATTGATAAAATGTTTAAATTGCCTGGACATTTGAATGTGCAGTGTCATGTTGATGAGTTTTAAGACCAGAACATCTCATGTGACACCAGTTTTTACAGCTATTGTATAATACTGAAATTCAATTAATTCTAACATACTAAGTAAATCCAAGTTGGACATTGATTCATTTCGATACCACGTTTTATTAATAAAATATGTAACAGCATAGCCGGTTTTATCTGCTCCCATACCAAAAAATAAGTGTTTCTAATAAATACGTTTGTTAGTTTGGTTTTGCAGCAAGTGTTGTAATGTCTTCCTTACGTATTGCGTTATTCCTCAAACTTTCGACTTTTTAGCGCATTTATGTAATGAGAGAGTTCCAAAATTTTTCTAATAAATCATACACAATAGGGAATAGCAGTAAGGAAAAAGTTGATTTCTTACCTATTTTCACTTTATTGGTTGCGTGAGGAGATTTTTGTTCTTTCTTCACATCAGTATCTATTCCCAGATAAACTTAAATAGTTAGCTATTGCATTATTTTTTGTACAAATTGAATTCTTTTACTGCATTATTTGTAATGCCGTACATAAAAGTTTTTTTTAATAATTCATTACAATACTGATAATGAAGTAATTAATGTATTACACGAAATGTAATTAAGTTTTTAAATTACATTAATGCATTTCAAATACTTCACATTTTTATTTTGAAAAACTTTGAAGTATTTTGAAGTTCTTTTTACTTCATAGAATTATACAGCGAATTATTTTGAAGTATCATGCATAAAATGAATAATCTTATAGTATTTATATTTAATATTTATTTGACCCATCAAAATTTATTAATTTTAGTATCACATTATAATGTAAAAAAAAATATTCATTTAGTATTTCAAAGTAATTCACCATAAAAAATTGAAGTATTTTGTAATGCAGTAAAGTAATTCAAAATTGTAATTACATTTGGGTGTAATACATTACTCTATTAATTACCAGTAAGAGTAATGAATAATTAAAAATTGAAGTACATAATTACTTTTTGGAAAGTATTGCATTATATGTTAACATTACTCGGTAATGATTTTTCTTTTTTTTTCAATGCATTATTGAAGAACTCTGGTTAGTACCTCCTGGTTAGTAGAATAGCTCATTTCAACACTCGTTTTCAAAATTATTCAATATTTTAATTTGCTGTTAATTTCTAAAATAATATCAAAATTTTATTTTCATAATATTGCAATAGTAGTAAAATTATTAATAATACAAACTTTAGCTCAGAAGAAATATGTAAAGTTTCTTTTAATCTAAATTGTAATGAATCCATTGTGAAATAAAATGAAATAAAATTTTATTATTAAGTCGAGATAGAAATTTTTGTGGAGACACCAAAAGAAGAAATTTTAAAAATTTAATATTATAAAGTCTAAAATTGTATAGAATTTGAGTTCATTTATCGATAAATAGAAACTATAAATTGAAACTTGTTGATTTTGACTGGACTATTTTTTAAAATATATTGAAATTAATTAATTTAGGTCAAACAAAATTATGTTACATAAATTGTTACATTTATTGATTTAAATTTAATATTTTTATATTTTCTTATCTTTTCAGTTTACATATTTCAATATCATCTATTGACGAACCCAAAAAAATAATCAAATATATAAAAAAAATGTTACCAATGAAGAAATCTAATGAAAAATTTCACCGGATACCAAATATAATGAATCTTCTTATAGTATTATTTGCGTGTTTATGTTGTTGTCATACTGTCACAGCTAGTACACATAGTGTTCAAACATATCGAGCATCATTTGGTCCATTGATGACATCAAGTACTCTAAATTGGGAGTCATATGTAAATGACAAAAAACAATTGGAATTTTCAATTAAAGGTGGCAATTTCGTTGATGATGAAGTTCACTATCCAATTTATGTATGTCGGTCAACAATTGAGGGACTTTATGTTAGTGGTCATACAGAAAGACGCGGTTCAAAATTAGTATGTGTTGTATCATTATTGGGTGAAGTGAAAACACATCATGCTTTTGATGTTCTTGTCAATAAAGGTCATTTGGGTAAAGTTGGTTGGAAACCGTGGCGTAAATTGAATGGATTTATACCAATTGGGGCAGTCAGTGTCAGTTCAAATGATGAAACATTTGTGGCTAGACATCGAAATGGTAAACATTCACATCATAATCACGAATCAAATGAAATTCAAGGAGCTGATTATAGTTTGGGACGACTTGAATCATTAAATGGTTTTGGGAAAATTTTAGTATCCGAATCAGATTATGAGAAAGAATATGCTGATGGTGAGATATTAGTTGAAACTGAACCAATACGATACGAATTAAAGAATATAAAATTGGATAAATACCGATCGGATACGAAAATTAATACAACTCAGTTGGGTAAGTTTAAATAGTTTTCGAAATAAATCATTTTTTTTTAAATTCTCATTATTATAATTAGGATCTTCGATTCTATCAAATACTGGTGATCGAGAAAATTTAGTTGAAACTGTTATAACATTTAAATACGATCGATCACAATATTGGGGTCCACATGAAGGTGTTGCTAGAGGTTTACCAACCCTTATTTATGATGGTGAAAGAGTTGATTCTATTCCAGATGAAGTTAAATGGGGTTTACGATATTCACAAAATCATGCTGAAACTAAAACAGTTAGTACAAATTTACCACCTGGTACTGCATTGAATGTTACATTAAAAGGTAACTATACTAGTTTCGAAGCACCATATTCAGCAACATTAATTGCATATTATAATGGTAGCGATGAAAAAGTTTCAAGAAAAATTTCATCAATGGTAAGTGCAAAATTTATTTTTTTCTTGATAACAAAATTTTTATTACGCAATTATATAATTTTTTGTAAAGGTACAAAAAGCCAATTTACGTGATATTAAATTGGAATTTAGTCCAGTTTATTGGATTGAAAATGGTACATTTATACCAACTACAACAACAACAACTACAACATCAACAACAACAGAACCAACAACAACATCTACCAAAGAACCAAAACCATTAACAGAACCACAAATTGTTGTTGGTAATATTGGTAAATCATCATTTACAGATATATCATCATCGTCTGGTTCTGGTAGTGAATTATCATCTGAATCTGATGAAAAATCAAATTTAATTAATCATTCCGGTGAAGTGGAAAAATTAAAAGATCCAAAAAATGGTAATTCCGCTGCTGGTCTTCGTAGTTATAGTAATTTTGGATTCATATTTATAATTTCATCATTTATTATTGGTCATTATTTGTCCTAAATTTATTGGCCTTGTTGTATTAGAGAAAAATATATGTTTTTTTTTTTTCTATTTCTTTTTTTTTTTTGATAGTTTTGTGAGTATGTAAGATGAAAGATCCTGTGTATATTGTCTACCTTATAAATATATATTTATATATATATATAAAAAATATATAAAATATAAAAAATAAATTGTTTTTTAAATTTTAATTTTGTTTTAAGTACATTTCATCAGTTTTTATTTTTAAAATTAATTTTATTATATTTAAAAATTACAAATGGCGTCTTAAAAATACTTCTGTCAAAATACAAATTGAGTTATGTTTTTTATAAAGAATTCGCATTAGGCAATTTCATGAATTGTAATGGTGGAGATAGTCTCGCCGTTACCGCTGTAGCTTTGAAAAAGTTGAATCATATAGAAATATATGAGAGTATAGTAAAAGTCGCCGCTTTGTTTTGCGGAAAAGTTCCTTCGTTTACAATTAATCCGCTCTGCCGCTTTCAAGTGTTTGTACTCACAATAACTTTATTTTTGACATTTCACAGTGGCAACGGCAAGAGTATTTCGTCTCCAGCTCCACTCCAGCATTGTCTAAATAGTAAAACTGACAGTTTTGTATTATGTATATTGGCATTGGCAATACTGTAAATTTCATGAATTGAACTGAAACGATACAAATTTAAAAATAATTTACATATATTTAATGAATTGGACATGAATTTGAATTTTGTCACAGATTTAACTGAAAAATTACAGGATTATGACACTTTAACATTCCATAGAATAGAAAAGGAGAGAGTAGCGCAAATCTATTATTTCTCTCGCTATCTCAGGTAGTATAAGACAGCTTGATTCAGTACAAACAAAATACAATAATAATTATCTGACATTTTTCACACTGTCCTTTGTCCTTATGATGTAATAATTTTGGCGACATATTGTAATTATTTCAGTTATTTTTTTTTATAAATTTATATTTTTATTAAATTATTTAAATATAGAAATATCTTCATTTTTTTTTGCTATATTTTTATTTTCTATTTACAATATTTAATTAATTAATTTCAAAAACTTGTATAATTTAATTTAAATGCATAAAATAGAATATTATAAGTAAAAAATAATAATAAAAAATTAAAAGAAAGAAAAAAAACTTTAAGAAAAATAAAAAAATGGTATCAACATTCTAAAACTAGGATAGTTGATGTCATTAATATATATATAAAAAATATTAAATTTAAAATTTTGTGTATTTAACTTATAAGGATATAAAATACGCTATTTTTGCAGGAATTTTTTTAAAACAAGAATAAAACAAATTAAAAAAGAAAATCAACAAAAAAAAAATGTATAGGTTAGATTTGAAAATGTAGTAATAGTGAAGTGACAATGCCTTTGGCGCAAGAGTTAACTAATTTGCAAGGATTTTTTTGTTTTTTTTTTTCAGTAATATTTTCACATTTTAATTAACACCATCATAAAAATTATTTAACCGAAATGACATAAAATTAATTGCGTTGCGTCATTTAGCTGTCAGTATAAGTAATAATTGGAAATTTGCGTCATTTCCGGAGTTAAAAATAAATCTAAAGGTATAAATAATAATTTCACAAAAAAATTAATTTACAAACAATTTAAACATTAATTGATTCATAGGTACAAAAAAAAGAATGCATTAGAATTGTAAATTTTCAAAATCTCAGGTTTAACATTACACAGTTAAAGTTTGGGTTACATGTTACATTGTACCGATCAGTTCAGTACCGAGACGTTAAGAAAAGTTCAAATTTGACGTCTTCATAAATTTTTTATGAAAAATCAATTTTTACGAATTGAAACTGAAGCAAATGTTAAGAATAATGAAATTTTGACAGATAGCTAGTTAACACTCGATTGGCTACTGTACGAATCGAATCTAAACTGAATTAAGTAAAGTTCAAATTTGACGTCTTCATAATTTTTGTTATGAAAAATCAAATGACGCAATTATAAGCGATTGAAATCGATTGAACTTTTATGAATTGAAACTGAAAAAAATGTTAAGAAGAATGAAATTTGAGAGATAACTACTTAACCACTCGATTGGCTACTGTACGAATAAAATGGAAACTGAACTAATCGGTACATTGTAGCCATTTACATAATTAATATGATGTTTACGTTAACATATAATAAACAATGTAATAGATCTGTCAAAAAAAAAAAAAAAAAAAACGTCGACTCTTTAGTGTATATTGTAAAGATACTTTAATGTGTATAATTCATAATCTTTTTTTGATATAGACAATTTGATTTTTTGAAAGTTTGCTATAGAATTTATTAAATCCACCGAATAACAAAATTTTTTTTTTTTTTTTTATAATTTACAATCCTTGTAATTTTACACAAATTTTTCAAATGATTAAATAATTGCCATTAACTATATAAAAATTGAAATTTATCATTGATCTAAATAATAAAATTTATACACAGCATTTTATTGCCAATCTAAAATATTATTATTAATAAATGTGTAAATAAAAAATTAATAAAATTATACAATTTTTATTCATAATTTTAATATATTATTATAATTAATAATAATAATTAATATCAAAAAAAAATATATAAATTTATAATTGATTGGAATTTATTGGCTTGCGTAAAATAAAATTCGAGTTCGTTTTCACTTTATAAGTTTGGCTTTTCGGGAAATTTTGATAAAGTGACATTTGATTAGAAATTTACAATAAAATAATAAAAAAAAAAATATTTGTAAATATATATTTAAAATTATTATATAAAATATTTGTAATAATTTATAGAATTTAATCAATTTTATTTTATTATAGTTTTAGTTTTATGAAATTTTATAATTTTTCAATTAAAAGACCAATTTTTAATTTCATATAGAATTTCCAAAAAAATTTTAACAGATTTTATAATTTTGAAGTGACAGTACTAAGAAGGAAATGAAAATGTTTGACAAATTTACAATATTTTATATATGATAAATAGTCATTTTTTACAAATAAAATTGATACTTTTAGCACATCAGTTTATAAATAAATGTATAAAAATCTCAATAATTAATATCTAAATAAAAATTCTTTTCAAAATATAAATTCAAATAATTAAATTTACATAAATAAAAAATAGAAATTCAAATAATCAAAAGTCGTTAATGTAAAAATGAAAATATATTTTAAAAATTGACCAAAATTATTTTCCAAATACAATATTCAAAAATTTTAACATAATTATTTTTATTATTTAATTTTTTTTATTTAATATTAATTAAATGTAATACTATGTAAATAATGTGGAAAATATTGATTTTTCTTTTATTAGTTTTTCCTGTGTTTTATTCAATTGAAAATTTCCATTCGTTTTTTTTTATGTTAAAAAGATTGAAATTTAATTTAATTTTTGCTATAATAAAAATTAATTAATTTTATATTTTTTAAAAAAGAGAAAAACTTTTTATTATTTAGCATTTATTAATAAAAATGAATATTTTCTTTATTATTTAACATACAATAAAAAATAATTTATAATTAATATAATTAAAAATAATAAAAAAAAAAAAATTAAAGTATATAAATAAAAATAAATTAAAATTACAAAACGGAAGTAAAATTTTGTTTTATTAAAACTCATTTTAGGGCTTTAAGGGATAAGATATGATAAGGATATGTTCAGATTCAGATAGCCAAGCGGCGTTATAATCTTTGGCTAATGTCCTCAAATACACATAAAAATCCTTTGGTCCGCCAGTCATTGAATGATCGAATAAGTAATGAGAAAGCAAATTAACTTACACGAAAAAGTGCTACTAATGTTTCTTTAGAAGAGGTCTTTTATATATGTTAGGTACAAATTTAAAGCTCAATAAATAATTCTAATAATTGGGCCAATAAATGGTGGTATGTATACAAAAACGGTCATTCTTAACCATGATAATTTGGAGAATGAAGAAAGTATTGGCCAAATTATATAAGGTATTATTCTTAGGAAGAAGTTTAGGACATACTCCATCATCGTCGTGAGTTAATGTAGTAGAATGAAACATTTGTTATGCCAATGCCCCCAAGTCCAACTAGTAAACTTTGACAACGAAAAATCATTAAAGATGTGGGATGGATAATTATGATGCACCGCTCGACTGGAGTCTTGAAGATTTGCATTAATTTAAATATATAATTTAGTAATTATTTTAGTAAGTCATAAATAAGTCAGAACTGAAATTTAATTTGCGTCCTTTTTAAAAAGCTCTTTCCTTATAAATTTAGAAAAACTGGCATGTCCTTTCTATTACCTGTTCTGAATTTGTATGAAAACCAGATATAATTTAAAAATAGCTTCCATATAATTATAAATAATGAGTAAGTAATAAATTAATTCAGTAGGACTTGAGCAGCCAGCGCATGATAATTAAAACTGGTTTGTTATTGGTTGGTAAGTGTGTCATTTAAACTTTTATAATTGTTTTTATCCTGTAGATGTAAAATTTATGCTGTAGATGTAGATGTACAGTATTTGGGAGTTGTCATCAATATTGAAATAACCGCGGAGATATGAAATAATAATGAGGTGTTGTGCTGGATATTATCGTTTGAAAAAAATGAAAATGGCTTAAATCAATTTTTCTAGTTTTGTATTATAGATTATTGAGATAATACAAAAATAAGATGCCTCCAAATATCCGAATTATAAATAATAGAAATGACTTATTTGCATGGAGATCTAAAATTCCGAAAAATAATAGAGAACATAATCTTTAATAGCCTGAATTTAGAAATTCCATATCATGTTTCTGTTCCTATAAGCCAGTAAAATGAAATAACATTTGAAGTGCAGTTTTCTTAAATGCTAGAAATCGATAATGTTCAAAACAATTATGTTATTGTACACCTCTTAAATTGGTGCCTATTAAATTGGAATTTTATCAATGACCTGCCTGGTTTGTAATCATCTATAATAACTAATAATATATTTGTAAAATTGTAATTATTTAGAATTATTTATGAAAACTTGATCGTTAATATTTATTAGACTTTCATTTTCTTATTTAATGTGTAACATTTCATAGTTAAAATAAAGTATTTCGTCACTTCTTATTATCTGGTTAACTAGATCATTTACATAATTCATTTTAAAACCTGACAAATATCTAAAAACTCAATTTTCATAGCTATATAAAACATAATTCCATAATCTAATAAATTCAATTTAATTATGTTCATAAGAAAATAAAATTATATAATCTTTTAATCAATAAAATTTAATTAAATATTAACAAATATTTATGTATTATATATCACACTATTATTAAGTGGCGATGCCGCGGTCAGTAAATATTACTTATAGGCACGGTTTTGCCCCTGGGGTAATATTTTATGTAATTACATAACTACACAAAATTATCTTATACATTTAGTAGCAAACAATTTAATTAAATCGATTAAAAAAATTGCACAGTAATTTATCTAGCCTCAAGACATGCGAATTGATATTAGGTCATCAGAAATTCATTTCTTGGTTTCAATTAAAGTTTTGATTATTATTTTAACTGTAGCTATTTATTTGCATATTATTTGCACAAATGTTTCTTATATAAATACAAGATTATTGGTGCGATACAAATAACGATAATTTTTCAAACAGCATCAAATAATTAACGAAGCTGTTTGTGTGCTAATAAATATAAAATAATTCAAAAGTTTATGTAATAATTTAGCATAAGTGATTAATTGATATGAATATGATTTATATGTTGATAATTTTTTTTCCACTTTAAAGGCTATTTTTAATTTTAGCTATTGTAAAGTTGACAGTTTCCTGCAAATAGAGAACGATATTTCAAATCGTCAGATAATCGAAATATAAATTAAGATTGATTTATACCAAAACTGGAACTATGGTAAAAGTTTTATATTAAAAATAGCTTTAAACTACCATTTTTTGAATAAATATTTGTCATTAGTATCACGTATTGCTCCAATTGCCAAAAGCGCTATGCTTAATATCACAAAAGCTTACTTGAGTCCTTTAAGTAGTGAAGTTATTTGTCAAAGTAAGTCAGATATTGGCTGCTTAAAACACAGTCCCAATTTCGTAACTACCACAAATAACTCAGTACATATTGATTCAACTGCAAAATTTATTGGTTCTGGTGGTACTACAGTCAGTATTGCTGATCTGGTGCTGGCATAGGAACACTATTCGCTTTCCTAATTGTCGGTTATGCTAGCAATTCATAACTTAAACAATAATTATTCTAATAAGCAATTTTGTGATTTGCTTTATGCGTAGCTCTACATTGGAATTTTCTGTTTTAGAATTGCTTTCTTCTTGTTATTTGCTTTCTCAAAATTTTACGAACCAATTAAACTAAAAGTGTGCTATAAATTACGTTTGTGTTTCATATTCGTCATTGTCAAAAACCTTCTGAACAAAACTGAATTTGCATTAATTATTTGAAAATTATTATCAACTTTCTATGTAAATTAGTAATCGAGTATCTAATCCTCATCAATCTCAGACCCAAGCTCCATCTTCTCGTAACCAAGAAAAACTAAATAAGTTACTATCTAATAATTTTCATATTTTCAACATAAACTTATGTAATTTATAAATATAAAAAATTTCTGAAAATGACATTTGTCAAAATTAGATCAAAATTAACATGCATTGTAAAAATCAATTTGACAATTCTTTAAAACATATCATTATATTTTATTTAAACTAAATTAGAATTTATTATATTTTCAAACTTTATCAATAATTTTCAACAGATTTTGTAAAAAATAAAGCATCAATTTATCACATCTTTAGTTCATAAATGCTTGTAAAATTTATAATTTGATGTAATGAAAAATTATTATACAGTAAGAAATCATTGACACTGAATCAGATAATTTAAATTGATAGATTAATGAACTCAATTTGTATAATAATAATTTAAGAATTGATTGTTTCAATAAAATTGAATTTTATTATTCACTTGATTGATACTGTCTTCGTTTTAATGCAAACTTCTGACTTGCAAGCTTACTTTGTATTCATAAGAAATGAATTAATTAAATTTTTTAGTTCAGAAAGGAGACTTGAAACGAAGGCGGTATGTTACTAAGGAGTTTTCAGATTTTGTAATATTCATGTATGAAATATGTTGAAGAGTAACTCCAATATAAAGTTATAAATTAAGACTATATTCAGTAAGAATAATAATAAAATGTTCATAATTCAATAAAGTCTCTACAAAATAATAACATTTATCTTGTCTATATAGTTAAGTCATGTATAAATATCTAAATATAATATTCAAATCTATTTATATACATAAAAAAGGTCATGGTTTTACAACAACAACTAAAACATTTACTGAATTATTATGCTTTGCTAAATGTGACACAATCTGTTGCGGTTTTTAGACTCCATCAACATAAAAACTTTATTAATTTATGAACTGAAAGTGTTAAATAGAAATTTATTTTAAAACATGAGTGAGTTTTCTTTGATTGATGAAAGCATATATAATGCTCACTCTTCATAACAGAATGTAGAAGGTTAATTATTCTATTCAGATTTGAGATCTCATATACAGCATTTAATTTTGTAGTTTAGTCTTTGTTAAAAAGAATTTTAAACTTTTATGTATCTAAATGGGAATTGTAGACGATAAATAAACATGAACTTGTTAATTTTCAAGGTAATTTATTTATAAAATTATATTTTATTTGTTACATTTCTGGATACTTTTTTATTTTTTTTAATATATTTTTGATTTAAAATTTTGATTAATACAATATTAAAATTGATTTAAAAGGACAATTTTCTAGTGAATTTGATTTAATTAAAGTGGGAGTCACAATGATTTCGAATCCGTTTCGACACGTTCGATTCAATTCGCTCCATTCATTTCGAAAAGATATGCTAGTTACAATGGGTTTCGTTTTGAAATGTCATTTGGCAAGTTATTTGACATTTAATTTCTATTGATATTTGATATAATGAATCTGCACTTGTACCAGTTTTTTGTGTAATTGTTTCTATATAATTTAGTATAATTGTAATTTTTTACTTACCATCAATTTGAAATTTAGCATAAATCTGACCCATATTTAATCTTTTTTTGTGTCCAATTCTTTAATTTCTTGGATAAATTCTTCCATATTAATCAATATTAATTTAATTTTAAAATGTCATTCAATTTTTTTAGGTTATGACATAAAATTATTTCAACATTTGAATTCGTTTCGAATACGTTCATTGAATAGGACTGTCAGAATTTGAAATTTCGAATCGAACGTGTCGAAAAGGATTCGAAACGATTGTGACTCCCTCTTAATAATAACAGATAATACTGTACTTTTTAAAACTAAATATTCATTTTACAATATTATTAATAAAACATATTTTTGTATCCTTAAATAATTTCATTATCATAATTTTAATTAATCCACAAATTTATTTTTTCATTATATGAATTTTTTTTTTTTTTCTTTTATAATTTAAACACTTAGCGATTATCCTTTTTAATCCTTCAATATTCCACCTTTATTTATAATTATATAATATTATACCCTACGAAGGTCACGTTAATAGATTAAAAGAAGTTTTGTAACCTAACTTTCATGAAATTTGACGCTAAAGTAGAAATTCAATTTCAAAGTAAATAAAATATAATATAATAATTTCCATATTATATTTATTTTGTGGAAAACAAACCATCAGAATTGATGTACAATTTTAATATGCTATAAACCTTGAGTTGTGTTAGCATAACATTTTTAATCATTAAATTCACACCCACAAAACATACAAATTCGCATTTGAAGTTCCAGTTTCATATTACAAACTTTCAAAATATATAAGTTTTTGGTATTAAATTGAAGAGGTTTAGTTAAACTGGTCAAAGTTTTCGTAAGATTTTAAATGTTGTTAAAAAGTATTTATGTATTTTATTTTTTTAGATTTACAAGTTAGGCAATGTGCGTACACCGACAGAAAAAGAATAATTTTCATTTTCATTAGGAAATTAAATTTGTTTTAATTAGAACTAAATGTTATATTTATATAATATGTTAAACGATATTAGCTTGAACAACTATTTGTAAAGAGCAATAAGCAATCGAAACAGTTTATAAAATATGCTATTAAAAGTTGCCATAAAAATGCTTACTTAGGATGAGCTTCATATACCTTGTAGATAAGTTCAACAGCGATTTATGTTGCAATTAAAAACCAAAACATTATAAAAATTACTTCTATATTAATATGTCAAAAATTTCACATATTTCAAAATTATGTGAAAAATTGTGATAAAGACCCACTGAAACTACAACGTCCCAAATTTTATAACATTAAAGAACTAAGCTGTGTGCCAAAATTCATTGAAATCTCTTAGCATTTTAAATGAACTGCAAATATTCATTTAAATTGGATAAAAATTTCTGTAAGAATACTAATAATTTAATCATGTACTTACTAAATTACGAGTACAAATACGTTAATATTCTTTTTTTTTTTGCATTTTTGATATCTCCAACCGCGGAAACGTCCAGATCTTTTTTTCAGTGAAATCTATTTTATGTTGTCCATGTCCATTAAACATTTTTCTACAAAAAGTCTCTTTAATTCAGTAAATATTCAATGTTCATTCAAAATATTGAAGTAAATTACAAAAAAAATAAGTCCACTAAAATAAAAATATTTTCATCTTCAATAAATATTACTTCAACGAGTTTTATTTTGTAAGGATTCATATCCTTGCCGTGCCACTTACAAGATTGATGGTTTTTTTTTCTATATGTATATGTAAATTCAGATATTTTATTTTAGTTAATCTGAATTTGTATACCGATACATTTTGTATTCATCATCAGGATCATCACCAGATTTAAAGTATTATAAAATTCGACGAAATTGGAACAACATATTAAACTTAATTTAAAATTTAAAAGGATTTTTGAAATGATTAAATAATATATTTAAATTTACCTCAAAAGTGATGATTTTATAGATTTTACTTGGATTTTACTCCAAGACATTACTAATAGGTTGAAGTAATTGATTTAATATTACTAAGGAATTACCATGAATTCCTTTCAAGTATATAGACATAATAGAATCAATTATGTTTTTTTCATGCTTTACAATATTTTTTTTCGTATACTATTACACTTTTTTTTCCGCTCATAAGAGGAACTTGGAGCCACAAAGGATATAATATATTGAAAGTAATTTATTTGATGCAAATTGTTGAAAATGTCGTATAATCTATTCAAGAAGCTTGCGAGAAGATTAGGATTAACAGAAACCTCAATTAAAGAGGATGTGGGGAAAAAATGAAATACAAGATCAATTCCACTTTGGTAAGATATAAAAGATTTAAACTCTCCGGACGTCTAGATTAATTGCGCTCATAGGAGAGGTGCTTTGGAATAATGTGCTCTAGCGTAGAATAAACTATTATGCGGAATGTATAACGAACCTTCGAGTGCATGCTGCATGTTACGCTTGTTTTTAAATACTTCATTAAAATTATTAATATTGATTCTATCTTCAACATCACCTTTTTCTAGAGAACGTTTCTCAGTTTTTTCTCGTTGTGAAGAGAATTCGATGAAAAAGCCATTATTTAAGAAGAAAAAGTTATTTTAAGTTCGACATCACGTCAGGTTCAGGGCTTGTAATATTTAAAAAAAATATAAAATAAATCTATTTAGAAATTATATTAAATTTTAATATTTTTTTTATAATTTGATATAAAAACTTAACGTATTTTATAATCTTAGAATTAGTTTCAAATGATTAATTGAATAGCTGATGTTGACTCTACGCTGTTTCGATAAATAATTCTGGTATTGTTGTACGTTGTATATCCGCGATTGTGTTCTGGTGTATGGATCTGTGATTTGTTACTAGGCTTATTAACAAATGGACATATTCGGGCTGTTAATAAAAAAAAAGTTATTAAATTACTTTTAAGCATTTTTTATGTTTGATCAAAATACTTTAAGTTTATTTTTACTTTGTCCGTCTGTCCGTCTGTTTATTAACGCTTAATTTACGGATCTTAAAACTAGAAGCTCAAACTAACACCGTTACGAAAGCTAAAATCCTCCAGCTGAACTTGTCAGATTATTTTGGTATCTTCTTATAAACCGAATAAATATTCTTATTTTATTGGAAAGATGTAAAAAATTGATTTTGGATTATAGATTGACTCATCAATAATAGTCACATAATTTTTATATGTATATTTGTATACTATATTATAATTTTCTTACCATCAAAACTATAATAACCATCTTCATAAGGTGTTCTTATTCCAATATATTTTACATCCATATCAACTAATTCAGTCCATTTTTGAAAAAAATTTGATCCTTCCAGTCCAATATGAAATAATCGATCATACCATGTTATCCAAAAATTATAAAAATGTATATTATGTATAATAGTTAATTTTGGTTTTGGTATTTCAATTATATCCTCTTGAAAATGTAATTTTATATATGAATTTGTTCGATTCTCATATCCTAATAAAAATTCTGTTGTATAATTAAGTTCAAATTTTGCTGTAGTAAATTGAAGATTATATTCGCCTGGTGTTGCCAAACTAAAACATAAACAGTCTGTTTTATATGGTATATCGTAATAATTATAACCCATACTTTTGTCAATATAAACTGAATAAGTAAATAAATTATAATCATTATATTAACAATATATAAAAAAAATTAATATTTAATAATTTTAATTTTACTAATTTCATTATCTGCCTCCAATTTTAAACAACAAACAAAATATATGCAAAAATATATTTGAATAAATGAAATTAAATGAAAATACATTTTAAAATTTTACGATGAAAATTAACACTAAACTAAAATGAAAATGGAAATTCGGACTTTTATATACAAAAATATTTTAATCCGAACAAAAATTTTTATAAAGCAGATGTTCATAAATGTTTATTATTATCATTTCTTTTTTTTAAGAACTTTTATGACTGTACAAAATACTTTAAAGTTTCACTTTGACCGCTCCAACCGCTCATCTGGTAACAGTTAATCTGCGGATCTGCGGAGCTAAAAACTTCGAAATCGACAAGTGTTCTGTTGAGTTGATCTACCCAGTTTTGGATCCCCGAATTCATATTACCTTATAAACTACTAGCAGAGCACGGTAAACAAATTCAGCTTCAGAACAAATACCCTTACATAAAGGATTTAAAATATATTTGAAAAGATCTGTGCCCAGATTAAAGATTGACCCTTCAACAACAATCACAAATTTTCATATACTTATTTAGTTTCTTACGATAAAAACTATAATTACCATCGTCTTAAGGTGATCTTATTCCAATATATTTCTAACTAATATAAGCTGATTCGATCCAATCATGAAAATTATATCCAATACTAAAAAATAGACCATACCATACTATCCAAAAATTATAAAAATATTTATTATGTACAATAGTTTTCTATCTCTATCCCAAATTTTCTATCAATTTTACATTTTCTTGGTAATGGGAAGATGGGGCTTGTGTTTTAGATTGATGAGGATTAGATACACGATTACTAATGTAATCTAAAGAACAATTTTAGTGATAAGGAAATCAACGCATGAAATAATCCCTAAAAATTTTCACAAATAGTGTTATCAATATAATTTATAAATATTAATGTTGCTTTTGGCCTTTTTAGTATCCCATCAAACTTGTCCAATTTTAATTTTGAAATATACCTTAATTTAAAAGAAAAATTACATTTTTAGAACACTTTAATTCATTAGGTTTAATAGAAATAACGATGGGAAACTTCATATGAAGTAATAAGGATATAGCTAAACGTGCATACAAACAAATGATGAAATGATATATAAACATGTTCCTAAACAGATCTAGTTAGATCATTTTATCAATAAACAATGTTCGGCATTATAATTTGTTGTATATAGTTCAACATTTTATATGGCTACATGATTCCACGGATTCCATGCATGTTTTTCTTGAAACAAGTTTGTTATTAGTATTACCTCATCATTTCGCAGCTGATGATTATATTAGCTCGAGTTCTGTATCGAATCTATTATTTTTCTATATTAAATAAAATATATATTTGTTTAATTGAAATTTATGCCAGTAATATAAATTGAATTTTTATATTAAGAAAATTGAATTTATATCAAATTTAATTATATTTGATAAAACTAAAAAGATATTCCCTCTAAATTGCTAATTTTCTTTCAATTAATTGCAATAAATGTAAATGAAAATATAATGACATTTTTAGGACACTCTCGGTTCAATTAGTTAATAGAACTATTTTGTAAAAAGCTTTTTAAGGACATTTTAAATTTCAAAACTATATAGCAAAACAAAAAATAATATTTCCCTCAAGAATTCGAATACCAAAAATATTCAGAGGAAGGTAGAGAAGTAGTGTATAAATTTACATTATGTTATGTCAACTGTTAAATATTCATGAAATACAATATTTATTTTGTTGAGGGTTCCAAATGTATTTGATATTATGCAGTAAAACCATTAGGCTACGGTCACTCTCTAAGTATTTGTTGGTGGTAGGAGAGAATTGGTTTTACAATTTTATTTAATTGGAATTATTATTATACTTAGAGTTGTCGTAAGAACAAATTGATATTTTCGGAACAATGCCTATCCTAAAGAATAAATCAAATTAATTGAGCCCAAGGGTGTAATAAATATTATTCTTGAAAAGACTTGTTGGTACCTTAAATGGAATGCATTTGGTCCATATTTTTTTTTAGAATTATTTTCCATTTTTACATTTATTTAAATATTTTTGTAGCTAGCCAAATTGGAGAAATAACCTCCTCAAAGAAGTTTCATGACATTTTATTGCAATTTCGACCAATAATTTTTTGTATAGATTCCGAACCATAAACATTTAATTGCAACGAGCTAATATCTTTAAATAGTTAGAGATTGTTGCCAGCAAATAATTTCAACTGTAAGGCTTTTCCCGAGTCTCAATTACATCTTACAATTTTTTTTTATTACTGCTACTTATATGAAGCTGCAAAACTTAAAGCGATATCGATGTGTCGGTCTGGAGTTGAACCAGAGATCTAATACATCACAGCATATCACACTCGCTACTACTACGATACCGTCACCCTAATAAATCGTCTCAAAATATTTTACATATTACAAAATTTTAATATTTCTCAATTATTTTAATAAATTATCATGCATGGTTAATAAAGATACTTATCATTCCGAAGTACAAAAACATAATATAATCTTCTCAATCTATAATTGCCATTGCCACCATTTTTTCACATTTCTATTTTTAATGTATTCATCCATCAACAAATTCCGCTTTATTAAATTTGTATGATCTGAAAGTAAACAAATTAATTGAAAACCAAAATATTTTGTCCATTCTTTGTGAAATGATATAGTATAAATAATGTTGATCAATTCAAACGCATTGCTCCATTTATTGAGCACATAATGCCAGTGTCACCAATATTAAACTTAATGTAAATTGATATGAAAGACTATGATAATAAAAAATATGATTTGTTGCCGTAAGACAAAATTGGTTTATTGGATTTAAAACTCCATACACCATCATAATAAAATTATTTCAATATAAAACTATATTTTCTTTGAAACATAATTAGTTCCGGTCAATGAATATAATCCATCTTTTATGCTGCAGTCTATCTAAAGTTGTAAAGCATTAATTTTTATATACATAATAATAGTTTATGACTTGATGGTGAAAAGATTTATTATTGTGCAGCATATTATTTATAATATTTTTTAGCAGATGAATTTTGATTTTCGTTATAGTTTTGTTTGGGAATATTAAAATTTGTTTAGCATATTAGCTCGAGTACTGTGAAAGTAATTTAAATTATATAAATAATAATATTGACGGATACGGATGTGAGAAATTTGGTCTAATTTAAATGTATTTTTTGTATTGTGTATTTTATGGAAGAAACTTTTCCAATTTCCAAATATTCTTTTTCTTCTGGCTTTGAATTTATGACTTTGCAACTAAATTAGAGTATTCTTCTCTAGTAGATTTCGTTATTCAATTGTTGTACAATTGTTTTTAAACCAGTTCAGTTTTTAATATTGCTCATCTATACAACATCTATTTTCTTCGAATACCGTGTCGACGTTGGATTCTTATTTAGATGATAAATTGCAGCATTTCATACTTCGATACTCGCATTATGTCACCGAAATAATATTTGGTTAGAAGCAGTTCTTTTTGTTTCCCTAACTTTTTTAAAAAAAATTATGATTTGTTATTCTATTTACTCAATTTTCAATTCATTGTCGATACTTATAATGTCGAGGCCTATAAACTAGAACTAGACCATACCTGAATTTATTTATAGAACTTATAATTGTATGTAATATATTTTTAAATTTAACTTTTACAATATTTTCAGCTGCATAGAAAAAGCGAGTTACATTAATTAGTACAAAATTTTCATATATAATAAAATTTTCAGATAAATAAAAATGGGCCAAAAATTATGAAGAAAAATTGAGATTGCACTACTGTCCAGTAATTCTAATATAAATAGTTTTATTTTTGTGCCGACATTTAAAATTGTAAGTTGTAAAATGCTTAAAGAAAACATTAAATTTTATAAAATAGTGATCGAAAATGTACGTAAAGTAAATTGCAACGTCATCTAATGAAGAAAATTAACATTAATATTGGTTTGTTGTTTGTTCTAATATCTAACAATGGAGCGAACCAACAGTCCCAAAAATCAGTTTTATAAATTGTTGCAATTGAACAAATATAAATAATTTTTTATAAATTTGATAATTTATACTTTAAAAATATTAATAATTTTTCTTCAGTATGAAGTGGAAAAATGATCAGTATGAGTGGAAAAATGATCAGTAATTATGAAGTATAGCACAATCTAATGACTAATAGTAGAAATGATAATGATATACAATTAAATATTTTTCTTAATAGATTTTAAAATGAATTAATAATGTTTTTCTGAAAAATTAACTTGAAAATTATGAATTGATAGTCTTTTTATATCGTTTCTAAGAAAGTAATTCATTACAGAAGAAATTAATAAATAAATTATTTATAATTATTACTAAACGTTTGAATTACAAAATATTTTCCAGAAAACGAATATTTTTACTTTTAGATTTATTTGATAAAAATACTAATAAATATAATTAAAATGTTTTAAATCATGTTAACATATAAAGCTTTGAAAAAATTATATTGATTTATTCCGGAAAACAAACTTGCAGATACAAATTTGTTCTGTTTCTTTACAATTGTTATAAAATTTCACCAAATAATTTTTTTCATTAAGATAAATATATAATTCTCAATTTAATAAAATTATAAGAATTTACATTTAGATAAGTTCACTTTAATATATTCAAGTATTTATGATTCATGATTAAGAATTTTTCAAAATTATCTGACTCAATACATAATTTTTTTTACAAAGAAATAGCCAATACATAATTATTATGTATATTAATCAATCTTATTGTTAAATTGAATATAAAAACATAACTTTTTGAATAAATTTAATAATATTTGCATAGTAGTTTTTGCATCAATTCATAAATATTCTGCAAATTTTGGTAGTTATTGGCTACTTAATTAGTACATAGCAATTGGAAATCATTTTTTTTTTTAATTTAAATATTTTTATCAAATAACATTGATAACAATATAAATCATAAAAAAAGTATGTAATAATGTAATTGTAATAAAATTACTCATTAATTTTTAAACATGAACAAATTTATTGAAGCAATTATTTTTGTAAGTCATGGTCTTCAATAATTTATAACTAATGGATAATTTTTATCTTTCAGATAAATCATATAAATTTAATGGTTAATGTTGGAAAATTAATAAAAACAGATTTTTTTATTTAAATATTTAAAGTTGTAATATTGAAAAGTTTTCGGTAATTTAATTGAAAATAATCTTTTATTTCAGAAACCATGAAAGTATTGTAGCTTTAAAGAGTGCTTGGCTTTGTTACTTATAATTTCAGTTAGTTTTAATATAATTTCAATTAATAATTAACATTTTATTGAAATTTTTCAAAAACACGAACATTATTCCTTTATAGAATTGATTTGCCAAAAGCGATGTACGCGTTAAAATTTATAAACCGCCTTCTTAATTCGCCAGAGTTCTGAATTGTTGGTTTACTATAATGTAAGCCCCATACATACCACTCAACAGACAGGTTATTGGTTATTATAAGGCAACTAGTACGCTTTCATTTGTAGAACTAACTTACCGGGTGGAGTTGTTCTAGTCTACTTTATAATAATCTCGAAAACGCTATAAATACGCGTGATATTTTTAGTAACAAGAGTGCCTGAGGATCCTTTAGAACAATACACTGGTTAGCAAGTATGCGGCTTCGAAATTATTATAAAGTAGACAAGAACAAGTGGTGAAGTAAGAGGGCTGTTTATATGTTCAGTGTTCAATCATTAATGATTTTAAAAAAATGCTATAATTTACTTTAATATATCTGTTTTTTTAATTTTCATAACTACAAAATTCAATTAAATAAACTAATTTGAAGTATCATATTAAATCCTTATCCGTAAAATTAATTAGTTCAATGATAATAACGTCAGTCCAACGAAAAATGTCGAATTAAATTTTAAACTATTTATAACAAAATACCATAAATTATTTATCAGTTTTATTTATGGTAAATCGATTTTATTGAAAACTTAATTATCCCAGACAAGGATTACCTCACATAAGAATTTTCTTTGAAATTATCTTCCTTTATCAAACCTAAAATATTTTTATTCTTTAAATAAGGATTTATTGATCAAATTTGTTCTCACCCTTTCAGCTATAATATTTCAATTTTTTTATAGATGAATTGAAAACACCAATCAAAATTAATGGATTTTGGGTAAATATTTTACTAGACGTAACAGATCCATTTTTCACATTACTAGAAATGTGAAGAGGTCGTTTTAAGGAACTGATATTATTTCTAGAGGGGTAATAGTAAATCTATCGCTTAATTATACAAACAAATATAAAATAAAAATTTGCTTTCCAATTTTTCTTATTACAGGAATCTCTGATGGTTTTATGTTTAAGTAAATTTGAAGGGAATAAAAAATTTAATTGTAATTATTTTCGAATTTGTCGATTCAGATTCAGGTAAACTAAAAACACACAGTTAAAATGTTAAAAATGTAATATAATTTTTTTTAAATGGCTTAAAAGTGGAACTTTGAAATTATAAATTCAATTTAATTTTATTTTACTTCGTACTAAAATTATTTTGATTAATCATTTAGCAATCTAACAACAACTTAAGATTTGAATCAGTAAAATATTTGAAGATTCACATCAATTTTTGGTAATTAAAACTTTTCAACATCTGAATTTGTGCTATTTTGGGTAGAAGTTTTTTAAATGGTATTAATTTCAAATTTATTTATATTTTGAGCGTTGGTATATGGCAATAAATTAGCAAAAGATTCACATTTCATATTATTTTCTGGATAATAAACTTTGAAATATCACATAAATTATATTTTTAATCAGTATTATAAATTTTATTTGATTTTCTAAACTAATTAAAATTGTGATTGCTACGAAAATAGTGATATTTACAATAAGAAAACTATAATTAGTTTATATTGGTAATATGAAGCGGCGATAAATTGAGATTCGGTATACCAGCACGGATACGTTTTCAAAACTTCATTATATTATTAAACTCTAAATATGTTGCCATTTAATTAGTCTAAACCCATTACATTTCACAACTTAACACCAAATTCAACAAAGAAAACTTCAACCTTGTAGGATTATGCTTTTAATAGTTACCGCCATATCTAATTTTCACTTTGCTTGGGTTATAAGTTGTGACATATTTCTGAATATCGGAGTATGACTTTTATGGGGACAACACTCAGTATACAATAGTACCATAGTTTGAAATATCGTTATCGGAAAAATATCAATTAAAATTGTCAAAATAAAATTGCTAATACAATACAAAAAGTAATTACATCTCACATGCTGAATTATGATGAAAAATTACATAATTATGTAAAATATACTTTATGATATCATCAAGTATAATTAAGCAATCTTGATAGGGACACACTATCTGGGTCGAATGTGTTCAAAATTAAGATTCATTACAATATTTTAAACCAAAAATAAAGTTCTGTTTAATTGAAAATCTTTAATGTAAGTTTTCTATAATTTCACTCTGAATTTTCTATTTTCTCTGAGGTGTATAAACAATGTATAAACGGAAGTAGCACAACAGGAAGAGATTTTATTTAATGGAATATTTAAATTGCCGCAAATTAAATACACGAATTTAATCAACGAAAATCAACAATTTTATCTGAAAATAAACAGAAATGTTAACATAGCAATGAAAACAGGAAAACAATTTGGCGTTGAACAAATAATAACAAATTAATTTAAATTAAAGTTTTCAAAACAACAGATATAAAATTTAATAATGGTAGCGTTTTATAACAATGCGTAAAAAGGATCTGACTTTAATGGGAACTGAAAATATTTACCTACTTTAAATAGGATGTGAAAATATTCCGATAACAAAATTATTTTTATCTTATTTTTGAAATTAAACATTATTTACTTATATAAAATTGAAATATTAAATTCAAATTTATTATAAATTAAATTGTTTTTGAATGCTCATTTACAAGTTTAAAATATATTTTTTATTTGTTCATCGAATTGTTGGACAACGTCTACGACTATGTGGTGCCAATATTTGAGTTTTGGTTTCTTTTTTATTTTGTATTTTAAAATTTTATTAAGTTTGACGAATATAAGGGCCTTTAGGAAGAGTTCTTATATTTTAAATGGCAAGAATTTTTAGTATTAAAAATTACAAAATGCTTCCTTTAATAGCCCTTGGTCATCAGTTTAAATGATTCCCTTTGGTTCAATTTCAATGTTTTTTAGCATTTTTGTTGGAATTTAATATTTCAAGATACAAAAATTGTAAAAAAACATTGAACCGAATAAGTATTCAAATAAATAATTTATTTTTTCGATTATAAGGACCAATCTACTGGAATAAAACGATGTTGATGATTGAAATTATTCTATTATACCAAATTTTTTTAAACGAATAAAAGGATCACTAGCACTTTTATGTATTTGAAAGCACTTGGTATGATTATCGAAGAAGTACCATTATATTTTAACCATTGTCTGCTAAGTGTTGCAGCTAAAAAAACGTTTAGATTATCTATTACATAATATTTATTTTCTAGAATAATAATTCTACAGGATTTATTTATTTTTTAATATCTACAGACTGAAAGTGTCTAAAAATTGTTTTCGTATCGATTGTGAGATGAAACTGGAATTAATGGGTATTTAAAATAGTTGATCTAATAAAATCTTATAAAATTAAATACTCAATTTTGCATATATTTATTAAATATATTCAAAAATTCTGAATGTGACATTTTAATTGGTTATAAAAACGTAAATATAATTTTGTCATTAATCATTTTCATATATAAATTCAAACTTGTAATGTTAATGCAAATATGCATTTGAAATATGTTGAATTGTACAAGTGCTTATGTAATTCGGAATATTTAAGTAAATTAAGATTATTGCTATAACTTATTTACATATAATTACCACAACTATATTATTATATTAAGAAACATAGCTGAATATAGAAAACAACTGGAACAGCAAACAAAAGTTAGTTTTAATTAAATATTTTGTAGTTGGAAATATTTTACATTTTAGTTATAGGAAAACACTGAAAAAAAAGTTTTTTATAATTTAAGAACCCGCAAAACTTTCCAATTGAGTTCTTGAAATTATTTATTGACTTAGTAGCGTACAAAATAATCAACGACACCAAGGTGCTGTCAAACCAAACTATATTGGCTGTGGCTCTATTCTGTCGACCAATATTATATTCTGTAGGAAATTGATCTTCCTTCTTAGTGGTCACTATCGGATCCGTAAAAATGGTACCAATCTCATGATTTCCATGGATGGCTTATGATGTCGTTGGGATGAAAATGAAACTATAGAACACACACTGGAACATCTAGTATGTGATAGTTTAAGAAACCTAGATTTACCTAACCTATAATTAAAGAAACAGTATTTCCTCCATTTGAATTATATTACTACTAAGATAATTAATTTTTTAACCTAGAACATTAAAAATTGAATATTAAATAGATTTTATAATTCGTACCATGACTCTCTAAAGTGATATTCTAGCAAATCTGAAAGCGTAAATAAGATCTTTGACGCTTCTTCTCTGTCAAAAATTTATGTTATAAGTTATAATAAATATTTTAATTATTTTATAATATCTTGTCAGAAAGAAAATTACCAATTTTCTTTTTTCAATGTAAAAGCTTATTTCTAAACTTTCCTATATATTAAATGGATTATAAGATTACAGATGTTCTGGCAAACGTAGTTAAATTTAGCTGAATATTATATTCTCATGTAGAAAAGTTTGTAAAAATAAATGCTAATTTGCTAATTCTGCTATTTTTATTAAAGAAATTAATATTAAAATTGAATACAGTAGGGAAGTAGATCAAATGTTCATGAAATGTTCAAAATTACAGGTGTCAACACTAATTACTTCTGTCCAAATTCAATTCAAATATAAGATAGTTTCGATAATTTTATCGATGCACATCCATTTAAAGTATTCTTTACAGTAAATATTAGCAATAATTTATGCTACAGTTTCATACAAATTAATTTAGAACAGCAAAGCCGGAAATTGTAAATTATAATAAATTTGGGTGATATTTTTAACTATAATCTGAATCAAACACTGACATAATATCAATTTGCAATAAATTTTAATACCATAAAAATAATTTTATTTCTAATGAATTATTTCAAATTAACAGCTGGTGCTATTTAAATGTTAGCTTTTAATTATTTTGAAAACTTTACTAAATAATTAGACTTATTCTCAGAAATAGCACTTGGTGTTTTTTTCTGAAAATGAAAGAATAAAATTGCCAAGTAAAATTTTATTAAGAAAATTTCTGATCAGCGGATATTGACGAAACATGACTAAAATGTTCCCTTTTGATGTCGAAAAGAACTGAAAAAAATAATTTATGATTTTAATTAATGAAAATTATTTACAATGAAACAAAATTGTTCAAACATAAAATTTTTGTTTAATGCTTTAATTAAATTATATAGTAAAATTTGTTAACAAAAAGTTTGAAAAAATGTATATAAAATTATTTTAAATTTTAAACAAAACAAAATTTTCATCAATAATTTGCACTTTGGATATGAAAATGTATTGAAAATTATAAATTATATGATTTTATTATACCATTTTTATTCCTGATAAAAAGAATTAGTTTTCCTTCCTTTTTTGATATTGCGAAAAAATTAAAAGCATAAAACCAATTAAATTCAACTTAAATCCTTAAAAAAGGAAAAAAAACATTAATATTTTCTCTAACAATATAAAATCCTTGAATTACAAGTTGAACCATTGAGCACATATGTTACAAAACTTGCAGTGACTCTATAAAAGGAAACTTAAATCCTTTTCAAAATAAAAACTAGTCTAATTAGAAGGTCCTTCTTCATTAATTTACTTAAACGAAAATTGTCAATAGAAAGTTGGGAGGAAATAGAATTTCTAAATTTTTAATTAACTTATGAAAAATATCATGTTAAAATTTCCAGTGTGCAATAGTTCCATTTGTGTTATTTAAAAAAGTTGTAAAATTACATCAAAACACAAAACTTTATTAGATTCTGAAATTTTCGAAAATTTTGTCTAACCAATTTCTTTACCCAAATTTTCAGCAAATATTTTATTTCTGTAAAATGAATTTTAAAATGATTTCACCAGATTATAATTCGATTTTTACAAAATTAAATGGCAAAAATAATAAAAACGTCAAAATTTTAATAATATTTTAATGTCACAATAAAAAATAATTAAATTTTCAAAAGAAATTATTTTTTTTTCCTTAGAAAAACTTTTTATTACATTTTGTCTATCCACAGAATCAATAATCTTTCTACTTTCTAGGTCATTTAACATCGATTACCATAAAATAGTCTACATGTATACAGAATAAAAAGCACTCAAATCAATAATGACCACACTACAGAATAATATCAGCAATTGGTTTTGACATTAGAGGAAATATGATAAGTTGTGAAAATGATTCCACCAACAACAATGAAATTGAATATTGAATCAAATTTTCCATTTGCAATAAAAGAGATTTTAATAATTTCCTGTTCATTTTGATATTACGAAATATTTCGATTATTATATTTCACTGACAATAAAATATGAAATGGAATTTAATGCTGGAACTGAAATAGCGAATAAAAATGATAATTTAGAAATTTAATCTTAAAATTAAAAATAATATCACCGATTTGAGAAAAAATATTTAAAATTAATTAGCGTTCTTGTCTTCCTCTAATTCTTTACCATATCACCAACATTTTTAGGGTGTTTAGCGACATAAATTTATAGACCAGTTAAATAATTGTAAAAAGAATAAATAATTAATTATGGAATGCGATAGAGGACCACTTTCCGCACTGAAGTCTTATTAAAATGTTCGTTGTATTCTATTCTTTCTCCTTAAGGTAGCGTGTCGAACCACGCCAATGAACTTAATCATTTTAGCCAGACTTATCCAGGCTGCTTCGTCAAACTTATCCAGAATATAATGGTTAAGTAAACATTTCATCTTAATGTCTTTTAAACTTATAGTGACATCCTTAAGAAAAATTTTAAATGACTTTATAAAATCATGTCTTCATTATACCTCAAACAATTCTCTATGTAAGCAATAAATATTTAAACATCTACAAATAAGAGAAAAAACAAAATTGAAAAGTTAATTTTCATTATTACCCATTAATTTTGTTCCTTTTCCTTGTACACATTTTCTGATATTAATATTTTTGTTCTTTATAACTACAATATTTAGAATTGATATCCTGGCACCGTCTAACTGGCAGACCTTTAAGTATTAAAGTATCAACCAATTTTATGGCTTTGGAAGCAACAAAACCACAAGTTTAATTAAATGTTTTTGCTTATTGATGGAAAAATGTCATTAATAAAAAAAATATTCCTTGGACTTGTTTGTTATTTAGACTGATAAGGAAAGTAATTAACATTTTATGGAAAACTAAATTATATACTATTAAGTTTTAGCATTTCAGGTAATTTTATCATAGCCAGAATATTTTATAATATAAAATTACTGAGAATTTTGATCCTGAAGCTAAATTGTATACAGATTTAAAAAAGCCAAGCGAATTTACAAATTTGTATATCCAGAGCAATTAGAAAATTATAGTTGCAGGCAGAAAATTTAAAAAGTGGTGCATTAAAATTTTGGAAAAAATGAATATTCATCGTCTCATTTATAATTGAATGTTTTGTGTAGCTTCATGTTAAATAACTGAAATTTTTGAAAATTATGATTATTGTAGTATCAATCCTTTTTTTACAATATTAGAGATGATATTTATACACCAGTTTAGCATAAATTTTATAGAATTATAATTAAAATATATTAAAAAAAAAACAACTAACAAAAAACTTAATTCTAAAAAACTTACCTGAAGTTACCTGAAATGATGTCATAATATTAAATATATTACCAATTTCAATCTACAAACGTTTTGGATCTTTTTTAATGTTTTTCTGGTTTTTATGAATATGATATAAAATCATGCTTTGAACTGCGATTTTAATAATAATTATAGATTTATTTGTCAATGCCAAATACGAAAAAACGTTCTTAATTTTATAAGTATTCTAGCGCGAAAGTTCTTGATCAATTACTAAAAACAAATTTAACCTATTGACCACCCAAGTATCTTCTTAATAGACCACCCAATAAAATTTTAAATCTTAAAGAAATTAAAATAACTTTCTCATAAAATTTCCCACTAATTAAACTCTAACGTTTCTATTTAAAGTGTTCACAAACCAATTTCTTCCGCTTCACTTTCTAAAATGTTAATTATATGCAAATGAATTCAAAACTTAACTATTTAAGCTGCAAAGTTGCAACAATATTTTGATTTTAATTAACTCCAAGCCTGCAGAAATGATTTTAAATAAAAATACTAAATGTCTACATCTACACGACTTCAAGTTTCTGGTTTTTTTTTCTATATCTTATCAATATTCATTGAAAATAGATAAAACAAACCCACCTGGAATGTAATCATTATTAAAACATGAATTTTACCCCGTTGGAGTTCATTCAGCTCATTATAAAAACAAGAGTTTCTGAGTTAACATAAAATCAGAGATAAAGAAATATTGTAAAATTTTAAAAATTATGCAAAGAAGGCTTTCAGTTTTATGGAGCAAGAATAAATTATATATTTTTAAAATTATACTACGTAAATTAGTGTGGCAGATAGACGTAAAATATGATTCGGTGAGAACTTGATTCATCGTAAATATTTATACAAATTAAGAATTCTTGGAATATTTTTCTTATCAATTTATGATCATTTCGATTTTTATGATTATTTTTTATTATTAATTTTGTGGTTTTCTGTTTAGTTATTTTTTTTTGAATAATTCCGATATTTATTAAATAAGTTTGTATTTAATTGTAGATTACCGGCTTTAGAAATAATAATATTAATTGTGATTGACTATATTAAAAACAGATAACACTACACCTTTTCCAACTGTAATTCAGAAAGCATCAATTATAATTCAGATTAATCAGTTTTAATTCAGAAAGCGTCAATTGTAATTGAGACTTTTTGGTTCAAAACATTGCAGGTACTGTCATTAGTCTACTTGGAGAATATTATAGATGATGCTAAAAACACTATTACTTGGAGTGATTCGGCTGGTGCTGTGCAACACTCTAAAGTACATCAAACTAAAGCTTTAACAATGAATGACATGCCTGTCGGTTGTTAACTACAATTTAACGTCTGCTGAAAGTCTGAATGCTTTAATTTTTAATAATTTACTTAGAATAATATTAACCATAAGTTTCTTATTTTCCATGTAAATTTTTAATATTGTTTATTTTTCGTCTTAATAAAATATTGTCGTTTTTTAAATACCATTAAGGCTTTCTGAATTACAATTGATACTTTCTGAATTATAATTGACGCTTTCTGAATTAAAACTGATTAATCTGAATTAAAACTGATTAATCTGAATTGAAATTGACGCTTTCCGAATTAAAATTGGATAATCTGAATTACAATTGATACTTTCTGAATTACACTGGGAAATGGTGTAGAAATGTTATTCCAGAGTTAATTTTCTTAGAAAAATATGATTTTAAATTAGCAGCTAGAGTGAAGCGTATATACTCTGAAATTAATAATTTACTAAAAGACTAAAACGAAATCATTAACGGATTATTGCTTCCTTCGTTCACTCTCAGTTACAAAATCAAATTTCAGAAATAATAATGACTTGGTTCAAAGATATTCTAATAGTAGATTGTCTTTGCTTGGTTATGTAGAATTATAACGCATTTCCTTGTTCACGTTACTTTGGATTATAGGGCGTCAATGACAGTTGAAAATCTAATACATATGTATATAATTATATGAATTTCGAATTATTAGTTTCTTTATATAAACGAAACATTTAATGGCAACAAACTAATGGATTTTAAAATATTTGTTTTTAGAAAATTGTTTGAATCGTTAGCTTAATTCCCAATCTTAAAATTACATTTACATAATTCAAATTTTTATTACTGGTACTTATATAAATCTGAGACAACTTAAAGAACATCGATATCTGGATCTGGAGTTGAACCAGTCACTTAATTCATCCAAATATTTTCGATATTATTTTTTGGTTAATTTTCAACCTATTTATTCAATACCAATTTTATAGCGCTACAAAATAATATTTACGTGGTAGAATAGAATTACAGAACTGGGCACAGAGTTTCCATATGTCACTGAGGCTATGACTGACCTACTGTGTACCAATTTTGTACAATTACTGTGTACAAATGGTTTAAAATCATCCCATTTAGGATTTAGCACAATTATAACTTAAACTTAAAGCATTTTTTTATATTAGTTTAAAATTGTTAGTTGAGTTTGTAGTTATCATAAAATTTTATATAACATAAAATTTGGCACGAAATGGTAAATTTGTGAATGAGAATTAATTACTTATATTTACATCACTTAATAAATAATTGCATAATAAGATAAATATAAATAATAGGAAACATTTAAAATGTTATTGATCTTAGATATATTTATTGGAATTATTGTTTAAATAATGATTTTTTTTTAAAAAATTACTTAAAAGGTCAAAAAACTATTATGTATTTAAATTTTTTATACATATTTAACATTCATCTGTTATTTTTAACAGAAATAAATTTTGTTAAAAAACGTTATGTAAATTCAATTATCTACCAATTTATTCAATTAAAATTGTAAATAATAAAAATCAACAACAAATTTTTTTTTTTGAATATAACAAAAATAATTCATTTTAAATAAACAAATAATATATTTGCTTTCAAAACTTGAATTTTTTTAAAACACTATTTTTATGTTTTGGTTATGCTTTATGCTCACGCATACATAAATTTAACATGACGTATAAAGAAACAATACTCGCAAAAATAGACATGTTTTTAAAAACATAATTTTAGTTAATGATTATAAACTCATAAATTATCAAACCTAGTAGCTAAAATCGATAAGATAAATAAAATTAACTGAAGAAACTGATGTCAAGTTAATTAGACCAGATTGTCTGTAAAATATGATTTGCAGCTAAGCTAATTTTTGTTTTTTGTTAGTTAAACTAATCAAATCAAATCCATTTACATTTGAATAGAAATCATTATGTTTTTAATATTGTTTTAAATATTTTATTTTGACTGCGGATGAGAAGCTGGGTTTTTGGCTTTTTCAATCTATTAGCGTCAAAAACCTGTTGGGTTATTAAAACTTGTATAGCAGCGGGAATATTTAGTTATTAATAAATACGGAATTAATAATAATAAATATTATATTAAAAAAAGTAAATAAATTAATTATTAAATTATATGCAGTGCTGGAGAGAGCTGGATAAATCATTCACTGGGCCCTTGGGCAAAGCTGTTTATTAATAATGTCAATAGTCAATTTGATTTGCAAACACTCACCAAGATTTTTTTCAGCGAAGGTAAAATAAACTGTAAATGTTATTCTTTATAATTTATGTTGAGTGGAATTCACGATGGGTCATCTAAGATAAGTACAAATAACAAATATTGATATAGCTTCAATATATGATTGTCATTTCAAATTGTATTGCTGTTAGTAAATGAAAGGGTAAATCTGAAAAGTATAGTATTTCAGAAAAGTTTTCTAGATCAAAGTATTTTTTTTATTACAATCGAAAATTAAATTTGATCTATTAATGATTTTTTTGTACCAATCGAAATCCACATAATAATAATTATTGACAAATCAGGGGGAATGTTCTCTACATTTTAAATTTGGTATTAAATTTTCTAATATAATATTTCATATTTCTTTGTTAATAATTTTCCTTTTGAACTGGATAGGCAACTGCCATAGTGCCATAATTGTGCATTGAATACAACAACGAAATATATGGAATGATTGCGGTGCAGGAAAGACTAAAATATTGGAAAGCCTATAATTACAATAAATATAAATATTGGCTAAATGAATTCCCAACAAGAGTTTTGCGATGAATTAATATCAATGCATTTATCTACGTAAACGTAAATGCGATATGCTATTCGAATTAATATTTAAAAGTAAACTTCCTGCAATATGTTGTTTATATAACTTGTCAAAGTAAATGGGTTGCAGCAAAATTTCTGAATGTATATCCATTAAGATTATTAAATTATCTATAAAACTAGAGTTAGGTTTACGAAAGTTAGTATATATTTTTTAGATTAAACAAGCGATTCAATTTTTAACTAATCACTAGCTTATCTCATTCTCATAACAACATAAAATCATTTTAAAATAAATGAGTTTATGAGTTTAAATGATTTATATTAATCATTTTAATATAAATTCATTTTAATATTAACGAGTTTACCATAAAACTCGTGAACAAAATCAAACCAGTGATGAAGTATATGAATTATATAATGCAATATTGCCATTATTCAATGGGCAAAAAATTTCAATTTTTGATAGGATATTCCGCGCTCTTGCTGGGATTGATATATTAATATCTAATAGAAATCGAAAAACTGAAATTAAATCAATCCGCAGCGCAATTATTCAACGAAACTGTCATTTTTTGGTTGAGTAAGTAATTTCTTACTAGAGATACATACATATGTAATATCAATTGTAAATTCAACTTTTAAATATTTCAGTAATTTGGTAACACCATCTGCTAAAGACCTAAAAAAATTATACAAAATTATTTCTACAACATAATTTTTACGTTTGGAAATGACTTTTAAAAAAAAAATTGTTAATATACGCCAGACTTTCGGAAATTATAAATTATTTTCAATTCAATTTCTTCCCCAAATTTTTTTTTATCCACATAAAGATACGATTATGCAATTGAAAAATATTTATATAAAAGTGTTATGTCATTTTTCATAAAGTTATTTTTTAATAACAGATTTTTTGTTGCAAATTAAATAAAATAATTTCTATTATTTTTTGTTATTTAATCATTAAGTTCATGATTCGCAATTAAATTAATTTTAATGTTTTTAATGTACGCGTGTAGGTGGTTTAATAATCTTGAGCATGGAATTAATTTCAAAATTGTAGAAACTAGAAATCATTTAATTAACTATAAATTTTAAAATAAATACCATAAATTTATGCTTAATTTCTGGTTACATAAGACTACGCTATTTGAACATCAAAATATATAGAAACAAAATTGTTCAGTGGCTCCTTAACAAAATTTCTGATTAGTTTACAGTGTTTTGTTATTTGATTTCAGAGAATTTGGCCACATTTTTCTGACGTGATCAATGTACGCCAAAATTTACATGAAAAATTTAGTGATAATTTAGTTATAAGATTATTTTTAAAAAAATTATGAAAAATATTATTCCTTGCATTACATCAATAAATTTGTGTCGGCAATTTATAATTTGGTTTGTAAGAATATATTTCGGATTAAAGTCCGACATCGAAATCAGATCACGAACACGATGCACAAAAGATCAATCTTAACAAAATTCAATTATATGCAAACATTAAATTTATCAATAATATTTTCAATACTGAGATTCAATATAATTTAAATATCAATCCAAACTTCAAACGTTCATATTTATTGAAAAACTAAATTTCTGCACAGGATTTGGAAGATGGATTTATAATCAAAAAAATTTCTATTGTATAAGTCAATCTGAAACATTTCACAAAAATTTATAATCATTTTGAAAATAAATAATGTAATTTTTTAAACTCAGCACTAAAAAGCTAATTCAAATTTGAAATTAACATAAATTTGATTAAAAAACTGACGTTTTCCTTATAAATTATAAATTAATTTTTGAAGATTTAGAATTTTTATTAAATACATAATTAGTTTTTGTTAGATTGTTAGCATCAACCAAACAATTCACTTATATTTCATTAACTATTTATATTATTACTAAAAATCTAATCATATTTATTATAAAAAATATATAATAATTTAAGTAATAAAATTAAAATAAATTTGAAAAAAGAAAATTTTATTTGTGACACATTTTTATTTTGTGCACTTTAAATAAATGAACAATTACTTTCGCAGCTGCTGCTATTAACGTTCAATTTAATTAATTGGTGTATATAAAATGAAATATTATGCAAATATCACGTATGTAGTAATGGAATGTATAAGAATACAAAACTTTTGCACATTAAAATAATTGAATCTATAGTTAGAATAGCATTTATTTTTAAAATTATATATTGAGTTCAATTTAAATTTAAATATATTTGTTTAATTTATATCTAATGGAAACACATCAAGCACGGAGCAATTAATAACTTAATGAACTCATAATATAATATTAAGTAATTTTAGAATTAGACTAAAATAATCAGTTGATCAAATCAAAGTTAACTTAAAATCTATAAAACGAATTTCCATTTTGTAGAAAAGGGAATCACAATTTGGTGAGAATACATAGTATAAAGGCTCTGTATAAGTAGATTATTTGAAAGCCTACAAAACAAATTGTAACATTTGTTTATCATAATTTATAAATAGGTCAAAACTCTACAGTAACACAAAAACAGGCCGAATGGTTTAGTCACATAAGTCTGTTTTCCGCATTAACTAAATTTTGTTCTCCACCAATAAATTGAAAAAAAAAAATATGTTTTGCGAAAGACCAATTTTACATGTAACTAAGTTAACTTGGAAAAATGCCAACTTGACTTGAAAATAATTAAATTTTCCTAACTGGATGACTAATGAATGCATTTTAGATTAATTCTCAAATAATCAAATTAATGATTCAAAATATAACAGAATTAATTAGCATTTAATCAATCAAAAACTCATAACTATTTGGCCATATTATACGCCGAGACCCTAATAAAATAATTCTAATATAATAACTGAAATCAATATTAGCCAACGACTTTTAATTCAAATTATCAATAACCTTTAAGCTTTCGTTCCACTTAAGCTTAAACTTAAACTGATTAATAACTTTTAAGCTTTTTATAAAATGAAAATGCTAACAAAATCTTCGCTAACGCGATGCGAAAACTTGTTTTAGCTAATTTTGCTTTACAAGTTTTGTTCATAATCTATTTTTAAATTCAATCTTATTTAAAAAAAAATCACAGCGTTCTCAAAATTTATAATTCTATAGGTAAAATCATATCATCCTCCCATATGGTCTAGTGGCTAGGATAGCTGGCTTTCACCCAGCAGGCCCGGGTTCGATTCCCGGTATGGGAAATTTTTTTTATATTTTTGAATTATTATAAATAATTTAAAATAATCTCAATTAAAAATTAAAACTTTTCAATATTTATTTAAATAAAGTTCTTTTTATTGAAAATTTACATTTTTCGTGGTATTAATCAGAGTAGAATATGCAATTTATTCACTGGCACTAAATTTATATTTATTTAGCATAGTTTTTATCGTTAAATATAAATCCAAAAATGACAAAAATAAATACAATTAAAAAAAAAACTTAAATTAGGTCAATTTGATTTAAGATAAATAAATAAGATATTTTTATATAAATTAAAATTTTTTGTTTTATTGTTAATTCGTTCCATTCAAAAATAAATCTTAAAAATATGATTTGTAAAGTGATGATTAAAATGATGGATTTATTTTATATCAATTCAATTCTGTAATACATATAGTAATTAAAACTTATTTATCTTATTAATCTTATTTCTCCATTTATAAATCTTCCAGCCATATCTTATATTTGCACTATATATGATGCTAATAAATTGACGTATAGTCGCCGATTGACATAAATTTCGATCATAACAAAATAATCTTGATATGAAAAGGTTTCAATAACATTTCTTGTTGTAAGATAATTTCAATTAAGAAAATAAATTCAACTCATTGAACGTTCCCACCTCAAAAATTGCAATCACCAAGACGATCACGTAACTAAACATTACAAAAATAATGAATCTTTAAAGGAATCTTTATTTTTTTGGTATCTCCCACCAGAGAAAACGTAAAAAATCATTTATATTTCATAAATATTCATTTTTGCGAATGGTCTTTCGATCAGATACAAGACGCCACAAGTTTCATTATTCAGTTTCATCATTACTGACATATTTTAAAAACCTGGTAATTATTTAGGGGTAGCAGAAAACTCATAGTTAGGATTTCATGTGATTTCTATCCAACAATGTTTTGTAATTAATAGTAAGTATGTTTGTAACAAAGAGTAAAATTTTAAATTTTGATAGACCCACAGAAACTGTAGACCTAAAATTTTATATGCAGCAACTATAGATCACAAAATTAATGTTTGTTCCTCATGTCCAAAAAAGAATTTTCAGTCAATTCCCAAGTCCAATGCAACACTCCTAATTATTCTATAAAAACTATGCTCGTAAAATTGTTCTTGAACTTCACAGTTTTTCAGTTAATTGAATGGCATATCGTGATGAAGAACTCAAACAAACAATATTTTCATGCTATTTTCAGGTTGTCAAAAAATATATTGAATTACTAAACAATCCGATTAATATAAAAACCACAATTGAGAATCTATTTATACATAAAAATTTAATTTTTTTGCTAGTTCAAATGGAATATTTATAGAAAATGGTTTTATGATTCTGATTTACATGTAAAATATTGATATCACAGCAGATGTTCAAATCTCATATTAAATTTTTCTGCTTTCTTGATGAATTACTTTGGCTTCATTGAGGTTTAAACTTGATTTGAAATCGTAATATAGAAAAATTGTTATAATTTATCTATAAAAGAATCGATATCATTATTTTTTGTTGGTGTATAATAATTTATCTTCAATTGCTAGATTTAATATTTGTAGATTTCAAATTTCATACATTAATATAAAAGAAAAGCATTGGAAGTGGGCAGATAATATAGTACTGACGGAAATTGGACAACCGAATAATATTTTACAGACGAAACTTATATACATTAAATCGAAACAGAGAGAAATACCGAAAAATTATAGGAAGATTATATAAGGATTGTCACCAGAAAAATTCAAATAATAAATTGAAAAACTAGGGCAAAAGATCTAGAAATATGGAAGCAAATTTTGGCCAAAGCTTACTCATAAGAAGAAGAAGATGAAAAAATAGAAAATTTGGTTATTTTTAAACTTAAAATATAAGATTTAGGAATTATATAAATTAACACCAATAGAATATTAAATGATTTTTAAGTGGTAGCTATTAACTATATAAAATATGTTTTAACTATCTATAAATGAACTATTTTTTAGGGATCGTATAAATAAAACTAAAGTCATCTCTGAATTAAATCCAACATAAAGTTTGCATAATTAATTATAGAGTCAACAAAAACAGGTTTTTTTTTGTCATCAAAAGGGAAGTCTTTAATTACCGAACTTGTAGTCCTTAATTATAGATGAGGAGCATCGGGTGTAAGTAATTAAAGCACACCAAAGATTATATTATGTATGGTAATTGATTATATTATTTTTGAGCAAACTTATCAATATAAAATTGTTGTTACTACACCAGATCTTGAAGGAATTTAAATCGTGTATGGTCATTAATATTTCCAGTTGAAAAAATCAAAAATAAGTTGTCAGACCACAGATACTAAATAGAATTTTCATGTCTGCAATATTCTAGTCATTATATGGAAAATTCAAAAATTATTTTAAATATAACAATAAATTTATGTATTAAATTTTCCATTCTTTAATATACAAAAATATTACAAGTTTTAGTTAAACCAGAATATATTTCAAATTCCATTACAACATTTTTTCGGTAAATTAAATTGAAACGCTCTATAAAAAACATATTTTATTACTTAAGAAATACATTTTAATCCTTATAACTTAAATCTATACACATTCTTATATGTATAGATATATATAAATTAGTACTCCGGTTTCCAAGTGAGTTGGTATAACATGAAATTAGTGTTAGCACAATTTTACTATATAATATAATATTTTGAATTAATTCATTTAAACATTGAAAGGATATAATAATATAGTAAAAAAAAATCCTTTTAACTTTAAGAAAATTTTGTTTTGGCATAATTCAAGCAGATTATAAGGAAAGTTCAGTGAAGGATTCAAAATATACCAAATTTTTATATCCGTTCGGAAAAACACATTCACATTTCAATATAAGTTAATATGAATTTGTGATAGTTTTGTAATATTGTTTCCAATATGCCCAAGGGTATCAACTCATCCTAAGTGTATGTCCTGCCCAAGGACAATTTTTATATAATTATGAATTTTTGGAATTCTTTAAATTTATTTTATAAAAACTTAAAACTTTTAATTAAAATGCGTATACAAAATAGGAAAAAAATATTATGAAATTAAATATTTTGACAAAAATTCAATATATTCTTTTACTGTACACAGTACAAAATGCCTTAAGGTTTCTCTTTGACCCGTTTGTGCAACAACTTTCGATAGAAAATGGTTTATTTAAGAACAAACAAAAAAACAAGGATTCAGTGCCCTATAAAGTTCGAAAGACTCAGGAATCAAATTCAGAAAAAATCATCTAGATACTTTTACCTTTCCTATGTCTTTGGTTTAAACGTTTCAAGTTTAATTCTTTTTGATCCAGACAATATGCAATAACAGGAGAAGAAACAAACATAAAAGCAAAGTTAATACAGTACAGAAGTGCCTAAAAACGAAATTATATTAACCTCTTTATATAAAAGGTTATCATTTAATATTAAAAATATATTTTAATAAAATTTTTATAGTTATTACATATTAAAATAATTTATTTCAGATTTATTAATTCATATATAATATTCCATAGATAAACTTTCATTATTTAATGTTTTATCTATCCATGATCGTAAATATGGTATATTTGTATAAAAAACAGGCATAGTAGTATGTTTTATACCACCAGCAACAATACCAACTTGATAATATTGATTTTTTGTATTTTCAATTGGACAAATTAATGGTGATCCACCATCACCAGTAGTTGAATCTTCACCTATATTACCACCAGCACATATTAATGATATATGTAATTTCCATGAAAATTTACCAGTTATATTACGTATTCGTTCTTGACATTCGTTATTTGATACAATTGGTAAATCGAATTTTTGAATAGGACCAATATAATTATTTTCACCTTTCCATGTTGATAATGTACATACATTATTATCAAAATTCTTTTGTGGTGGTGGTAAACAAATAGTTTGTATATTATCTGATAAATCAAATGGTTTGTCTAAAATCATTAATGCTATATCATAATGATAGTTACGTATATTAAATTCATCATGTATAATAATTTTTTCAACATTACGATTTTCATATGGAAAATTTGTAGATTTATTTAAATTTAATTCACCAGCTCGAATAACTATTAAATCTTTTTGACATGATATTATATGATGTGCAACAGTTAATACAATTTTTGGATGTATTAATGTACCAGCAGAATTATATAAAACATCATTAGATTTCACATATATTGAAACCATCCATGGAAATTCAAATAATTTACTATCTGTGCCACCAATTGATTTAATTTGAATATCATCTCTATTCCGGAAACCACATTTATGATGATGAATTGTTGATTCTGATGATTTGTTTGATTTTGGTATACAATTTCTTTTTGGTACATTACTTCTTCCCATTATACCAATTTCTTCAAAATTATCATCATCATTTACAACGGAATTACATTGATCTGGTGGTTGATCTGAAGATCGATATAAAGGTTTTGTATCCGATTTTTGCACAGTTGTATGGTTCGTAATTAATTCATAATTTTTTTTATAATTATCACTTACAGATGCACACTTTATAATACAAATTAAAATAATTACATAAAATAGAATTTGTAATGAACGATGAAAATTAAAGTTTAACATTATTTAAGAATATAGTAAAAGTTATTGATAATTTTTGTTATTTCTATTAATTTATTTTATAACGAATTTTACTTCTGAACCAAATTGTTGTCTATTTATTACTGAATTATAATAAAATTATTTTAGCAAGTTGTTATTAAAAAAATGTATTTAAATGAAAAACTGATAAATCAAACTGGAAATTCCGTAAATTAATAATGTAAAGTTTATGTTATATCAACTGATTTCATTATTTTGATTCGTTGTGGTCAACAGGTCAGCAGTACAACAGACAGTGGCGTAGAATGTATCATAAAAATATAGTTAACAATAATTATTATTAATATTATTTATACTTTTTATTATTTACATTTTTTCATTTTTATTTATTTCAAATATATAATAAATTTAATTAAAAACGTTAAGATTGTACCTGGTAACTTGCCTGAGTTCAAAATATTAAAAATATTGATTTGATTTTGTGTTAAAATTCATATTGTTGAAAACTTCTTAGTAATTGAGTATCTAATCCACAATTAATTAAAAACATTGTTATCATCGGTAATGGTCAAAAAAAGAACTTCTGAGTGAACCAATTTATATTGGTGAACCAATTAATATTGATTGATTCTTGAGCATGAATTTATCTACATGTTGAGAAAATTTTTCACTATCCGAAATGGATTAAGCTCAGTACTCATAGACATACAGATTAATTAATGATTAACAACCACATGCTTAATACAAGCAGTAGACATTTTAGAAACATAATTAAATTATTAATTCTCTAGTGTCAGGCACTAGATGTGCAATTTGTGTGTTTTCTGATGTTGTTGATTATGCATAAATTTGATAATTCTGTAACTTCAAATATTTGTTGATTAAACTTATGTACATAATTTATTGTGCCATGGTATTCTTAAAATAAGTTTTAGTATTTGTTTTATATAGTTTTATTATTACATTTTGATGTAAATCAATCCAAAAATAATCAATTTATCAATATAAGTTAAGAAATCATTTAATTATCATTTTAATTAACACTATAATATAAAATATTTATATGGTTTGTTTGTGAATTCTTTTGACTGCCGATAAATCAATCTAAATACGATGTAACTAATTAATTTGTAAAGGCTGATTCTTTAATTTATCATGTCTAAAATATATTTGATTATATTCCATTAAATCAATTCATCTTTCACTATTAATTTATCCTTTATTCGCACTATTGCACAGCTCATCGGAATGTTTTAATAATTTTCTTTCTATTTCTATTTTATATAGAATCGCATATTGAAAATGATTTTTGAATCGATAATGAATGACAACAATATTTTTTATTAGGATTTCAGAATTCCATCATGGAATATTTCCCCAATTGGTTAGGCTTAGGCGTTAGGGAATCAAAAATGGTCAAGCTTTTACAATATATAACAAAATTATGTGTTCAATTATTTCCAACTAGAAATATAAAATTTATATAATGATTTTTAGAATGAAAATTTAATTCACATACATATTTTATTTTATTCACAATATAAATTTTGATTGTACCCCTAAAAAAGCGGGTAACTATGGGGCGCAGATATGAAATATTAATCGAAAATTACTGATCACTAAATTGATTCCTAAATACTGATTACTAAATTTAATTCAAATCAGAGATACAATTTTTTGTTTTTATAATTTTACCCCTAATAAACGTGAAATTCTAACTTGGATCCATTAAAAATACTAATCCCATCTTGTACTGGCCCATCAAGATCAAGATGAATCCCATCAAGATGAAGTCGAGATGAATCTGTGTGCACAAATTCCATTAAAATTTGATGATCGGTTGCTGCGCATATGAATATTTATAGTATTTTCGGACTCCCCAACTACGAATAGCAAAAATGTTTCAACCAAATTATTCAAATTACTCGTAAAAATATTGCAACATTAAAAAGTTATTTACTTTTAATTCGATTTGAATAAATGGTTGCCTGAAAGTATGCAAACAAATATTACTATTTTAATCACTACTTTGTGATTGCGACCTTATGAAATTTATTTAGCGATACCCGATACATGAAAAAGAAAATCTTTAGAACAAATAATGAAAATGTAACCAAACCTGTTACGATATAATGAAAATATTATTGAATATGAAGGATGGTATGTTGCCAAATTTTAGAAACATTTTATTATTAAAACCGGAAAGGCGCTAAGTAAAACACTTTTTGCTAGAATAATAATTAAATAATTCTGTTAAATAATCTATTTAAATACCGTCTTAAAGAATATTTCAAGCATTAATAACTCAAATTAAAACTTTAATTCATAATTTTTATATTTTTATATATTTTACTGATATGAATTGTAATAATTTTAATCTTTGATCGCAAATTATTATGCTTATAAATAAAGACAACAACTTTGAAATGAAATATTTACTTCTAAATAATACCTTATAAATTATAGCTCACGAAAACCTTAAAAATTGTCAAATCAACATTTTAAGAAACATTTTCTTAGTTAGCAACCTGATAAATAAACTTAGGTAATTTCGTTTAATCAGGAACTTTTACATCGTTGCATCATCTGCAATATAATCATATTCATGAAAATTAATAAAAATAACTTAGCTATTCAATTAATTTCCATAACTAAAAAAGTCTAAAACTAATTTTGCTCGTTAACAAGTTCCATGGAATTTTAAATAATCTTTCAAGTTATAGCTAACTAAGCTAAATTTCAGCAATAACAAAAAAAAGTAAACTAAATTTAAATTTAAAATTATAATTTTGAAATTCTATTTAAATATAATCAATAATTATTTTTAAATTAGTTTTTACATATTTTAGTAGAGCTGTACACTTTCTCTGGATCATTTAATTCACATTTAAATATTGATCTGAAAATTAATAAAACTTTATAATGAATTTTAATTACATTTTCTATATACAAATACAAATAATAATTTCTTTTGCATATTTTGTAAATTGTGATGTTAATTATTGTAAATATTTTAAATAAATATAATTTTAAGTTTTGTGAAATAAAATTACTTTATATATTTTTAGTATATACGAATAGAAATACTCCATATTTTTATTTTGATACTAATAAAGATGTAAAATGTTTAAGTTTTGGTATTCGAACAAGAGGTGAATTTCATATAACATTAAGCAGAACTCGATGGGCTAGAGATTTTTCTGTACAATTTCATTTAGGAATTCATGGTGGTCATAAATCTGCTGTGTTGAGATCAGATTATAATCATATTGATACAACATTTGTATATACACCAAATATTTTAAGTAGTGAATATTTTCATAATTTTTGGTTATCATGGGATAATGATATATTCAAAATGGGTACCAAAGGTAATCCAAATGCACTTTTAAAATGGTATCATTTTAATATCACTAATGATGATATAAATTATTTTGGTATTCGATCTGTTAAACATGATGGCACATTCTTTTTTGAAGGTATAAATATAATAATAATTTCATAATTTTTTTTCTATTAAATAATTATTTTAATTTTTTTTTTCAATATAGAACCAAAGTGCTACTAAATTTGGATTAAAACGAAATATTGAAGATTAAAATATTTTTTTGAATTGTAATAAAAATCGAATATTTAAATATTTTAATTAAAACCTTAATAAATAAATTAATATAATTTTTGTGTATTTTTTATTGAAATTCATAATTTAATTAAAATTATGATTGTTTAATTTCATTTAAAGTTAAAGGAAATGTAATTCGTAATTCATAACATATTTATTGAAAATTAATAGCAAAATAAAATATTTTATTTTCAACTAATTTAATGAACTCTTTCACAGTATAATTAATTTAACAATATAATTTGTTAAAATTTAAACGCTTACAGTTAAATGGTAAGCGTTAAAGCTTAAAAATTGTAATATGTATTAGATTTTTTGGAAAAAGTTATATTTGTATTGTAAATATAATAATATAATATCGTACAATATAGTTCGACGCTTGGTTTGGTATAATATCGGTTTTAAAATTCATCTTGAAAGTAATTATTTTTGTCAAGATATGTAACGTTTTCTGGCGGAAATTTCATAGATATGATAATAATATTAATCGATTTTATTTTGAATGGCTAATTAATGAATTATTATCAATTTTTGGCACTCTGTTATAGCAATTTATTTTCAATAAAATAATAAAATTATCTATTCTGATAATTTGACTTATTATACATATTTCTAAAATGATATTATGCTTGATATTTCTACTTGATATCAAATGCAGTATCCTGTTTTCTATGTTCAAGCATACTTTAAAAAAAATATTAATTTATTTATCCTTTATACAAATCCAAACCTTTAAAAGCTGTAAAGTTCACAGTTTAGAGGTACGTAGTTATGATCGAGGAAATTCAACGTCGATGTAGAAAGCTGTATAGAAAATTGTTTTTTTTTTTTCAAAATGTAAATAAAATTTTATGAATTCGTATACTCCAAATCCAAAATAACTAAGCTAAACAGGGTTAACAGGGGCGCCATATTTACGTATCAGTAACTGGCGAAACAAAGTAAAGATAGTAACAATTGATTTAGTAGAGCTAGATCACAATTCAGGCAACTCTAAAGGACGAAACTTAGAATATACTTAGCTCATTCGGCAAATCCATACTATTGGATGGAAGTGACACATGGATGTTCAACAGAGAGAATTTAAAGAAATTACAAGCATTTGTAAACAAATGCTTAAGGATTATATGTAGAATATTCTTGCCCAAAAGAGTAAGAAACATTGAACTCTGGAGAATTATAGGACAAAAACCTATCATAAAACAAAAAAGGCAAAATAGTATGGAGTTGAATAGGACGTACACTAAGACGAACATAAAACAGTTCAATTAGAGCCAAGAAATACATAAAGAAGAACAATAATGAAAGAAATATGATTCGATTTTGTCATGACACAAAATCGAATCAGGTGGAACTCTGTATGCCCTATGCTTCAAATGGAGTGAATAAGAAAAAAAAGCAAATCTAAATTAAATCTTTGTTCTATGGAATCTTTAAATAGAAAAAAGTTTTTCAGAGTTTTTAATCAAAGCACTAAACTCTTTGAAAATAATTAAATAAAGCTGATATTGAGTGATTTATTTATAATTTAAATAAACAACTTAATCCATATAATCTAAAATCTCAATTGCTTCTTTACAAAATTTTTATTCTACTGCTAGTTTTTATCTATTCTAAAATTATATCTTATCATAAATATTAGAACTAGATTAATTAACTTTATATAGTTCATATATTTTCATATATAAGGAACTGAACTGAATATATTTTTCAAAAATTGTGTATTTCTAATTATTAAACGAAGCTCTTAATTTCAATAATGAATTTAAAATCTATTTTATTTTTGCAAATTCTTTTTGCATTTGGTTTGCTTGTAAATAGTCGAAATTTATCATTAAAATATGGTGACAATATAAGTAAAAAATTTGAATTAATATTTTTGATTTTAAAATTTTTAATTAAATTATTTATTTTTTATTGAATAGTTCATATCGAAAAGGGAAATGGTTTTCATTATTATGATTTATCAACAACTTTAAATTGTTCAAGTTTCAGTATTCGTTCACCAAAAGAATTCCATTTAACATTAAGTAAATTGAGAAGTTATTCGGATTATGCTATAGAATTTTATTTAGGTGTTGATGATAATCAAAAATCATTTATAAAAGTGTTAATACCGGATGCTGAACCATATGAAGGAACACGTATACAAACACCAAATATTAATAATAATAAATATTTTCATAGTTTCTGGCTGACATGGAATGATGGTGAATTTAAATTGGGTACTAAAGGTGATACAGCACCAATTTTACAATGGATAGAATATGATCCAGTTGAAGTTAATTATTTTGGTATACGGTCAGGTGAAACTAATGCTGAATTTATTTTTGATGGTAAAAGTAGATCAATTTATTTGTAAAATTTCATATTTAATTATTATTATTATTATTTTTTTTTTGTTATTTAGAACCAAATTGCCCATAGGAAAATTTGAGGACTGACTTTAATGTAAAAAGGAAAATTTATAGTTTTGCAAAATTTTGGTTATATAATTTTTTTAAATTGTAATGATATAATAATAAATGTAAACAAAATTATTCATTTTTAAATATTGGTGATTCTATGTTATTACAATGTTTTTCATAGTTTTCTATTCAAATTAATTAATTTATATTCCAGAAATATTCAATATTATTTATTAAAAATATTCACTTTCGCTTCGACAAGACAGCAAATTCGATTTAAATATAAAATTTAAAAATTTCCCATTTCAAAGCGAGTGTTAAAAACAAAAATTGATTGTCGAATTTTTGTCTCTGACCTAAATTAAAAATATATCAATGATATTACTATAAAATTATTTATTTATTACCTCAGATATTTATTTTACACATTTCTATATTTAATATTTTAACAGTAGAGTTTTAGGAATTCCTTATCTTTATTTACTAGTTTGCTTAAGGAAAAAGGCAAAAATCTTAATGAAATATAAATAGTTTTCTTTTTTTGGATTTTCTTTAGTTTTTTATATATTTTTCTTTTAATTTTATATATTTTTTCCTTATAATCTAATATCTAATGCTAGGAAGAAAATGTACAAATTTAAGTTTTCTTCTTAATTATATAAACTTTGGTTTTCATAGCTCGAATTTGTTCGAACATTAGTTCGAATTTTAGTATGTTATTTACGATTTGGTTTTATTTTATTTGCAGTTTATTTATATGCGTTTTGGCACATTTAGCCCAAATTTCGTTACCATATAACAAAACGCTTTGAAGAATTTGATGGAATAAAATCATTTTATTATTATTTAGGATTAGTTTAGATTTGCATAACATTTTAATTACATACTTTATTACATTTGTTTATAGTTTTTTCAACATGTATTTTGTATGTCATTTTTGTATCAATGTACAATCCTAGATATTTAACCCAATTTTCCCATGGAATATTAATTTGATGTCTATTTTAAAATTTCTATTTGGAATCAATGAAGCTTTCCTGTTTCTAGTAAAAAATATGAGTTGTGTTTTAATAGAGTTGATTTTAATTTTCCATTTATAATAGTATTTTCTAACTTCTTCAAATGCTTGTTCCAGGTTAGTTATATGATGTTATTGGGATATTTTCCCGATGAAAGTATATATTGTATATTGGAGAAAAAACAGAACCTTTGGGGCGTACCCGCGACACTCTGAAATAAGTCTGAGTTTGTACTTGATACTTTTACTAAACACTTTCGTAATGTGAGAAATGATTTTATTATTTTTATTAGATAAAGTAGAAATTTCATTTTAATCATTTTAAATATCAAAGCATCATGCCAGACAGAATCGAAAGCTGCTTCTACATCGAGCGTAATCATTCCAGTGCATTTCTGATTATTGTAATTCTGTTTAACAATTTTATTTCTTCTAACAAATAATCTAGTATTGAAAACTTGTGCAATATTTAGATCGAAATCCAAATTGTTCAAGAGGAAGAATGTTTTCATCTTTCATGAAACTATTAACTCTTTTTTTAATACAATTTTCAAATATTTTACTTAAAGGGCTTAGATTTTCTGTAATTTTATCACTATAATTTAAAGTGATTGTATGTTTATCTGTAAAATATTTACCAATTGCTTCAACTTTCTCAAAATTTGTGTAATAAAATGTTGATTCATCTTTTAGAGCTATTTTTATTTTTAAGTGCTTTGGTTATATTCCAAAAGCCTTTACTATTTTTATTTGAAACTCTTACATTATTGGCAAACCTGTCATTGTAAATTTTATTTATTTTATTTTTAATTACCATATTTAAATATCCTACCCGAGCTTTATATATTTGGTTTCTAGTTCTTTGCCATACGCGCCTATAATTATTACGACGGGAAATCAATTCAATGATGTCATTTGAAAGGGAAATTTGTTCATATCCAACTTTAATTATTTTTTTTGGTATAGATTCTTTAACTGAATTATTTAATAAATCAGTGAAAAATTTTATATGACTGTCTATAATGGTTTTTTGATTATCTAATAATTTTTTTGTAATATTTAAATCAATATTATTAGAAAGTATATTTTTAAATTTACATTTACACCAATTACCTTTTGAATATATTAATGAATATAAAGGAATTGGAAGGATTTTAGTTGGATAATTATTTATTTTAAATATCACTGGAAGATGGTCTGAATTTAATTTATTTAACGTTACAGGAAAATCAATAAAAGTTAAATAATTTGTAAGTATCAAATCAATTGTCGATGGATTACCATTTTTTCTATTAGGATAATAAGTTGGTGTTGCTGTATGTACTAGAGAAAATCTACTATTAGTTAGTTTATTGTCTAACAATCTACCCCAAATATTATTCTTAGTACAATTCCAATTCCTGTGCCTACAATTAAAATCCCCTATAATTATAAAATTACCAATTATGTTATTAAATATGCCAAGATCATGTTTAAAATTATTTTCTATATCTTTAGTTGAATTGCCACCTCTAAAATAGGCAGCAACAACTGCAAGAACATTATTATTTGTGTTGATTTTAATTCCAACAGTTTCAAAGCATTTTGTATTTAAAGAAGGTAGAGGAGAATGTGACAATGATTTTTTAATTAATAGAGCAACTCCACCACCTTTTTTATAAATTTTATTTTGACGATCTTTTCTATAAATATTATAATCTAAATTTTTAAATTTATTATCATCTTTCAACCAAGTTTCAGTTAAAGCTGCAATTTGTACATTTTCTTCTTTTAAGACATGAAAAAGTTCTAATTGTTTTGGTTTAATGGCAATGCTCAGAGCATTCCAAAATAATACATTTAAAGATTTATTTACTACAGTCATTATATACATATTTAAAGGTTAAATCAGCAATAACATTAATTTGCTCAATTTTGTTCTTACATTCTTTTAATTTTGTTAATAATTCATTAAAAATAATACTTATCTCTTGATAAGTGAAAAGATCATTAGTTTGGTTATTAGATAATACACCGGCGTAAGTTTGTTTACCATCTGCTTTCGCTGAGTTAAACATATGTTGTTCCGTGGAATAATTACTTCTATTGTTTGGGTGAGATTGAAATTGTCTACTCAATGTCAGTGGACGTTTTTGTCTCTCTCGGAGTTTTTGTTTAAGCTCAATATAACTTTTCCTTGCTGGACAATCAAAAGAACTCGATTTATGAGGTCGCCCACAATTTGCACATTTTAGTTGTTGTTTATCAACATTGACGGATTGCTGTTTACATTCTGCAGTAAGGTGATTTTCTGCACATATACTACATTTTGTATCTAAATGACATTTTTTGGCTCCATGACCATAAGTCTGACAATTAAAACATCTGATCAAACCTCGTGTTTTGTTTTTGTAAATACTCCACTTCACAATAGTATAATTAATTGCTTTCGCTTTTGGTATTAAATCAGCTAATTTAACTGTGTTTTTGGTAAAATAAATTATAAATGTTTTTTGACTTTGATATTTTAATGTTTTAATTGCCATTTGTTTAACATCTATACAACTATCGAAACCAAGTTTTATAATTTCATTTTTTACAAAATTACAATCAACATTGTTATCTAAACCGTGTAACACAAATTTGAATGGAATTTCGGTGGATACTTCATGACTGAAGAATTTCCATTTATTTTTAGTATCGGTCATGTTTTCATTTTCTTTGGCTAATGATGCGAAGATTAGATTGTATACTTCCAGTGTGCTACAAATTATTTTAGTGCCTATACTACAATTTTTTAGATAGTAATCTTTAATATTTAACGTATTAAGCTTTTGATGGATTTCAGCAGTAGTTCGCATACATATATTTATAGGTGGTAAACGTACCTTTTTAATTAAGTTGCTTTCTGCCTGAAGATTAGTACCTCCTTCATCCATTAATTCGTTATCCATTAATTGGCTTAATGGGGCAAATCTATTTGTACTACTCATGGTGCTTGGAGCAGATTTAATTTTAAGTTTAATATGCTTTTTATTTGTATTTTCATGGTCCTCGAACATTTGCAATTCACAAAACTATCACTTAATTTTAATTTAAATACTTTATTAAGGAAATTAAAAGTCACTTTCACGATTCACGGTGTGCTTTCTCTTTTACAGTCAGAGAAGAACTGGTATAAAATTAAATATGAAATATTCTGCTTATGAATTATTTGACGTTTGGAAGAACTCTACTATTTAAATTAAATTTCCAAAACTTGAGCTTTATTGCTGCAATAAATATCTAAGCGCTTAATAATGTTGAATATTAATTAAAAATAGATTCTAATAAACCATTAACTTATTAGTATAGAAAATGTGTCAAAATTCCATGTAATATGGCAATCCTCTAGACCAGATTTGTAATAGTGCACGTAAAGAGTGATGAACGTTACTGACATTGTGCTACGGATATAAAACTAAATAGCATATAGAAAATTTCGTAGACTAGCAGACCGTCAGCACCGCTCATATCGTCACTCTGAATGTGTTGGAAAGTGTGTTGCGTTGCAATGTAACCTTATGTTTATGAACATAAATAATACTCTAATTATGTCTCAAAAATTATGTTTGTAAAAAGGTAATTTAAAAGCTTTAAAAATTATATTTTATTAGGTATCAGTTAAACAACTATAATAATTATAAATATATTTTTTACTTGTTTCGGAAAGCTAATCTTCCAACATTTCGGTGATCAAATTTGATCCTTTCTGCATAATTTGTAAAACTGGTAAAACTGATAAAACCAACATCATAAAAAAATATCTTAAATTAAAACTAAGTTATGAGATGCACCAAGTTTTAGTCAATATAACAACCAATTCGTTAATTTTTCCAAGCTTTCTGTTTGATTCGTTTAGTTTTTAATTATATATTACAGTTATTACATATTACACCAATGCCCAGTTGACATAGAAGAACTTGATAATGACTTCCAGAACCCATAACAAAGTACGTACAAACAAAAATAATGTACATGTTGGCATGAAAGTAACGAGCTCTACATTTCAATATCGAAAATGGCCATTCCTTACAAAATATCGTTTTTGATGTGTCATTTATAAAAATTATATATACTAAAATTAAAAACTATACTCGAAAATAAAAGAATATATTTTTAAACTATTCGTTATTTTTGCACCACTCTGTATATAATAACATTCTTTTTGTACCTAGCTTTTCAAAAATAACATAATTTTGTGGAACTCCTAAATGCATATAGAAACAATATTAATTACTTATTATTTTTAGTTACAAGAATAATGGATATTAAAAATTGCTGGAAATTCAATTAGGTTATTTGGTTTAGAAGGGCACTACTATACTACACGAGCTATTTCAATGGATCCATCTTAAAGTTATACGCTACCCAAGTATATGTGTACCTGGATCGTTCAATACTGTAACTTTCACACACTAAGCCTTCCGATCTTCCAATAATCTGTAAGGATACACTATATGATTTTCCTGTAAGTGCTCATATTCATGGATAGGAAGGACTGAATTGTACCAGTGAATTATTAGAATATATATTTAATATTGAAGTTTTGTATTAAGAATTACCTAATTCAAAAATTAACTTTACAAAACTTTATGTAAAATTACACAGTAGAGAATTATGTTAATATTTTTTTTTTTTAAATTTTTTTTTTTTATTATATTAATTTTCTTTTAAGATTCTGCCAAATGATTTTTCCATTCACAATTTTTTCCTCGTACGAAATCTTCGAAATCATTTTTTATTGTTTCAAATTCAGTTCGTACATCAAAATATGGTAAAACAATGACTTTAGGAAATAATTCGGCACAACAAAGTTTATACAAATAAATTTCATCTTCTAAATATTTCGATGTTGTTATTCTATAATTTTAAAAATACATTTTCATTAATATTTTAAAATTATTTGAATAAAATTTATTTAAAAAAAATTATAATTTACGTGATACATTTCTCTTCTACAGAAATTTCTGCATTGTCACTACTTCTGTAATATGGTGTCATAGAATAAACATAACTTTGTAATAAAATAAATACGAAAATAATAATTGTTGTGATCTTCATGTTTAAAGTCAGAAATTAAAACTGAATTAAATATTTGGGATAATAATATTTAATTTATATAATAATAACAACGAAACAAAAATGCAATTGATTTAAAATGTTAAGAGGTCATTTATGCTATCTCTTAAAGATTGGAGCTTTTTGAAATATAATTGTAAATAATATTTTCAAATTGAAATTTCGTAGAATACCAAACCAAAAAAAAAAATATTATCTCAATTTTTTGTTATCAGAATTTTAAATGTGCACCTAAAAAATATCCATAAATATTAAAAATCTTATAGTTTTCGTTGGGTTTGTTGGAAAGTAATTCCAATTAAAAAAAATCAATTTACTGAATATTAAAAGATTAAAACAAAATTGTATAGCATAGCAGAGAAATCAGTTAAAAAAGTTTAAAACTTTCTCTTATTTAGAAAGTATCTTCTTAGCTGATGGAGGAAACGAATTGAATGATATTGTCAATCTGTTGTAGTAATATCATCACCATAAAAACACAATATTGATGATGCTCAAGTCTAACGTAGAGTCAGTACTGCTATATGAAAGGAAAGGTGACCTGCGCCATCAAGAGAATAACTTCATATTTTCGTAATTGTCTAGGAAGCATCCTTCAGATTTATAGACCCAACATAAATTCAAACGAAGACCTTTTTTAGAGAATTGGCTAACAAAGAATCAACACGAAAATTGAATTGGATTTGTCACACAATCTGAAAGATTAAAAACAATATTACACGCTATGCAATGCAATGGAATTACTTGCCCAAGAAAAAATAAGTGTAATGTAGGGAGAACAATCAAAAAATAATTTGAAACTCTGGGTTAATGCTGGCTGGATTTGGAAAATATTGCCAAAAATATGAATAGATGGTGGACAAAAGTAATGGATCCCCGCAACAGGATCGAAGAATTGAAAAAGAAGAAGTTTTAGTTTGATTATGTTAGTTAGTAATTTTTTCTAAATAATAGAAAATTGAAAATTTAAAGCTTATGAAAACTGAATTTTTCGAAAAGTAAATATAATATTCAAATCTGTTCCTGGTAGAAATTAGAATGTAATTTTTGTGATGATGCACATGATTTCAAGTAAAATATTTATAAATGAAAAATAACTTAAAATTCGACGTTTTACCAAATAAATATATTGATGGGATAACGATTTTCATCGTTGCGGATATTAGAATACCTGTCCAGGATTTTCAAATAATTATTAACTAAATTAAGTTATTATGAAATTTCAAACAAATCTTGTTTAATTATTGAAAACTGTGTTGAGGTTGAAATAATCATCTGTGAATTTACCTACAGTCAAATTTGGAAAATATTAAGTTTTTTGGAATATTAATTTGTAATCAATAATTAATTATTCAAAATTGATATGTTTTTATAATTATTAAAGCATTTATATAAAAATGTTACTATATATTATAAATATGAACAAAATGGTAATCATTATTTTAGACAAAAGAGAATTGTCGAAAAAACACATGCCAAAAATAAAGAAATTTATTTGACGTATCAATTTTTAATTCACATTTAAAAAAATATTAACCATTAATTTATATAAATATATTTGAAAATTATAACTTTATGACTTCCATTTATATTTTCTAATGAAAATATAAATTTCATCAGAGATTACTAAATTTCATATGTCCTTAAGCTGCCATTTCTAAATAGATTTTACAGGATTTAACTTCGTAATTTCAACAATCAAATCATAATTTATATAAATATAAGCGTTAAATAAAATTTATGTTAATTAATTTCCAGTTTTGATCTACACACCAATTTTAATATTAAAACAGCAATTTTTGGTCCAATTTGATTAAAATTTATTGTAAATTTTATTTGATTAATCAAAATTTAATTCTATATGTTCACAAAAACTCATTTCACTTATTAAAAATATATTTTTATTTCAATTATACTATAACAAAATTTCATTATAATTTATCCCATATACAATTTCGTCTGTCATCTGTGAATTTCTGAAAACTAGCTTTTAAATTTTCAAAACCAGATCGGACATCAAAATATGGAATTATTAATTCCTTTGGTAAATTTTCATCACAACAAAGCCGATATTTGTGTAAAGGTATCATACGTTTCCATCGTACATATTGGTCACGATTATTTGTTATTCTAAAAACCAAAAGTAATTAAATTTTAATTTTTCTCCATTTATAAAATTTTTGTAATTATAATTACATTATACATTTATCATCTACGCTAATTTCAGCATTGTCACTAGTTCGAACATAAGAAGAACTCGTAATTGTCGATATTAAAGCAAACAACTATAAAAATAAATAAAATAAAATTAATTAAATAATTTAATATTTTATAAATTCAATAATTTTTCTATTAATTACCAGAATTATTCTCTTCATTTTATTTATTATGTTAACCGATTCAAATTTAAATACTAACTGAATTTAGTTTATAGAAAAAATCGATCTTGTCTTATGATTTAATTGTGCAATTGATTTTGAAAGTTAGAGGTCAATTTACTATCGATTCTTATAGACGGGACTTTATTACAATTCTTATCTAATAGGAAAACAATTAAAATTGTTTTTTTTTAAAAAAAAAAAAAAAAAATCTCAATGATTTTTGATTACAGAGCTTAACATTAATTTAGTTTTCCGATTTACATCAAGGGCCGTCAGAAAATTAAGTAAATTTACAAACTTATTTGGATTGTAAAGTAATAGTGTCCACAACCCCAGTTCATTAATTTGTGATAACAAAAATCTGAAACTAGGCTGATTCATTAGCAGAATTCATTTTCAATTTAATGTTAGAAGTTATGCTTGTGGATATATTCGAAAACTACAGTATCATCATGAACAAATTAATAAAGATGAAACACATTTGCTGAGGATATTGCCCTGATAGCTATAGAATAGTGGATATTTTAAGGGAGAAATGAAAAATTAGGCCTGAGAATTAATAAAAATTAAACAAAGATTATGAATTATATGTTTCTTAAATATAAAAATTAAGACTTAGACTTTAAAACGATTATAAGGCCTGTTTTTATCGTTTGGCATTGGCACATAATGGTGGAATATGACAATAACCGATATGGTTTTTTAAATACGTTTAATAAGACCAATTAAAGTAAGTGAAAATAATTATGAACAAATTATGAAATCTGCAATCTAATTAAAATATGAATATAGTAAATTTAAATAAGCCACAACGGATAAGATAAGCAGATCGAATAAGGTGAATAAAGAATGGAGAATAATAAATTATCCTTAGCTTATCAAAAAGTAAACCAGGTAAATGGAGAACGACTTTGGAATATGATTAAAGATCAATATTTGTACGAAATTAGAAAGAAATTCTGCGAGTGACAGTAATAAACAATTGTAAACGCAGCCAAGGTCTACAAAACATAATATTTTATAAGATCATCTAAATTTGGCATATAAATATTACCAGCTAATTTAATTTCCAAAACTTTTGTATAATATTTTTTTAAATTTTAATGACAATCAATCTGGGGTTTTTAATTTTAATTTCTTCATCACTAAAGTATTATTTAAATTATACTTAAATCATTTATAAATGTTATCAAACTATCGCAAATTAATAAAAAATCGCAATGAACTTAGAATAATTAATGTTTTTATAATCATAATCTATAAATTAAAAACTGCAAGATTAACAGAGAATTTAGCTCAAGAATAACTAAATAATAATATTACTGAATAATAACTTTTTTAATACACTAACTAATTTTCATCCTGTACACAAATGAGAGTAATAATAATTAATATTGCTGAATAATAAACAACAACATTATTTTATCTAATATACAAACCAAAATTCATCTTCTACATACACCATTCATATTAAATGTGTTGAAGAAAAGCTTCAGGAAACAAATAGCTTTTAAAAAAAAGCAGTTTCCGTTTTCTGCAAATAAAGAAAATCTGCTAAAATGAAAAATTAGTCGCCAAATAAATAAATAATAAACAAATAAACAATTTTTATTTGAATATATGTAATTGTGACATGTACAAATCAAATTAACTATACTTCCACACAATTATGACCTTGACATTTTAAATTACTTACATGAACTTGAACTTGATTATACATAATTGAATATTTTCAAGAATATACTTTTAAAGATCCACCACATAAAAGTTTACAGACAATATTTAGAAAAGATTTTTTTTTTTTTAATTTTAGTTCAGAATATAAAGTATCCAATTTTAATTTGACGTTATGGAGTAGAGTTCATTGTTGTTCCTCTAGGTGTAGGCGTAGACTCTCAATACTTACAATAGCAAATTTGGTGTCCCGACGAATGTTTAGAATGTTGATTTTATTATATCCTTAACTATAGAAGCTTGTTAGCAGTTTTTGTGAACAATTCTAAAAGAAGCTACTTTTTACTCTCAATAACCCACATCTCCGTATGCCACCACTCGCTAGCGTAGGTCAATCAGTTGAACTTTGAATGATTTAAAAATCTTTGCTACTCGATTAGAATTGCAGATTAAAAAAAAAACTAATATAAAATAAAAAAATCTTATGAGATTGATGAAATCGGTTTGCAATTTTTTAATTGTCTTACATGATAATTCTATTTAATTTTAAACAGCTATGTAAAATACACAGCTTTAGACCTAAGCAATTACAATGCTCAACGTTGACGGTGACGGTGTAGTAGAAAAATGTCTAATATCTGCGCTAAAATATGATTTTGTCAAAAGTTCGTATTTGCCGCATTCCTAAAATGTTATTATTAACATTTATTTTAAATCCTTTCAAAGCGTACAACTAATTTAAAATTTAAGCTCTATGTCAACGCTCGTCCATTTATTTTAAAATAATTTCTGTTTTAATTAAACCTCTTACAAACAAATTAATTAACATTAAATTTTGTTTTGGCCATAGGTCAATGGTCAGACACATGGTAACAACATTTTTCTATTGATTTTCAATACAAAATTATATTTCTTTATTTTGAATCATGAATCATTCAAGTATTTTATGATTATATAGGAATATTTATGTAATTTTGTAATCCTTCGTGATTGGACGGACTATTACCAACAACTAATTTTAAGCAAATTCACTAAATTGACCCGTTTCATGTACAATTTAGTATTAGTTCTAGTTAGTTAGTAGTAATTTGTAATTGTAATAATCATTGTATAATAATTAAAGATTGTAGATAATTGATTTTTAGATATGATTTTCGGTGGTTTTCAATTTATAATAACCAAATCAAGGGTTGGCATTAAATTTCAAAGAAAAAAACTTAAAAAAAAAAAATCAAATTTATTTCGAAAAATATCTTGGTTAAATAAAATTATTAAGTATTTTAAAATTGTAAAATAATTATAGAAAATAAATAAATAATTCCAAAAAATTAGGGGACAGAAAAATGTCTTTCAAAAGTTTATTTTGTATGCGTGCTTAATGACATTAAAAAAAAAATATTATTCATAAAAATTAAGTTCCGGAAAATGGAATACAAATTTTTAAAAAAAAATGGTAAGAAATTTTTCTTTAATTTGCTTTACAAATTTTTCTTAAATCACGATAATTAAAATTTAAATGAACACTAAAGTAAAATTCCACAAATTACAGGGTGTAAAAATTTTAAATGATTTTGTAGATTTTTTTCTTTCAATTCTTCACTAGTAGGTAACTAATAAAATATTTTTTTCAATATATAAAAGAATAGAATTTTCACCTTGAACATATATTTATTTTGTTGTAAAGGTGAGTAAACCGCAACCCTCTAACATATATTTTTCTCAACCCTATCTAATTGTATTTTTATTTTTCAACCCCTCGGAAAAAAAATATATTTATTTCAATACAAGAAAGTTTATTTCATAATTATCCGTTTTGCACAGTGGTGGACTTAGCAATCACTTAGCAGGGCAATAAATGTAATTTTTCATTTTGAAATTTTGTATATGGAAACGTCATATCTCATATCTTAATGTGATTGATCAGTTGCTTCATCCAAATAATTCCAGTATTTCTATAAACAACAATTAATGTTTTGTGTGGAGGGTTTACGATGTTCAATGAAACGAATTCCTGATTCCTACGCATTATTTATATTATTATATCTTATACATTTATCGATTTTACGATCTTCATTTGTAGTTTAATTTATAAATTATCTTTATAGATTAATTAACAATTTCAATTTGACAGATTTTAGAAATGTTCATAAAAGTCAATATTTGGTAAACATTTTTATTATGATTTTGCATGATAAAATTTTTTATTTGATTCCCCAAGTAAGAGGAATCATTAGTTCCGGCACTCATATGTAAATATCCTTTCTCGTTTCTCCGACCCTGGATAGTTAAATTACATTCAATATGTAAAAATAAAGGATAGCAGAAACAAATTATAAGCTCATAAGGCTTTCAAACTTTAGTTTTTTCAACTCGTCCTCCTCACCTAACAGCAATTTAAATATACATTCAAAAACAATTTTTTTTTAGTAATACCACGAAACCATAAAGAAATTTAATAGCTTTACAATCGATCCAGGATATTTTTCAATGTTTAGTTTTATTTCGGTGTCCAATCGAGTCTGAAGGATTTCAATAAAAAATTTTGTGTTTGTAATAAAAAAAATATAATTAAATATTTAATTTAACATAAAATATTTTAATTTGAAATAAAAGTTTCAAGTTTGATAAAATACAATTTACTATACTCGACAAAGCAATTAAGAAGTTTGAAATAGTTGAAAAGGATTAATATAGCTCAAAATAGCAAAAGCTAATTAATTAAGTTTCTTTAAGTATAATTCGTAAACAAAATTTTTCACAGGCACAGGTATAAAAGTAAAATAGCCTATTATTTTTTGCGTGTAATGTAAAAACGTGTGTGAAATTTATTATAAAAAATTTTAATGTTTAATCGCATGATTTTGTGTCAGTAAATTTTAGATTTTACCAATATCATAAAAATTTATTGAGTAATTTTTGTTGATATTGTGATCCTCCACCAAGGATATTAATTCTGACGTGTTAAACACAATTTTTTATATATTTTTATTTTGGTGTTGTTTTGTCAGTTTCTGTGTTGTTATTTTATTTTATTACCAACTGTCTTCTAAATCCATTACATAAAAAACACTAAAATTATAAATTATTGCGTGACAACGAACATAATTTTTTTATTTAATAAAATAATTAATAATAGAAAAACTTTTTCCAATAATCAAAACTAGAAAAGTTTAGAGTTTTCTGTAGCTCCGAAACATAAATTCACAAGTCATAATACCATAATGGAATTATAAACTATCTGAAAGGGTCACAATTAACTAAATTTTATTATCTCTAATTGACTGAGCCATGGTTCCATTTCAATAGTTTTATTGTCAAATTGTGTCGTAGTCAAATTCAATAACAAATGCGCAATTAAATTATAAATTATCCTTAGATTTGGGTACAAATTAATACAAATAATTGAAATTCGATAATTGATAATTAAAGTTTCAAGTTTAATTTAATAATACAAAAAATTCAGCCTGAAAAAAGATTGAATATTTTGAATTAACCAATTATAATTTATTAAAATGTGATTTCAATTATATTTGTGTTGCGTAATGTTTAAAATGTTTAAACAATTTTGATATTACCCTTTTTTAAAGCAGAATTTAAGAGTAATACCAGCCATAAGTAATACGCGCACGTTTATAATTCAGTGGTATATGTAACCTGCTTCTTTCTATACAACCCCAAAAAAATTTGTGCCACTGTTTTGACCGCCAAAAATGCTTATAAATACATAAAATCAAATTTGTCAATCGCGGAATTATGACCTCTTTATGGACCTATTTAAATTGCGATCTATATAAATTATAATACATATACTTTATACGAGCAGAAATAACTACCATTTAGCATATAATTAGGCAAGGTTTTGTAATAGGTACAGCATTTCAATTATGACCCATTCTTTTCAAACAATTGCTCATTTATCTCTTACACAAGTCTTAGTTATGTGTAAAATTTGTCTGCCAATTAACTTAAAAGAGTGTAATTAGTAATATAAAAATTGAAAGTATCGTTTGCCATATCAAGTCGTCGTCTAATTATTTTCGATTAAATTTCTTTTCTGGGTTATATAATTTGAATTTATCACTGTTTTATTTGATTCCCCATATAATTTTCATATGAATAATTATGTAATTCTGTCTCTGTTAAACTGTTCAACATTTACAATTTATATTGTCAATTTCTTCGGTAATATTTGGTTACTATTCGAATAAAAAAAAATCAGTCTACATTTAAATGTCCAACAGTTCAGTATATTTATGTAATTAAATGTAAAAAAAAGGTACTGTACTAACAATAATGTAAAAAAATTAAATAGAATAATAAAAACCAATAAATAATTAAAAAAGGGGAGAAAAACGTTCTATAAAAATAAAATTACTATAAATTCAGTATACTAACTAAAACTATTCATAATTGGAAAACTTCTAAGGAAAGTTTTATAATGAAAAAAAAAATAATATTTAGTGGCAGCACAGGATAAATAATTGACTTGAAAAACTATTAAATCCAAAAACAAAATTAATTAATTAAAAAAGTGTAAAAATTGGAATAAAATTAATAGAAATTTAATAGAAATTTAATGAAATATTTTGAATTTGAGTGTTTATTTTGAGTTGCACTCTAAATGTTAATTTTAAGTGTTTTGTTTGCACATTTTCGTTATTTTTTTAGATAAGTCCATAAATTTTTAAAAATGTCCTATTTGTCACATAGACTTTTATTTGAAAATCTTCCAATGTCAATTGATCCGGATGATGATACAGAAGCAAAACGTTATGATAGAAAAATTGTTGTAGCTGAATGGCGAGTACCAATTCATGGTAAATTATATCGAATTGAATTTGAACATGGTACAACAAGTGGTAAACGTGTTGTTTGGGTAAATGGTGTTGTAAGTATATTAGAAAATTATTATATTTCTAGAATTTTCTAAAATTATCGTCAATCAATTTTACATGTTTCGATTCATATTTAGAGTGGTATTTGGTTAGTTAGTGGTAGTAGCTATACAATGAGATTTAAAGTTTTGAGGACATCTAGGAAAAAAACTAAAGTAACTCTAACTTATTTGGCAATAACTACTCGTACATTTTATCAATATACCTTTATTCTTAATACCGCAGTTAATAATTGGTGTTGAACTGAAGACTGTTTCTTCGGATGAATGCTTCATAATGTTATATAATCTTTTCTACATTTTACTAGAACATTACTTAGTTGCCATTAAGAATTTTAATTATAAATCGATTTTTAAATAAACTATGAAATTTATAAAAACTTCTTCACTTAATTTAACTTTAGAAACTGAAATTTAATTTACAAATAAATATGAAATAACAAATATTCAATAAATTATATTTTCAAAGGAAACAGTAAGACGTGAATGGATGTTCAAATTAGTTGGTGAAGATGTATTCAATATTGAGGACGTTAGGTGTTTAATTCGGGTGAGATTTTTTATATTTTAAAATAATCCTTTTGACAATTATTCAATATTACTTTAAAATTTAAAATTATATTTAAACTTTTCTTTTTAACATATTTTTATTTCTTCGGATGAATTTACAGGTGAATCCAGCACCAAGTTTCAGGTACAATTATTTATTATTTGTTGATGGAAAACCATTTAAACAATTCACTGAAAGACAAGCAAGAGCACTTAAAACCTGGGTAACAGAAATACAAGATAAAGAATTCCGAATTGTTTTGGGTAGGTATAATAAAAAAGTTATTTTCGAAATTTAAATATTAAAAGAATTTCTTCAATTTGAATTGTACAAATTTTACATAAATTTTTCGTTATTTGACTTTGTAGAACGTGATACTATGAATATATTTCTAAATGGTCATATGAGAGAGGAAATTGTAAGATTTCTACTTTTTTATAGCGTATGCTAAATTTAAGGATACAATTATTCATTTTAGGGTGATTTTGTTGATGGCGGAACTGATACACATTTTGAACAGGATGGTGTACATTTTAATTTAATGGCTCGTGCTGGTCGTAATAAACGTGATGGTCTTGTGCATAGTTTAATGGCAAATGGAATTATTGTGCCTGAATCAAATGTTATCGATTGAAGTATTTTGAATATAGTTGTTATATTAAAATTTATATTTAAATATTAAGGAAAAAAGTATTAATATTAATTGTATTTGTCATGGTTGTAGTAGTTTTATAAAAGAAAATTGTCTTTAATTTTAGATATCGCTGGGTATTAGATTTAGAATAAATAACAAAATAAAGGATAAAATTATAATAAAAATATTTTTTTAAAAAGAAATGTATTAAATTTTTTATACATATAAACCGTAATTGTAAATATTTAAATATAATAATAATGATGTATCTACTGATGATGGTATATCCTCTTATGTCTTGTAACATTTATATTTTATATTGATTTTTCTTCATTTTTTATTATATTTGTGAAAGTACAATTTAGAATACTCTAGAAAATTTATAATTGGAAATATTCTAAAACTGAACTATGAAAAATTGTCCCTAAAGGCTTCAGAATACTAAAGTTAATTCGATAAATATTGAAATTCCGCTAAAATAGTACGCTGCTAAAGATTACTAATAGTACTCGTATTGGTGCACTTTCACATCTTTTCCATAATTAATTTTTTTTATAATAAATTTTTCAATGTCCCTGGTCCCATACTATTTTAACTCAAAATGACAACTTTTCAGATGAGCATAAATACTATTTTATTTCATTCTTAGTTGAAAGTACATGAATGATGATTTGTATTTATTAGAAAGATAATTTATTTCTGCATCATTTCAAATTAAAATATTACAGATTAATTAACAAATTAATTAGTTATAATTAAAAAAACTAAGTTATAATAAATAAATAATATTGCAAGCCAACCAAATATTTTCGAACTGAAATCAATGTGTTCTACCTTGACGAAGAATACTTGATAATTAACATCAGATTGAGTTCCAATATAAATTATGATATCGTGCATCATTTCCAACTCAAGTTAGAATACTTTTAACATATTTTGATAAATACTTTGTTCCACTCCCTATTTGATCTATGTGATGTAAACTCAACTTACCATAATAATGTATTATTATTTTGCTATCAGATAGATGATAGAATATCAAATATTTTAGTTTAGACATAAAATCAAATAATATTTAGATGTTGTAACAAGTAACTTGAATTGTAATAGAATAGAAAAACTTTCGAAATGTTTAACTAAAGATAGAATATTTGGCCCTTTTCAGCCATGAGTCAGAATAGAAATTACAGAGCTATATATATTTTCTCTTATAAGCCTGAGAGCTTCGCGAATTTGTCGAAAGTTACGTCTTACTAAATGGTGTACAGATGGCAAGTACTTTAACTTGACTTAGAATAGTATATTGACCGGGGACATCGATTTGATGCGAAATTTTTCTTTCTTAGTTTAGATTTTTACATGACAATTATGATGGAGACTGTGTGTAACCTAAAACTGAGAAGATCATCTGAAACAACGTATTTGCCTTAAGTCTATAATTTCTAATCATTATTTTTTGTTTATTTTATGAATTTTTTATGGATTTAATTATAATAAATAAAACATTTTCATTTTTTTTTACATTATTTATTTTGTTTTTTTTATATAGTTAAATTTTTTTTTTTCTTGTAGTTTTATATATTTTTTTTTATTATTATTTTTAACATAAATAAAATTAGTAAATAAATTTTTGATTCTCTTTTCATTCGTTAAACACAAAAAAAAACTATTTTCTTCATTTTATTTTAATGTTATTTTAACATTAAGAATATTCGATTAATTCAATTATTTACTATAATAATTAACAATATATTTGTAATAAAAACAAAAATTGAAAATGAAAAATGGCACACAAAATAAAATTAATAAATATTTTATTTTTTAACAATTTTATTATTTAATGTTAAATTTTTATTTTTCATTAATTTTTTATTTATTAAATTTTTTAAGATTTTCAATTTTTTGTTTTAATGATTTCACGTAATAAAAATATACAAATACACATACATAGAGAATAAATATTAATTTTTTTATAATTTTAATTTTTGCTAAAAATAAATAAAATTAATTAAAAATATTAGAAAAAATAATAATTAATCATAAAATTTTATATTTATTTTATAGTAGAACCAAAATTATATAATAATAAGATATTTATTATTTAAAAATTTTCATTTTTCACATAGGAAATTCATTTTCACATTTCGAGAACAACTCAATTCTTTACTCAAAATAACTAAAGTTAACTCAATTCCATTTAAACAAAACTTTTACTACCTTGTTTTGCAGGAAATTTATTAGATATTAGGGTTGTTTTTTTGTTACCACCACAAACTTTGAACCGAGCTTTATTTGGGTGCATATTCCCTAAAAATATATTAAAAAACCAATAACAAAAAACAGCCTTAACAAATTTTGCTGCATAAAGTGATCAATTTTCGTTCATACGTTGATTAAACTACTCAAACAAAAATCAAAAATGAAATTCTTCGCTTGCATTGTTTCAAAAATGAAATTTTTCGCTTGAATTGTCTTCGCCGCCGTTTTGGCTTTAGCTGCTGCAGAAGTTTTGTTCAAATAGTTTTGAGTAAACTTTTAGTTATTTTGAGTAAAGAATTGAGTTGTTCCCGAAATGTGAACATGATTTTCCTGTGCGAAAAATGTAAATTTTTCAATATTAAATATCTAATTTTTTTGTGGAATAAATAATTAATAATTTAAAAATTAATTAATTAAAAAATTTGTGAAATTAAATTAATATTTATATTTTAAAAATAACTTTTTCCTGTTTTAATTATTAAATTTACATAATTGTATTTTATTTATAATTTATTTACAAATTTTTATGTATAATTATTTTGCTTTTAATTAATTTAACATTAAATTTTTCTTTTTTTTTTATAATTATAATAATTAATTAGTAATTTTTATCTAATTTTTTATTTTGTTTTTTTTTTTTGTTAATTTTTTTTGGTTTGTTATTTTAAAAAGTTTTTCGTGCAAATTGATTTTTCTTTAAATATTTTCTTTTTATTTATATTTTTTAATTTTTTGTTAATTATATAAATAAATAATTTAATTAAATTTGTTTTTAATATAATAGTGTTGTTGTTGGTTTTTAATTTGTTAATTTTATTAAAATTTTAATTTTAATATGTACTACAATTATATAAATTTTATTTAGTTTATTTTTTTATCTAGAATAATTAAAATAATAAGAATATTAATAAAAATTATTTTAATTTATTTAGTGTTGAAATATTTTGTTGATTTTAAATATTTATTTATTTATTATTTACTAAGCATATATTTTTGGAATAAATCATATTAATATGTTTTATTAATTCAAAATTTATAGGTAGATTTGAATTGTATATGAACAAAATGAAAATTAAAAGTTTTTATACAGGGAAATTACATTATAACTTAAGAAATTTGGGCAACGATTCCATAAATAATGAATTTAAAAAGTTAAAACAAAAAATGGATGAAATTTAGTGCCATCATTTTGAATTTGTAACCATTTACCGATTTAAATATTGATAAATCGTAATATCAGTGGTATTTCTTCATCTGTTGGAATTGGAACCACTTCTTCTGACATATTATAATTAAGATTTTGTTAATTTTATAAGAAATTATTCCCTGGGACCTGGGTAACATAAATTTAAATTTCCGAGCATTATATAAAATAAATAAAAGAGCTAATTGCTAAATACATAATTTTGTATTGGTACATGAAATGGTTTAAACGAATAGTCTAAATAGAAGAACAGGGATTCCTCTTTTAAAAGAAATTGATTACGTAATTTATTTGGGGTAGGTATCGAAATTAATTATGATTTAAAAAAAACTGTTTTAAAATATAAAAATGATAATTTTATAACATATTTATAACTTCTAAAATCTAATATTAAATCTAAAACGTAACGATAATTTATATTTATATAAAATTTAGCTGCATTATAAAATTCGCAAAAAAAAAAAATGTCATTTTATTTTTATGTATACCTTCACATTATATTTAATTTTACATTTAAATTTTTTATATATCTAGTAAATATTTTTAATTAAAATGATTAATATAAAAATTAAAGTATTTATTAAATTATTGCTTACAGTTTCCATCAATTAAACAATATTTGTTGTTAAAAAAACCGTGTAATACTAAAAGATATTTTTAATTGATTAATTGCTGCTATACCTAAATTTGTCCGTTTCTTCAGACAGTTTAGTAATATATAAAGTCAAGTGGCCTTAGACATATATACTTACCGCGATTGTACAGATTGCACACATTTGACCCGGCGTTACGCAGTACATTATCTGCTTTACACGTAGAGACAAATTCCTTATGATTAACATTAAAGTCGACTCAACTCTCGCCTCGCCTCGTTTTTGCAATTCGGTATGATTTAATTCGCCACCACACTATTCGGCGAGAGTTTTAGCGAATCGTCGAATATATTCAGTATGATTGAATTCCATGTCGACTAGATTAATGTCGACGATTTAGTCGTCAGTAATCTAGTCAACAGGGAAGAAAATAAAAGTTTGAATTTTAATAAAGTAAATTTTTAGTTTTTATAAAAAATTTGGTGTTAAAAATTAAATATCAAATTATTTTTAACACAATTATTTCAATTTCAACTTTTCAACATAAAAATCAAATACTAATGTTAAATAAAAACATCAAAAGGAACAGTGTTGCCTTTTTTTTCTAACATTCGACTCGCATAATAGCGCATCAACTTCAATCAAACCAAATTTTTATCCGTCGAGACGAGAGTCGAATAGCGAGCCAAATGTCGAGTGAATTTCAATCATAATGAATCGACATAGTTAACTTCAGCCTAATTACTTTTTTTCAGTATTCCCTTCAATTTAATTTATATAATTTTAAATATAATACGAAATTATTCATTGGTACAATGTACAATATTCGTTGAAAATAAATTAAAAATATAATTAATAATAAAAAACTGAATTTTTATAGAGTACTTTATTCACAATAATTAATGAAACAGGAAATAATAATAATAAGAATAATACAATCATACAATAATAAGAATAATTAAAATAAAATAAAATATTATTAATTTAATTACAATAATTAATTAAAACAAAAATAATAATATTAAAAAATGAATACATAATATAAGAAAAATGATTAATAATATTTTAAAATTGACAATAATTAAGAATGAAAATTAAAATTAATAATTAAATTTATTTAATTAATAGCCCGGGTAAATCGTGTGTAGTGTATAATATAAGATTGAAAAATTATATGAATTTTTGGAAAACTTAATTTTAAGAATGAAAATGTTTTATTGAGGAAGGAATGCATTAATATTGTTCGATTTTTTGTTTAGTTAATAAATTTTTAATATTAAAATATGGAAAATATAATTTAAAATTTTTATATATTTTTTAAATGATATCATAACTAATGCTTTTATAATTTGTTAAATACTTCATTATTATTTAACATTAAGTACATTACGAGTGGAATGTGTTTAAAATACATTTCAAATGTTTTTGTCTTTTATTCACTTTTCGGTTTTAAAAATTGTCTTTTTTATTATTTCTTTTTTTAAATAATTTAATTGTTTTTTTAAATTATTTTTTATATTTTACTAAATTATATTTAAAATTAGTAACAATAATAATTAATTGTATAATGTAATTGTTAAGAGTTAATTCGGTTCAAATTTTCTTTTGTATATTTACGATTCGTATAATATATTGAATCTTTTGATTTTTTGACAGCCATTAAGTAGCTTCATATTTGAGTTTCACAATGACGCAACAGAAAAAAACACTTTTATGTCTAGTAGTATCGTAAATTTACAAAAAAAAAAACCTTCTGTCAAAAATACGATAATAAAGAAGTACCATTAGTAAAGTCACATAAAATGAGCAGATAATATTTTTAAGTATTCGAGAAAAACTTGATGTTGTGAGTTTAGAAGCTACTAAATTTAGTTTATACCTTGGATTCATGGTAGCATTTGTTATTATAATAGATTTGAAATAAATCAATGTATACAATCAATGTAGACATAGATTAGTTTAAATGATTTGATTTTTTTAACAATTTATATAAAACTGACTTCTTTCAATTTAAGCCAGAGCCACTTTTGATCTGTCAGAAAAAAAAACTGCCAAATTGATAGATTAAAGCCTGGGTTACATTGCTTCGATCGGTTCAGTTTTGATTCGTTTCGGAAAGTTCAAATTTGACGTCTCCATATATTTTATATGGAAAATCGATTGAGTGGACAAACTCTTTCGATTCGGAACAAATCGAATCGAAAGAGTTTGGAACGATTGGCATTTTGCGAATCTAAACTGAAGGAAATATCAAAAGAAATGAAATTTGACTGTTTCAAAAATAACAAATCAAAATATATGTGGTCGAAACAATGTAGCTCAAGTTGTACTCAAAGTTATGTTTATAATATTATTACGACGTAACTCAAAGAAAATTCATTTATAATACAAGTTTTTTACAATCAGAAGATTTTCTCTTATTAATACTTCCCAGCTTAAGTAAAAATTGACCAACTATTTTAAATACATATTTGTAATTTATGAATAATGTAAGTTAATTTGACTGCTATTTTGTAAATTGAAAATCATTAGATAATTCTTAAAAATTTAATTTATAAGTTGTAGATAAGGAAAATTCCTGATTACAAATCTCATTAAAAACATAAGTTTTATTTAGATTACTGTGCAAAATATAAAACATTACAAATCTAAAATTACAACTTCATAAATAAATCTATTTTTAAGAAGATTCATAAATTACCGATATATAAATGACAAATTTACAAAACTAATATAACTATTTAACTTATCGGCCAAGAAACTCAGATGCTTGGCGAGAATTACTTAAACGATAATTTAAGTAAAGAATTCTTTTAAACCGAATTTTAAAGTTTCTTTTTTTTTACATTATATCAATATAAAAAATTTACATTTTCTTTAATTTTTAAATATAAATTTTCTTTTACTTATTTAACAAAAATTTAAAAAAACTTACAATTTTTGTTTCTAATTTAATTTAATTTTTCTTTTTTAATTTGTATATTTGAAATAACGATTAAAACTTAAATTTATAATTTATATAAAAAAATAGAAGATATTTTTTGTAACCAAATTTCATGCATTTTTTGTGATAATTTTTTAAAAATAATTTTTTTTTTTTTAAATGTAAATTTTTTAACTTAATTTATTTTTTTTATTAAATATAATTTCTTTTAGTCTTAAATTTATTTTAATGATTTCTTTTTTTTTTTTGTGATTTGATTAATATTTTTTTGTTTTGTTTGTCCTCACCATTTTTTCAACATTTTAATTTAATATAACAAAATTTTTGTTTTTTTAAATATAATTGCAAATGAAATATTTTTTATACTAATTAAAAATTTATTTTTGAACAAAATCAAAATAACAAAAAATTCATTATTTATTTTTGTATATTTAAATTTTAATAAATTAAATTAATTTTTTTATATAATTATTAAAATTTGCTTGCCATGATGCGTTTAAAAATAATTTGAATTAATTAAAAAACATAATTGAATCGAATTTTACGAAAATATTTAGTTTTTAGGGGTTGTAAATTAAACGATTATTTTAAAAGAAGTGTAGAAATATATTTTCTGTATGTAATATTGAGTATTTAATACTGTATTCAGAAAAAGTAACATTACGTTTCAAAAACGTTTCAAAATTTTTAAATACCTAATTTAATTTTGTGCATTTATAGGGTGTTAAGTTAACAAAGCATATTTCGACACGTATCTGTCAATATTCTTAATTTTGACAGGAAATCTGTCAATATTCTTAATTTTTTGACATTTTGATGATTAATTTGACATTATTATTTCGACATTTTGAAATTAGCAAAAAATTTATTGAAAATTATTTATTTTTTAATAGGTTTTCCTATTTTTTGTGTTTATTAATTTTTATTTTGAAATATTTTATTGATTCTAAGTAGGATTTTAATTAAAATTTAATATATATATAATAAATTTTTTTAATAGGGATTTATTTTTGTTTTAATTCCACCATTTTTATATAATTTTAATTAATTTTTTTTTATTAATTTATTAGATTGTTTTTGATCTTTTTTTGCAAGAGTGTATCTATTTTATTTTTTTATATTTTGAATTTTTAATATTGTTGTGTGTATTTTTTTATTTTAATATATATTTTTTTTTAATAATTTTTTTTTTATTTATAATTTTCGTTAAAATTTGTTTTTGAATAATTTATAAATTTTTTAACTATTTTTTTTTTTTGTAATTTTTTTTTTTTGTTTTTTTCTTTTTTGTTAATTTTTTTTTTAAGTTTTTTTGTTTTTTTTTTATTATTATTTTTTCGCTTAATTCAATGGAAGGCAAAACATGTGCTGAAGTAGACTTTTGTTGGATGGTGGAGGAGGTAACTGGAGAATACTGAGATCATCAGCAACAGAATCATAATCGCTGGAATCATCTCCGTATAACTAAAAAAATAAAATAAAATAAGTAATGAAAATAATAAAATAATTAAAAATTAATTCAAAAATATTAAAATTCATTTTTTAAAAAAATTACTTATATTTACCTGCATATTATATGGATGCAGTTCACAAGACGCGTGATGTCAGACGCAATCCTCAAGTGACATTAATAATGGATTCACATATTCGAATCCTTCAAATTCTGATTGATCAATTTTATCAATCACCCGACTACAAGAAATTAAAATATATTTTTAAAATTGAATAAATATATAACAAAAATATTTATTTGTAATTTAAAAGTTAAATTAATTTAAAAAAATCGATTAAATATTTTTTAGTTATTCTAATACGAAAAATTATTAAAATTTGGGATGCTCTAAAACAGATAAACTAAATTACCACATTAATTTTTCTAGATATAGAAAATAAATATAATTTAATCATGCAAATTGAATTTTTTTTTTCTTTACTAAATTATAGCTGGAAAATTATGATTCGTTGGCAGAGAAAAAAGATAGATTAAATTTTAAAATAACTTACTCGTCATCTGGTGTTAATTGTACAGCTTCTTCGGTAAATTCTGGTGGGAAATTAGCCAAATCACGATCAGAATCTAAACGTGGCTTAAATGGAGGTGATACTTGCTTTTGTTCTAGCTATAAATATTTATGATGTATGAAAAAAAAAAAACGATTTAAATAAAAATTAAAACAAAATATTAAATATAAGAAATAAAATAAAAAAATAAAAAATGAATTACTAATGGGAGCAAGCAATTATTTTTATGGAAATTATGTTTTTCTTATGTTTTAATGAATTTTATGCGGTTTTGAACAGAAGGAAGGAAAATATCAGGATTTGTTTCTTTTTTTTTTTTTATTGTGAAGGATTTTTAGGTGAATGATCATTTAAATTATAAATTATTTGAATTAAATTTTAATATGTTGGACTCTGCCTTACAGCTTCATATTCTTTAATACATAATATTTTAGATTTGAAGCAAGACTTCTTTAAATTATAATGTTTTATAAATCCTTTTTTATTAAACTGATTATTTTATATACTATTACAATTCAGTATTTATTGTTGATTTAGGAAGGATATAAACGAATTTGACAATGAAATTGACAAATTTTTTAATATAAAATTATTTAATAAAAAATTGATCTATAAAAAATACAATCTTTATTTAACCATGTAATTTCTATTAAATTTTATGTAAATTTGTATTTATATTAAGTCAATCTGATAATGTTTTAAACACTAACTGATTAAGTAATAATAAAAAATCTGTAGCGTTATTATTAGGGTTACTTCAACTCGAATACGGAGCTCTAAGAGAATTCTGATTTAATTTAATATTAAATAAAATTAGAATACTAGAAATAATTTCACAAATTGATTTTGATTATATTTAAAGCATTAGTTCCACCATCAATACTTGAATACTTTTGAAGCTGTTAGGGCACTAGCATTAGGAAAATTTGTTAGTAAATCTAATTTTGATATTGGTAGACAATTGCCATAAATATAGTAGTAGCATTAGAATAAAGGTCAATCAGAAATATGTTAACTACGTAAATCTTCATTATTCAAATTATTGGAATATGAACAATATCATATTACCATTTACAGCAAGGCGTTACAGCTTCAATTGATATATGTTGCATATCGTTAACAATAATGTTATAATCCGACATAACTTAGATATGTACTGATAGAGTGATAAGTTTTAAAAAGTAATGCAGAGTTGAACAAGGTATTTTAAATAATTCTCTTGTCCAAAATAATTATTAAAATTAATTTATATTTATTTCAAAAATTTGGCGATTAAGAATGAATTTAGAATTAAAAATTATAAATGTGTTAGCCAAAAATTAACTAAATTTGGAAATAATTCTAAATTCTTTTTATAAATCCTCTTTTAAATATCCAAATAATAACTTGAAAATTCAATTTTAATATATTTACGAAGTTAAATTTTGATTCTATTTCTGTTATCATATATATTTTTTATTTGATTCAATTTTTATTATAACTTTTTATCAGTTTTTATGAAATTTGATAACATTACAAATAATTTTATAATGAAAAAATGAAATGACAATGATTTATAAAATTGCTCAAACAACAGACAAAATACCTTAAGTATCATTGATTTCTTATGGAATACCTTCATAGTTTTTATTATAATTTTATTTATTCATTTATTTATTATTTTTTATAACTAAGAATCTACTTTTTTTTTAATTAAATATTTTCAGTTTATATTTTTATATAGTTTTTATAATAATCAATGAAATTATTCCAAGTTTTTTATTTAACTGCTTCACATCAAATTTTAGTCCTGAAAAAATTGTATCGAAAGCAAAAATACACAAACAAAAATCAAAAAAAAAAAATTTGCGAATTTATTAAATTATTGATTCGAAACAAAAAATGTAAAAAAAAGATGTGGGCTCAACCGGGATTTGAACCCGGGACCTCTCGCACCCAAAGCGAGAATCATACCCCTAGACCATTGAGCCGCTTATAAAGCTAATATTGCTTCCAACTTTGATTATTTTTATTGTCGTATTTGTAAATCAAAGTTTACAATTTAGTAGATACAGATACTTTTTACCAACTCAGCATAAATTGTAAATTGCTAAAGAAAACAAGTTTCTTATACATAAAAATATACCACGAATGCTTGTAACTTGTGACGTGACTTTGTGCTTACGAAAAGTGAAAAGCGGATAACACAATAAATGAGAATTTTACCATTTGACGACTCAGTTTGAGAGAAATTTCTATTTTTATCCATATAATTTTAATCGGTGTCTGAAAACTTTTGATGTTTCTTTTTTTATAGATTTAATTTTTACTAAAATATATGCTTTTTAATTTAATTTTGTCAAACTTTTAACGTTGTACTACTTTTTATTTTGTTTAAATTGAATGGCAACAGTAATAATTCTCTCAACTTTGATTTGTTCCAATGGTCTTATACACTGCCAACATCAGGTCTTTACCTAATATTATAAATAGACACTCTAAAAAAATTATCTTTACTATTTTCGAATCAATAATTTCAATAAATATTTCTAATAATGTTATAATTAATAAAAAATAGCTTAATATTTAACAATTAGTATAAATCTAAAAATAATGACAAGAATTTTTAACAAAACAAAAAACAAAATTATAAAGGCGACAAATATTTTAGCAATTCTCTAAATATATATTTAAAATTGTACTTATATTTAACAATTAATTTAATATTTAAATAAATAACAAAAATAATTTCCATAGATGTAAAAAAAAACATTATTCTCAAAAACTGAATTTTAATTTTTTATCCAAAAAAAAAATTGATTAAATAAAAAATAACTTAATCGTCATTGATTTATGTACGGAATTCGTATTCAATAAAATTAGCCGAATTTACTTTCATATAACAATTAATTTTGATTAATAAATTTGAGCGATCCATTTAAGCATATTAACTGTTCCAGAGAACTTTGAATTACTCTTACTCAAGTAAACTTCTTGTATATATGAATTGAATAGGTCATTATACTAATATAAACCCAAATTCTTCATAACTTCTGCAATTTTCGCTTAAAATATGAATGAGATATATAGGTACCAATTACACAGCTTAATCGATCTCAACTTTCATACAGCTTTTCGTAATATGTACTTATTTCAACTGTACTATTTTTTGACAGCTAAATTTGGTTTCTGTTTACTAGTTTAGTAGTTCAAAATTAGATAATGACAGCACATTTTAGCTTATAACCAGAAACAATTATATTTATAATTTGATTACTGTCAGTCAATTCGATTTCCGTACAAATAATTATACAAATTCGTAACTAAATATTCTTTTGGATAAAAAAAAAATAATTATTCAATTTTACTAATATATCAAGATAAATTGATAAAAATAATATATAAATATTTAAATAAATAAAAAATTTAAACCTAATTATAAATATATAATAAATAAACAAAATAATTTATAACTATTAAACACAAATATCCGTTCCACTTACGGATCATCTGGCGTCAATTCAGCCGGTTCTCTTGTAAATTGTGGATCAAAATTTGATGTAAAATCTGGATCGCCAGGATCAAATGATGGAATAAAAGGCGGTTGGACCTCCTTTTGGGCAAGCTGATCGAATTTTTGATATTTCGATTTTTTTTTTTTTTAATTTTATTTTATAGTAATTTAATTTAATTAAATTAAATATCACAAAAATAAAAAAATGTTTTTATTTTAAATTTATAAGAAATTCTCAAAAAACCAAAAAAAAAAACTAAATTAATTTTTTTAGGGTAATTTTAATAAGGATTTCATCGGATTTAATTAAGATCTTTTAATTTAATTCTTTACAACTAAAAAAAAAAGGTTTATAGGGTAGGATTGGAATATGTTGGACAGTGTGTTTTTTTTGTTTGCTTTTTTTATAAATATAAAACTGTTTTTACTTACCATTTCCCAATCGATACTTTTAAAGAACGGATGATTAACAATATCCATAAAAGCTTGTTCACGATGACAACCTAAACGATCAGCTGGATTTTTATTTAGGAAACCTTTAAGTACTGAGGCAGCTTTAACACTTAATGAACGTGGTATACGAATTGTTTTCTCCAATATAACTTGGAACAAATAGTCTTCAGTATTCTGTAAAAAAGAAATTAATAATTAATTTTTCAAATTTTCATATTACATAAATATTTATATTTAAATATTTTTTTTTTTTCAAAAACATGTAAACTAATTTTTTATATAACATTTATCTATTATATAATTCAATTTATTTTTTAATTAATTATAAAAAAAAAAATATATTAAAAAATTTATTTATTTAAATTTATTAAAATATGGCTGCACTATGAGGCCGTTTTTTATTTTATAATTTTCATAATAAATGTGATGGTATGCCAATCATAATTATGAAATTATTATTTTTATTTAACTATTATATATATTATGTATAATGTTTTATGAATTACAGTTGGAAAATACAAACAGATAAATAAAAATTAAATTATGTATTTTGATTATAGAAAATAATATTATTTAATATAATAAATTAGAATTATAAATAAAAAGTATTAGGAAAAAAGCTTACACAACGAAAATAAATGATTTTTCTTTTTTTTTTTTTAGCATTTTCAATTTACCTCAGATAATTGATACAGATATTTCCACTTTTTTGAAAAAATATAAAAGAGAAAGAAAAAAAAAAACAAGAATACAAACTATTTGATTTTCTTTCAGTTTTCTTTTCATAAAAATTATTAAATTAAGCAGAAAATTATATAAATAAAAAACTATAAATTTAATATTAAATTAAATAATCTAAATTAAATATTTGTCATTTTCAATTTATACAAGCTTTATTTTTCAAAATGCCAATTTTTCATACGTTTGTTATAGCAATAAATCCTAGATGGCTCTATAATGTTAATAGAGATGTGAGCTCAATATCCATCACTGTATACTTATTTTGATAAGAATGTAAGATAACATCAGCTTTCTATAAATATTGTTATGTTTGTAGATTATCATGCAACGATGTTTTGTAAATTAAACCCCCGTGATAGCCTAATTCAGTTTATTGTAGTATTTGTAAGATATAAATGTAAGCAATTAATAAAGCTTTCTTATGCTGTGCTTTGAAAAATATGTAATTGCATACATTTATAATCATAATGTTTTACGTGTATCCTAAATAAATTATTATGTTATTATTATGTATATAATAGGCAAAAATGGCTTTTAAAATTATTTAAATAAAATAGGTTTCATTAGACCTTAGATCACTATCAGCCTTGAGCCGCTGAAAACAAATAAAATTGGGATATGTACGAAATACAGATAGAAATAGACTAATATAAATATTATTTCTTCAGAGCTATAAATAAATTAAATAAATACAATATCTTTTAGTAAAATCAAGAGTATTTGGAAGTCTATATTTGAACATGATAATCACAGTGGCACAGGCGGTAGGTAGTTTATAATTACAAAACTGTGATTATAACAAGGATAACTAAACTAAAGCTCAACAGTTAATAATTTTTTATGGAAATCAAAATATCTTTCATTTTTACACAGACTGAAATTTACAATTTCTATTTTTATGGATAATTTGAAATTGAATAAACGTTTATATTTTCTGACTATTAGATGGTCAACAGCTTCCGATTTTGTTGGAGTTACATGGCATATCCACTTATAGGAATATACTATGTTAAAATATCTGACATTTCATTGGGAAAGTTTTTGTAGTCAACAATGTACTGATTAAATTAAACATCTTCCAAAAATCACATTTTTAATTAATTTTTTTTTTACATTTATATCTGCAAACGCTATTTCCAGCTCCATCTATTAAGGTAGCATATTTCATATAAAATTAACTTTGTGAAAACTTTTATATACCAGCACCAGATGGCGCAAATACTAACTGGTAAGTTTATTTTCATTTCTTTTAAATTTAATTTTGTTTATAAGATTCCAGCATGTAATAAATTTAAGGAGTTATTCAGAAAATTATTGTTTAGTCTCGAATCTGTAGACAACTTTTAATTTTACTATGAAACATTATAAGTTTAAAACTTGTTAGCTGTCTAATTATAAGTATAAGCTTCTCGAAAATTGTAGCTTATACCCATTAACTTTAATATTTCACCAATTATGACTTATATAAATTACATTACAAGATATAAACTCAATAGGCTAAATTAAAAACAAAAAGAATAGTGCAATTTTCAGTATTAAATTTGGCCATAATATTTCCAATATCCTTGAAAAAAAATATCCTCTTTATCATAATTAAAATAAAAAAAAAAAACCCATAAATTTCAAAAATTTAAATTTCACTTATTAACACCATTAACAAAAATTAATTACCTGATCAGGATTCTCCGATGCTCCTGCAATATCAAATGGACTCCGACCAGCTAACATTTCATATAATAATACACCTAATGCCCACCAATCAACTGAAAATCCATAATCTTCACCACGTAATATTTCTGGTGCAATATAATTTGGTGTACCACAAAATGTTGATGTTGTATCACCAGGACGTATACCTTCTTTACACATACCATAATCAGTTAATTTAATATGTCCCTCATGATCCAATAATACATTATCCAATTTTAAATCACGATAAATAATACCTTTTTCATGCAAAAAATTTAATGCTAAACTTATTTCAGCTGCATAAAATCTAGCATGCTCCTCTGGTAAACGACGCTGACGTTGCATATGAAACATTAAATCACCACCACGTACAAATTCAATAACAAAAAATAAACGTGATGGTGTTTGAAAACATGAATGTAAACCAACTAAAAATGGATGATTTGATGCTGTTTCAAATACATGCTTTTCAGTTTGTACCCAATCAATATCTTCATCATCTGTAACTAATGCTTTCTTAATAACTTTCATAGCATAAATACGACGGGTTTTTTTTAATTCAACCATTAATACTTTAGCATAACTACCACGACCAATAACACGAATTAATTCAAAATCTTCAATTGAATATTGTCGTTGTGTACCAGGTTCTAATTGTTCTTCAACATTTTGTTGTTGTTGTGGTGTTGTTATTAAACCACCACTATTATTACCAGTTAAACCACCAGCTTCTATAGCTACCGAATCACATGGTTCTGATAATTCTGGTGGATAATCTGGTATTGGTGGTACAATACCATGTGGTGGTTGACCACTACTACCATTCTCTTCTGGTTCTTTAGTTGGTTCAACATGTTCGCTAGTACAATGTTTTGATACTAATTTATGACATTTTTTATGTACCAATAATTTACATTGAATACATTTAAATCCTTGTCGTCCTAGACCCCAAATACGATCCTGACAATAGGCACAAAAGGCTCGCTGAAAATATATATATAAATAAAAATTAAAATAGAAAATAAATAATAAAATAAAAATGAATTAAATTCAATTAATTGAATTTTGATTATATAAATTTACAATATTTTCAATTACAAATATTTGGTAATGTTGTCTTTTGATGAACAATGTTGGATCATTAAAATTTGTAATATTGGATCATTAAAATAAAGAAACATCTAAATTTTACAATTTTGTAAATGATATTAATTTTAATGAATGAATTTTTATATATAAATATTTTATTTTAATATTATGTAATTAAATAATATTATATACTCTTAAAATACAAAAATCATCAAAAAGAAAATTTATATCCGAAAATATTTATTCATTTTGTATACGCATTTCAAAATTTATATCTGGGTTTCATTTGAAATTTACCATCGCAATTAGATTTTTATTTTACTGTCATAAAATGTTAATTTCCTTATTTTTGGAGTACGGAAGATAGTAGAATGGGTGTTAGACGTAATAACATAAGCCTCTAGTACCGTATATATCCTTGATGGATTTATCAATTTCAATGTAAAAAAAATTATATTTACGGCGACATACAATGAATTTCTCTTGTTTTTATGCTTCAAATAACAACAGAAATTTAAAATTATGAGGACGCGAAACTGAATCACTTGATGTGCAGTAGTTTTATATAAATGAGCTTTTTTTTGTGTTATTTTTTTCTTCTCTAGAATGATACAAATTTATTTCAACGCCACCTATTGGACGTATAATCTTAAACCATGTTAGTAGCTCTCTACTCTTTAATATTAAATATTCGTTTCCAACATTATTGGTGAACATACAACATTAAATTACATTTTAAATAATTGTGTGGTGTTCATACTGTGACAAAAACTCTTAAGTATCACTATTAATATCATCATATTTTCTTCATTATCTTTACAACGTTTTTCAATATTATTTTTGTAAAACATTTGCAATAATCAATTACAATTCAAATTTGAAATTAAAACAATTTTATAAAGCATAGATTTTAACAACAAATTTTAATACATTTTCGTTCAAAACACTTTCAAATAAATGAATAAATAACGCCACCTAGCGGATGGTTTTTGAATTTATACTAAATTGTTGTATAGTTTTAAAATGTTTGGCCTAACTATGAAAAGTTTATGTAGTAATTTACTATGTGGTCAAATAACTATTAGAAATAGTTTACAAACGACATTTCAACAGTTTGACAAATAATTAAAATAAGTAAATTTTCTGCCTAAAAAAATACCATTAAAAGAAGCATTATAAAAGCATTGTCGTCCTTCATTTATGTTGTACATATATTATATTGTGTGCCGAAATAAAACTTTTGCTAATCAAAATTACATTATTATGCTTTTCGGTAAGGATAATAAAGAAAATTCAATATTACTAAGGAAAATAATATTTTATTGAAATATAAGATAAACAAGGATCACGAAAAGGAAATTTTTCATATAATATTTTATGAAAAACTGTCAAAATAAATCTGTTTTTATATGAATTTAAAGCTTATTTTGCCTTGCGTATAGTAGAAAAGTTTCCAATAGTTGACACATAACAGATATTTAACATATATTAACACAATTAAATCATAGTGAAGATACAAAAACCTTAAAACAATTTTCATAAAAGACACATAAGAAAATGTCATGTTTAATTTTTTTCCAAGAATTTCAAAATTTAAATTTTCCATCAAGCCAAATGACGTAACTGAAATTCTGCCTGTTCAGATTTTTTTTTTATTTATGTATTATATATCCTCATAAATCCAACTTCCATTCTACCGATTGACGTAATACAACACTCCCTTTCGCATACAATTGTTTAGAGTTAATTGGGCCGTGAATTTCAGATAATTAAATGGTAAATTTTTTTGTTATTTTCAATCTCGAAAGAAAAAAAGATTTGGAAAAACAGGACGAAATGATAATAAACTCAATTTTTGTTTGTAAGTCGAACAAAATTACTTGGATAAGAGAAATTGTGAGGGAATATCTTTGGTCAATGTGCAGAAAAAAAAAATAACAATCTGTAGAAAATTAATTTTAAAAAGAAATTGTGATAAATTTTCCAATGTTTTTTTTTTCGCTTTGGAAAAATCTTAAACATTTCTTTTTGACGTCAGGAATTAAGGGTAGATATACGTATACAGAATTAGCAAAGGGAACAACAAAAATGATTTTTTTTTTGTCATTTCTGAAGGACGAAAGAAAATATTGAAAAATGGACACCCAAAATAATATACAAAAAAAAAAAATCTTTTATTTAGCTGGTCTAGCGAAAAATTGGAATTTTAAATTATTCTCCATTATTTATAAAAGTAATTTTTTTTTTTTTTTGGGTCTGGGAAGGATATTTATGTGGATACAATTTTCATTTTTATAGTGAAAATTATTTGGTCGAAGGATTTATTCATTTTTTTTTTTTTTTTTGGAAAATTCCTTTGAAGTAATTTTAATTGGTAACAAAAAAAAAACAAGAAAAAGTTTGTCTTTAAAATTTTTATTGGTTGTTTAAGTTAAAGGAAAAATTGAAAATGAAAAGTTTTTCTGTAAAATTTGTGACAGAATAAATTTTTGTTTTTAATTATTTCAATTTAAAATATAATAATTAATTGAAAATTTTGTCAATTTATTAGGATATTTAGTTTGTAATTAAAAATTAATATAAAAACTTAAAGTTTAACTGGATTATTTAAATAATCTTTATGATTTCCACTCTACGGAAAATTTCCACAAAATATTTTAATATTGGAATTTTCCTTTCCAACCGTAAAAAAAAATTTAATAAAAAAGAATTGTCAGAATCTAAATTTTATGTTTATGATTCTGTAGGCTCCGACGAGATTCGAACTCATGATCTCCTGTTTACTAGACAGGCGCTTTAACCAACTAAGCCACGGCGCCGATTACGTTTAAAAATATTTAAATATTATTTTAATAGTAAAGAACTTTTACAGAACTTTCTAAAAACAATATTCTGATAAGCTACACAAGCTTATCAGATTTTTGATTCTAAAAATAAATTCTTTAATGTTAAATATAAAACTGAACAATTTTTTTTTAAGCTTAATATTTTTTTAAATATAGATTTTAAATATTTTATAGTGAAAAACTTGAGTGGAAAAATGAAAAAAGCTTGAGTGGAAAATCGAAAAAGCTTGAATAGAAAATCTAAAAATCTTGATTTTCACTTGAATAGCAACGTATTTTTATAAATATGTTGTGAATTCAAAAATGTTGCCGAAAATTTTCAAATGTTGCTGAATAATAAAATTGTTTTTATGTATTATATTTGGAGCCGTATCTATAAATGCAATTCTTTTAAAAGTAATAAAAAATGGAGAATGATATTATATGGAACCTATACAAACTACACCAAAATTTAGATTGTTGGATAGTTTTTTTCACCAGAACAATTACCTAACCATGAAAAATTTAATTTTTATATAAAAATTGAGAAATAGTAATACTTTTATATCTCGGTTAACTGTAGGATTTCTGTAGGATGTTAAGAGCACCCTAAAGAATGTATAAATAGATCCAAACTGGAAATTTCCAAAGGAGTGTGGTCACAAGGCTTTTTTTTTTTGTATTCGTAACAGTCTAGAAAATTATTGTATGACAACTGAGATATTTATATTTTAATCTTAGGAAATTTTTACATAAAGTAAATTAAATTTTTCAAGCTCATGAAAATTGTACTGGTGAGATAATACTTTCCAACATTCTGATTTTTCGGTATTTCGTAGGTTCCATAAAATATCATGTCCTTTCTGTATTAATTTTAAAAGAACTTTATTTATTCATGATGCCCTAAAAATATTATAAAAGGAATTTAATTAATCCACAACATTTATAAAATATGCGACATTTTGACTTTGTAACATATTGCTGAAAATTCGTGAAAAACTTTTGACTTTGTAACATATTGCTGAAAATTCGTGAATATTGAGTTTTCCAATTATTTTCTGTTGAACTTCTTTAATTAAGGCGGATATACTTTATGAAGGAGTTAAGTCAAAGAAATTACCGGAAAGATGATGAATTTACGAATTGTGAGAAGATTGATAATATTCGGCAAAATAATAATGAATTTATTAAATTTATTTAATAATGAATTTATTAAAAAAAATTCTGTCGGTTTAAAATTCATTTAAAATGAACTATTAAATTTGATTACGTATAATTCTTATAACACTACTAATTAAATTTATTGCACTTTATAAATACCTGCGAGTTAGAGATAGTAGAAATGTTATCACGTTATCAGTAAAATTAAAATTGTATATCAAAATTCAAAATCTTTCCCACAAATAAATTGATTTAAATTCGAAACACTGTGTCCTCTAATGACAGGGGAAGTTGCTTCATTTATCGGTTCTCAAAAAAAGGTTTTCACGAATTAATTTAATAAAATCTAATTACAAATTTCTATCTTCACCAAAAAAAAAAAAAAGGACACACATACAAATAGATTAATGTTGGTTAAAAAAATATATATTTTCTGCGAAGTATATAAACTGCATTGATATGAAAATCCCAAATTCCCTTGATTAAATAAAATTTTGGAAAATCAACTAATACAGAAACTTCTGCGAAATATATTTCTATAACAAAAAAAAAAAAAAAAAAAACTAAAAAAGAATTATTAAACCTTAAAAGGATTTATATAAGTTATCCTTGATATTATACTATAATAATACAAAACTTTGTTGATTTTCAATTCATATTCCAGTCACAAAACTTTTTGATCTATAATATTCAAGGATACAAGGATATTTTATATGAAATAAATGAATTTTTTTTTTGTTTTCACTGATTATATTAGCAGAAACCGAAAAGGATATGAGATTAAATTTTACGATTTAATTTTTGTGATGTGATGAGATTTCATAAAATTCATTAAAAATTATAAATTTTTAGGAAATATCCTTTTTTTTTTTTAAAAAAAAAAAATAATTTGCTGATAATAAATATATTAAATTTGGTATAATTTTTTTTTTATAAATTTAGGACTTCATTATATTGAAATAAAAAAATATCCTTTTAAAGAAATTTTTTATAAAAATAGATAATTAATTAACAATTAGTTGGAAATTCTGTTTAACAATTGAGTGTAAAATTAAACTAGTAAATAAAATGGCCGAAAATTGCCAAAATTGCAGAGATGACTTCCAAAATTTGTATTTTATTTAATATCTACTATGACTTTGGAACTCTCAGAACTCATGTAGAAATTCCAGATTTTTAATTCGAAATTTAATTTGATAAATAATCAGTCGTTGATGTAATATTTCTAATTTACAATTTTTAACAAAAAATAAATTAATATCCTTAAAATCCTTATCCTATACATAACCATTCAAAAAAACATTATTCAATTACTTCAAGAAAAATAACCTTAATAAAATATTTAAAAGCAAATTTTGTAAAATATCTTAATTTTGTAAAACAAAAATTAGCCCCATTTTTTCTATATCAATTTACTTTACTTAACCACAAACATTTTACTATACAAAGTCCAACTCATCCTCCACAAAAAATGTTGGACTTCGTCTCTTTCGCTTACTGATTTTTGTGTCCCAAGTTAAATATTTAAAAAGTCTATACAAATATACAATTTGTTATCATTACTAGGAGTTGAAAGTTAAAACCATTTAACAACAACCCAAAAAAATAAGAAAATAAAACTTTTCTCAATAATTTCCTTTATACGGTATAAATATATTTGTTTTTGTTGTTAATTTTACTTATTTACACACCAGCGAATTTTTGGGATTTCTTTACATAATACTTTTAAATTTACATTTTTGCTTCCTAAGGATAAAATTAGTATGTTTTCTAAATTCCATTTTTTTTCTTTTTCTAAAATCAATAACATCTACTTCGAAGAAATATTTTTAGATATTATTAAAAGGCTACCGAAACTTAGATGGATTATAATAATATTATAAAATATCCCAAAAATCTATATAAGAAAATCTATTATGTACTGAAATTGTTTGCAAGTTTATTAAGGGATGAAAACGATATTTAATATTTTGAAAATATTTAGAAAGATTTTTTTTAAATGATTGATATTAAATATATAAATTGATTTTTTTTTATAATCACGATAGAACTAACTACCAACTATAAAATTATCAGTTTAAAATGTTCGCGAAGTAATTGATTTCCATATACTTGAAGGTTGCAAGTTTATAGAATCAAGGCGTAAGAATTGATGTTTTTTTTCGGTAACCACAGTTCAAACATCTTTGTAATAAAATAACTAAAGCATATTCCGAAAACTTTAAGTTATCATTCTGATTATGCTATTTAGTTAATAATAAAGCTTAGTGTGTCCAAAATGTTCGTTATCGAAATACTTAGTAAAAAAAGGATCTAAGTAACATGGTTTTCATGCTTATTACATCTAAATCTGTCTTTGAAAATAAATATCATCAGAAGTGATTAGCGACGGGGCTGCGAATATCAATATGTAACGATCATACAATTTTTCTATCATTTTCCCTATTTACATTGAAAAATGTTCAAATTTTGCTTAATATTCGTTGATAAAGATAATATTGATCAGCTTCAGAGTTTATTATAAATAATGATGAAATCCTCAATGTGTGAATTCTCATCGGATTTTGTTGTCGAATTTTATTAAATGACAATGGGACTATACTACATTCGATTCTATGGGTCGACGTGCCAGAAACTTAATCGATGGGGGTATATTCAGTTCGATGGGGGTACAACGGGCCAATAGGCTCAAGTGTGCGAAGGAACTTGACTCCACCACCTCTTGCAAACCAACCAACCAACCAACATTCGATTCTGATTTTTCATAAAACAAAATAAAAATCTGTAAATTAAAATCGAAACAAAAAAGAACAATTTATTTTATCGAACCCTGAACACCGAAAAACTTTATTAAAAAAAAATGTCAGCACATGATTCTAAAACTTACCCGATTAAATCTTTTTGCTTGGAATATGTGACCATTGATACGATAAAGTTTTCGCCATCTTCTAGCTCCACGTCTGTAAATGCTTCCTGTAAAAAAAAATAAAAAAAATATATATTTTTAGTATGTATATATGAAAATGTCCTTTTTTATTCTTTAAAAAGTTACTTAAATTTAAATATTTATTGTATTTAGGATTAAAATAAAAATTTTACATAATCGTTTTCTTATTAATAATGAAACAAGGATTTCTAAAATTTCATTTTGTTTCACAGAAATTTTTCGTTCATCGAAATTTCACATTTTTACTTTGTATTTTTTTTCAAGGATTTATTTTAAGGAAGTCTTTTATACAGTTTTTTTTTTATTTTGTATAAGTATATATTTATTTATTTTATAAATTTCTTTACTTTATTTATTAATTTGGCGTTCACTGAGTTGTTTCCGTTTTCTAATTAAAAGTTGTACGTGTCCTGAATTTACAAAATTTTAAGTTAAGCAAAAAAAAAAAAAAAACAACAACAGAAATTGGATACGCCAGTATAAAGTTTAGTCCTTAAATTACGAATATATAAAACAATTTTTTTTTTTATTTTAATTTTATTTATTTTAATTGCATTTAACTTCTCTGAATATAAATTTGAGAATTGAATTTTCTTTTTTGTTGTTGTAATTGTTTATTTTCTGAGCTCAGTTTTTCATTTATGGGGAGAATATAGATGGAAAAATTGATATTTTATTGTCTATATGTATATGACTTTTTCGGTTATTGAAATAATGAAAATAATGATAGCTTAAAAAAAATTGAAAAGCATAATATTTTATGAAATTTATGATTATCTTTTGAGTAGATAAATTTGTTGATATAGAAATTAATTAAAAATGTAAATAATAGTCAGTTTTCTTAGAAAATATTTTTTTTTTTTAATCAGTTAATTAAATTTTCTGTTTGCCTAAAAATATAAAAAAAATTGAAGAATAATTTTTTATATAATTTTATACCAAGAATTTTTATACCAGGGCAATTAACATCACTAATATATCAGGGTATCGAATCGAAATATGCTAGGATCTCTTTCTATGTGGATTTCCTTGTAATTATCCTCCTTAACTTTTTTCTGTATGAGAGGCACAATTTTTTCGGTTTCTTTTTTAGTATACCAATAGCTTCCGCCATTTCACAATTTGATGTTACTTTTTCAATGAGGATGCCAAATGTGATGAAAGATTTCAAATAATCGTTTCTGGTGAAATTTTATACTGATTTGATTGGTAAATTACATTTTTTTATTATCAAAAATACAAAAAACTTTTCAATTTATGTAATGCTTTTCAAATTTACTATTCATGTTCTTCTGATGAATGAAATGTTTAAATAATATAAAATAAAAAATTTAAATAATATAAAAATATATATTTAAAATATGAGTTTTTTTTTTTGCTGATTAAATTAATATTTGAGAATTCTGTATCAAGACGAAGAAAAACTTTTTTATATTTAATGTAGATATTAAAATTTCATCCAAATGTACTTGAAGTTATAATAGACATAAGAAAGTTTGTAAATTATAAGGAATTTATATACCACGAAGCAGAACTTTAAACTTTTAATTTTAAATTTTCATTATTATAAAATTATAAATTTTGTAATATATTAAATATTGTCTTCGACAAAAGCAACTTCCACATTAATTCAAGAAATTTACATTTCATTTTTGCGAATGAATTTTGATTTAACATAATTTAATTATAATACGATACAAAATATTAACTAAATACTATAGAAAAGTATATTAAAGTGATCAAGTGCACCTTAACATATCGACAAGTATTCCACATAAGCGTGTAATTTTTGAGTTTCTGTGTTAATCAAATATTTTTCAAAATATTGTACATATTTGAAATATAATTTTAAATTAAAAGCATTTTGTTAAAACTTCTTTCAATACTCCCCCTATCGCAAATTCAATAACAATTCACACTGATCACTGCTACGAACTAGACCAAAGGAACTTTTTAAAACACCTCGGCGAAGTTGAATAGTTATAAGGCTAAGTAAGTTTACGAAATCAGTCAATAATTAGATTAATCTATATCCAGGTCAGGTGATTTATAATCATTTTATTAAATCACATTGTAGATGAACTTGTTAATAAATTTAAAAAAATCAATCAATTTTCCTTCGAAAATAAATCATATTTTTAGTTCATCAAAATAAAATCAGATAACATTTTTGATTTACCACAATAATTTAATGTTAATAAACATTTACAACAATAATTTCAATATTGTAATTTGAAATTTAAAATGATTTTATTATTATTTACTATAATCAGAAAAAGAAATCCATCTAAAAAGAATGTCATATTTTCTGAACCAAATATCCTAAATTTCATATAGTTTAACTAATAAAAAACTAAATCACATACAAAATTATTTTTGTTAACCTGAAGGATATTATACAAACAGGACAATCAAAAAATTATACAAAAATAAACTTTTTCCTTAGTTTAACATTGTTTCAGGTTATATACAAAATAATAACAAGAGAAAAACGTATTCAATGTACACGTAATACAGCATTACACAACATAAAATAAACTTTCATCGATTTACTATTCATGTTTCTTAGATTATAAATATCCTTTTTGTTGTTGTTGTTGTTGTTGTCCTTTTAATTCAAAACATATATGTATTGTACATGTGTAAATAAATTTTCTAAGGAAAAAGTTTTTCTTTAAAATTATATTTCAAATCCTTCCCGATTATCCTTTATATACCACACAAAACTTTAACCAAAAATAATAATAAAAAAAAAATTTACATATAAATAATTTAAAGATTTCATCTCTCTATTATTATAATTTCAAAAAATGGTACTTACTATACACAATATTGTCTATAAATATATAATCTACAAGGACCTAAAACACAAGAAAATATTATAATAAAACTTTTTTTCAAAAAATTAAAACTATCATCAATTTATTTATAATATGGAAAATAGACTACCTAAGGATATGCAATACACCAAAAGTTAATATATTATGATGAAAATTTTGTGTTTTACAATATTTTTTTTTTTTTATGAAAACATGGAATTTTACATAATCTATGTATATTTAGGTGATACAATATAAACAGGATGTCCTTAAAATCAACACAATCACCTTACCTACCACAAAATATTTGTTTGAAATTTTGTAGTGAATTTTTTTTTTTTTTGGTTTTCAAAAGTAATTATTGAGAAGAGAAAGTTTGAAAGATGTAAATATAAAACCAAAAAATTTGCTTGACATTTAAAATGAACCCAAAACGAAGTATGGAAATTTTGTTATACATATAGAATAATTTGAAATGAAATAATATAAGGATATATAGTTAGTCAGGAAATAAAGTAACAAAGACCAATTAGAGAGATTGGAATATTTTCAGTTAAGCAGCTGTCATCTAAAATTTAAATATTTATTAAACGAAGACTTTGTATAGAATTATAATGACTAACTATATTAAAATGAATTGAATTAAGAATTGTGTAAATTAAGTATCTTAAAATATAGATATAAAAGGACATTTATGCAAAATTAGGAACGTTAGCCACATTAATTTATCATAAGGAAATTTTCATAGAATAATAGACTTAAACATATTAATACAAAGTCGTGTACGAGGATTGTTTAAAAAATATTTGAATTCTTTTTTTATGATTCTTGACCAATTTTAAAATATGCCTCAACATTTTGATGTTTTGCATATCATTTCAAACTATGTTTCAATAAACGACTTTCTTCTCCTTTTAAAAATGAATTAAAACAGACGGAACCCAACATTTCGATTTTATAATAAATTATATTTTGTTTTAATATTTTACGAGCAACAATTGCATACTTTTAGGAGTAGGTATATAAAAAATAATTTGTATTTTAAACCTAAAAAATCAAATTTAAACTATTCATAATTTTAGGATTTGAATCTTATTCTTTTTCTTGCTAGTAAGGGTTAGTAAAAATACAAATTCAAATTACAATTTTGAAATAAATCAAATCATAAAATTTAAATTATGTATAAATATCAAAAATAAATTTGATATATTTTAAATCGATTTCATAATATTTATTCTGTTCATCAAATTATATGTCAATCAGATGTCAAATATTTTGGCATTGATAGCTAACAGAAAAATATGACAAAAAAATAAATTGATTTTAGCTAGAAATTATTTAATAATACCTTGTGTCGATGTACTCTAATTACTACCAACACAAAAGTTTATCGACTATGAACAAATTTTTACAAATGCACATAATTTTAGGCTACATAAATTGCATATTTTTTGGAAGTGTATAGAGAAATTTATTTGTTATATTACATAAAAATTATATATGTATATATAAAATAAATTTCATTGTTGGGGTGTGCAATATAATGAGTGACAAAAATAATTTTGTTGTATTTTAATAAAGGATAATTTGTTCTGTACCACATAATTCACATATGCAGAATGTTAACTATAAAATAATAATAATAGTTATTCTAAGAGATATATTTTATTATTATATTGTTTAACATGGTAGAAAAGATATTATATCTTTTCTATATTCAGAATACAGTAAAATTATAAATATAAACTAAGTTTATATAGCATTTCACAGTAGCGACCAAATAAAAGTTACTATCTTTATCGTTATTTTTAGAAATTTCAATCCTAATATCAGAAAAATGGAATTATAAATTATGCGTACTCATTTAAAACTGACTCGACTTAAAGCGACAATTTAATTTCGTACGCGTGACATAATATCGTATAGCATTATTGTACGTGACAATTACATCACTACTGCAGTGACATTTCTTTTACATAAAATTGATGACATAATTATAAATAACAAACTATTATTAGACTTTTCATGATACTTTGTTGGTTAATTGGTTTTAAGTTTGTATTTCGAGACTACCAAGCAACAAGGCATTGTATATGTAAGTGACCCTGTTATACTTTTCAGTCGAATATTGCATCTTTAATACAGTTTGTCGACCATATTCTTTAATGAATTAAATCAATATGGTCGGAATTAGTTTACCAGCGTCTGCAAGGTATATAACTATCAAATTTCCTAAATATATTTTATTGGACTGAGGACAATTACATACCAAATGGTTTTATTGTCTCCTTTTCTGCCGACACATCGCCGACAACTGGAGGATAGAATTAGTCCTAATTCCTAATAAATGCTTCTTAAAAAACGCAAAATTTCAGTATATATCGTGGCAGTTTCCTTCTTCATTTTCAAAACTTAATTAGACTTTTAAATGTTAGGTTACGAATTCACGTTACAATACACTAAATATGCAATAAGGTTCACTTATTCCAGTCAGTCTTTTATAATTTGTTCTCTGGATCTAGAAAGGCTAAAAACTTAAATCATACCATTCGAATGATAAAAGTCTCTTAGCTTCTTAGTGCACGAATAGAGTGACGCTATGAGCGGTGCTAGAAGCTGTGCTGTAGTGTGGTTGTTGCTGCTTTTTATATAAAAATACACTACAGCACAACTTCCAGCACCGCTCATAGCGTCATTCTGTTCGTGCGCTTAGATTTTGGTTCTCGCATGCTTGGAACTTTATAAGTTCCAAATCTTTAATACTTTTTATATAGTTTTTCATTTGTAGTATTTGAGAGAAGTACAAAAATGCTTAGATTGATGACAAATGCCAATCTAATTTTTAAATTTTTTTATAAAATTTCAAATGGAAACAATATTTTTGGCCATTAGGGTATAAAAAACGTACATGTTCTGGCACTAAGCGATATAATAATATTCATAATATTTAAACAATTGAAATAACAAAATTTTATTTCGATCTTATAATATATATAGAACTAAAACTAAATTGTAATGATAATGATGATACCAGTAATAACAAAAGAAAAAGGACATAACCAGGATATAACTATATATATGATGTATGTATATATGGTTCAAGGATTTTATACAAATAAAGTAAATTCTTAATGTTAATGTATAATACAAAAGGGCAAAATATAATTTTCTATTATAAATATATACTTAAATATAAACTTTTAGAATAAAGTTGCATAAATGATCAACCTATCTCAACATTATGACAAAACAATCAGTTAAAATATAAAACATAAAATTATATTCCACACATTTTATATTAAAATAAATATTATTCTTGTAAATTGTTTATGTCAGCCCCGAAAAAAAAATTCTATTTTCTAATATCTTCATCCCAGATTGTCTTTATAAATAAATTTATATATATGTATTACAAAAAAAGTCCTTTTTTTATAAGAATTTCAATCAAAATATTTAAATTCCTTTCCCTCTTTGCTTTGTACTTGTTTTTTAATAAACTGTCGACAGTGCCCCCTGTGGCCATTATTGCACTTTCTTTTTGGGGACAGTGTGATAAAAAAAAAATAGAAAATCCTTTTTATTTATAATATTTTTTTAAAAGGATTTAAAATTATATATATTATTTATATAAATAGTGTTAAGATTGTTTATTTTTTAATGTGTCTGGGAAACTACAAAAAAAAAATGAATACTCAAGAGAAAATTTTATCCTTTTATATGTGACAGAAAATGTTATTAATTTAAAAATAAAAACTAAAAACTTAAGATTGTATAAATAAATAAATGAAATCTTATAAAATTAATATTTGAAATATTATATAAATTTAATAGTTATTTTTCGATTTAAAACAAAAATTCCCTGTAGAGTTATGTAAAATATAGAAGAAAATTTATTTGTATATGGTTAGTGGAAAGAAAATAAGAAAATCCTTTTAGGAAATCATGTCTTATTATTTATAAGAGACATTTTAATTTATTTTTCCAGTTTTTTGATTTGAAAAATATATGAAATTTCAAAAATTGTTTATAACTATAGTAAACTAATTGAGTTTGAATTAGAAATAGTAATTTTAAAAAGCATATTTTTTTATTAAATTTTCCTTTTTTTGTTGGGGTTTGAATTTGTCCTAATCATATCAAAATTTACATTAAGCCTAAGTTCCAGAGTTTATTACTATTTGCACTACTGTAACAACTAAAGCTTAGTATGAAGCTCGAGTTTAATGAAATTTTAACGCGATCTCTAAAGCAATCCAAACTCTACGTTGAAATAGCAGTGAACAAATTGTGAATAAATTTTTGTAGAGAAATTAGACAAGTTAATCGTAAAATTATGTTCAGAACATTATTTCACGTGAAAAATAATTGGAGACAATTGAATCTGACCATGGTCTGACAATTGACCATCTGTTGAATGAACAACAAACCACATTTTTCATGACTTTTAATGCAAGCTGAATAATACCTAAGCGAAATTAAAAGCTAAATTTTTCATTTCTGATTTCATGACGTTAAATTTATTAAACAATTTCATTTCACTCGAGCTACATACTAAGCTTAACTAATTATCTTAATTATTTACTGTCGATTTGCTTGATTTTGGTGAATTAAACACTATAAAATTAATGTAATCTGTGACGTGAATAAACGAATATTATTACGAATAAAAACAAATTAAATCTGATAATTTAATCGCAGTTTACTTAAATAAAAATCGAAAAATGGACACATATTTCAAGGATTTATCCGCAGTCAAAACGATCATAAAGTATAACGCTGTACCAAAGAACTAAATATAACAAAAACTGTTTTATTGGTAGAGGCAGACCAAATTAATAAGTATTACAAGTAGCTTGAAATTTCAATAGAACTTCTATAATATTATTTTATAATTTGTCTATGAAAATTTTACCCAATTAAAATTAGTATTCAAAATTACGCTTTCAAATATTGAATTTGTTCACATTTATTTTCTAATTATATATAAAAAACAATTAAATTAAAAAGGATATTAAATTAAAAAGTCCTTTAAAAATACATATAAATAAATATACTTTCATAATTAAAAATAAAAATTCAAAATTATTTTCAGTTTATTCTCACTTTGTTTTCTTTCAATTTAAATTTTCTTTTTTTTTCAGTAATTACTATACGAAATGAAAATACGATAAAAAGGATATTTATATTTTGTATACAATTTTTTGTCTCCAAACTACGAGGGCTGATTGATAATTACGTGGACTACCTGTGATTCAGGTAATGCACAGGTATAAAGTAAGTATTTTTTACCTCTAAAATCATTTACTAGGCTATATATAAAATTTTAAGTCGATATCTTGTATACTTTCCATGTAACAGTCGTTTAAGTAAGTCAATCTCAGTGAATTTTTAAAAATGGATAAAAACGAATTTCGTGTGTTGATAAAACATTATTTTTTGAGGCAGAAAACAGCAAAGGAAACTAAAGAAAAGTTGGATAAATATTATGGTGAATCTGCACCTTCGAAATCAATGGTTTGCAAGTGGTTTGCTGAGTTTAAAAGTGGCCGTACCAGCACAATTGATGAACAACGTTCTGGGCGTCCAAATGAAGTGACTACTCCAGAAATGGTCGATAAAATCCATGATATCGTACTAGATGACCGAAGAGTGAAATTGCGGGAAATTGTTGACATCGTGAACATCTCATCGGAACGTGTTTTTAATATTTTACATCAATATTTGGATATGAAAAAGGTATCTGCAAGATGGGTGCCGCGTTTGCTTACAATTGATCAAAAACGCAATCGTGTGACAACATCAAAGCAAGTTTTGGAGTTATTACAACGTAATCCAGTCGATTTTTGGCGTCGATTCATAACCGTTGATGAAACATGGATACACTACTACACACCAGAGACAAAAGAACAATCAAAACAGTGGATTTCTACAGGTGAAAAGGCTCCAAAGAAGACAAAAACAGTTCCATCAGCTGGCAAGATTATGGCCACTGTTTTTTGGGATGCTCATGGTATAATCCATGTCGATTATTTATACAAAAAGGAAAAACAATCACAGGACAATATTATGCAACATTATTGAATCGTTTGAATGAAGAGATTATAATAAAACGACCACATTTAGCAAAGAAAAAAGTTCTTTTTCATCAAGACAATGCACCAGTTCACAAATCAGGAATTGCAACAGCAAAATTATTAGAATTGAGATATGAATTGGTTCCTCATCCACCATATTCTCCAGATTTGGCCCCTTCTGACTTTTTCCTGTTTCCAAATATGAAAAAATGGCTTGCAGGAAAGAGATTTGGGTCAAATGCTGAGGTCATCGACGAAACAAATGGCTATTTTGAAGGGTTGGAGAAATCATATTTTTTGGAAGGCATCAAAAAACTGGAACATCGTCTAACTAAGTGTATCGTCCTAAAAGGTGACTACGTTGAAAAATAAAAAAAAAAAAACTGAAAAAAACTGTGTCTTCTGTGTCAGTCCACGTAATTATCAATCAGCCCTCGTACAAGGACAAAAAAATTGTCCTAATATACAACAACAACAAGAAAAAAAGAAATTTACTATTCAAAAATATTTTCCACATAAAAAGGATATACACGAGTAACACATAGTCCTGTATATAATTATGCAGTTATGCAGACAGATTAGATTATGGTCTTTTGGAAAAACTTTATATATAGTAAATATATTTTAATCCTTTTTAGGAAATTAAATAAAACTTGAAATTACCGAAAAAAAAACCCACATCGACACCACTTCAATCTGACTTAGTTTTTTTGTTATTTTTATTAATGGGTGACTTAAAAATTTCCAAACCAGATGTGAAAAATATATTATGATCCTTTTCATGTACAATTTTATAAACTTTATACAGGAATAAATATTTGCAACATATATGTGTGTAGTGTAGTGTTACAAAGGACTAGACTTGGTTTTTTTTTCTATATTGTATTTATATTTAAAACTTTTCCTTTTAAATGACACGGAAATTTTTTTAAATTGACGTCATTAAAATTGTCGATGTTGCAAGTGTTTCCATCCATTAAAAGAGTGTTATTTTATGCACTTAAAAAAAAAAAAAGATTTGTAGGATTTTTAATGTTTTTTTTAGAGCATATAGTTTAAAAAAAAAATATAGAGGAAAGAAATGTTTTTAGTAAAGTTAAAAATTTTATGGGGTGTTAAAAATGTTTTAACAATGACACTAAAAACTGATGGTCATAAAAATGATTATGAAGAGAAATCCTTGATGGTTTTCTTGTTTTATATAGTTTTAAAAATGGAATATTAATATATAAATATAGTAAGGAATCATTTTTTTTAAAGCACCTGGGGAACACTAAATATTAATTTGATGAGATATAATAAATGTAAATTGAAATAAAGGATTAAAAGGATTAATACATTTGAAAGGTTATATAAAAGAAAAAGGTAATTTTTGTTATGTTTCGATTAAGACACTTTACCAGTTTACAGGTTTATATAAATAATAATTTATCATACCAAACACCAGTCCGTATTGATTGATATACAGAATTTATTAGTAATCGTTTCTAAAGAAATTATACAGTCAAATGTTTGATGCAATTAAACAAGCGTCATAATTGACACATATCCAAGCCAATGAAAGTACAGTTAGATGAATAAAATTGAGTTTTGCTTACAACGGATAGAAAATATTATATTCATTATATTATAACTAAGAGCTCTTTCTAATTACATCTAACTACATATTCAAAATTACCTCAAGGAAATGTTATTAACTTAAACCTTAGTTAATGGATCAACTACAAACATTTTGAATTTGAAGTTTCTAATCCTTCTAGATCTGACGTAAAGCCAAAGGCAAAAAAATACTTGTAAATAATATTCACTTGAATAATGTCGTGTATTCAAGTGTCAATTATCTCATGATTTAGTATACCGGAAATGTCACTAATGAACATATATAAAGCATTATTTATAAACCATGTGAAACCTAAAAGAATCTTAGTTAATTCCTTCAGATTTTGTTCTCGAATCCTTTATAAACTATTATTTTTAAATAAACATATCTCAAATGGGATAGCCTCTATATATGTTCAAAGGTAACAAAGCGAATTATAGTCATCAAGAAAAACTTAAAAAGTAGTAAAAGCACAGTATAACTAGCGACCGTACTACTAACAGGACGCTCCATACTAAGGGATCATGCCTTTACGATACTTTCTTTACCCGAAGTAAATATATGTAGAAAACGCGGAGGCGAACGAAAGGCGATTAATTCGTTTATGTGTCATTGTTTCTGTCTCATGCAGATTCTTTGGTTCCTACTACACAAACGAACTGTATGAAGCAAGGGTTCTGGGTTAAACACCAATTGTCAGTTTCGGTCGTAAGAGTTATTTTCTCAGCAAACCATCGTGGTATGTGTAACATGAAGGGTTTGAAGTGTACAATGGTTTTAATTTTGGCATACGTACATGAATCCTTGTGGTTCCTCATATAAAAACAATCAATCAATCAATTTCAAACAAAGAATTTATTAATTACATTAAAACTGAATTATATTGAATTTTACTTATTTTATGTCACATTTTCTTTTAAAATTTGTCATTAATTACTTAAAGTATGACATAAAAATTAAAAAAAAAAAAAATTATTATTTTCTTTACATATATTTACAAATGAGTGACAAAAAATTACTAAAATTCTAATTAACGTATTATATTTGCAAATCATTTCACACATTATACGAAATACAAAACATATTTTTTTTCAATTTTGTATATTTACAATGACAAATACACAATATACGTATAATTTACGTAATGGAGCGTAAGGACAAAGTAAAACTAACATACAAAAATACATATACATATATAAGTCAAATATAAGAAAAATACAAAAATTCTAAAACAAATATAAATACTTACATAGTTTTTCTTTTTAATTCTTCAAAGTTAACCAACCGTAAATTCATCATCATTTAAAACATTTTTCTATTACTATTTACAATTTTCTTTTCAGTTTTTCAGTCCTTTTTCATTAACATTTTGTTATTTTGTTATTTATCAGTGTATGCGTATATTTTATTTGTTACAAAATCTGACAGAGAAAAAAATATGATGAATCCTTTCAAGGCGTTAAGATTACACTCGGAAATTTCAAAGTTTTTTTGAATGACATATAATAAGGGATGAAGAATAGAAACAGCCGTGTATATTTGTCATATGCTTTCAACATAAAATTATATGGAAATATGCAAAACAAGTAATATTATAATTGTATTTTGTAAGGATATAAATTGAATTGTTGTCGAAAAAAAAAACATATTAAAATAATATATTTTGTATGGAAATTCATTATTCCAAAAGAACAATTCAAAAATGGTTGTTGGTATGGTGAAATTTTAATAATATATTTTATTTTTAAATTAATTTTTGGTAATGTTTTTGTAAATGCAAAAATACAAAACTTTCATTTAATTTACTGCATTTACAAGGATTAGAATCAGGAAATTTGAAAATAACTTGAAAACTGACTATACTCTATAGGTGAATAATTAACCTAATGCGCCAGGGAAAACAGTTGGGGAAGCATAAATATAAATTATTTTCAAAAAAGAGATTTTCATCTGCATAAATTATAATTAAAACTTGCTGCAAAAATTGGTATTTTCAATGGTCACTTACAGTTTATTTAAATATCATCTAAAGAAAATTGGAAAGTACGAAAATGCTGATAGTCAATACTGCTTGGATGATGAAGAAATTGCACAGCATATTTTATGCGAATGTAATACCTTTGACTGTGTTCAAGAAGTCATAGTCACAGCTGTCAATTCTGGAAATTGAAACTGATTCTAAATTAGTAGAGTTTGAAAAAAGTGCAAAGACACAGTTGTGAACCAACTTTTTTTTTTATTATCTAAATCAATCTACGGATTCCATTTTTTTGCAATTGAGCAAAAAACGAGGTTCAACCCTATGGCAAAATTTGGAGAGCAATTGTTAATTATGAAGAAAATACAAGTAAATCTGTCAGAATAATTAAGTTAATAAATTTCCTTTTTACAAAATGCCAGAATAAATTATAAATAAATATTACTAACTGCCATGACATAATTTTTTTTTTTTTTTTGTATATATTATTCATTCGGTAAAGTTAATTAACATATAGAAGAAAAACTATGCATCTAAGCTTCCCTTGCATAATGAATTATTTCCTTGAAGTTGAAGTAAAAATTTATCTTATTGTACCTACAAACTACAATCTATTTGTATTATGTTTTATGCAAGCGAAATTATTCATTACTAAAATAAAAATATTACCCAAAGGTATGCACAATTTTTGATATATTAATTCCGGTTTGTAATACAGCATAATACCATCGTATAAACATATTTCCCAAGGCGGCAGACTATTATACCAGTGGATGAATATCTCAAGTATTACCTTAGAGAGCATATATATATTTAAATTTTTTTCTACTTGGCCTAATAAACTAAATTTTTTACGTGTTGAATTTTTTAATATACTAAAATATTCTAAGGTTTACAAATATTTTATTTTTATACTTGCAATTGCAAAACTCTTTTAATTGGTCATGCAAAATGACATATGATTTTGAAAAATAATACAAATTCAGTTCATAAATCTAATTCAATACAAAATTGAAATATATTTTAATTTTTATTTGAATTGTGAAATTAGCTAAAATGTTGTAACCCTTGAACTATTAAATGGCATCGTTTATAGGCTCGAGAGTTTTGAACAGCCGTAAATTCTAGCTATATCATTGCGGGCAGCTTTAGAAGGTAGGTAGTTCGATTATCTTTTTCGTAAGATGGTTTTCCTGGCCGTTCTACACGTGTTTGTTTAGGTTCTTCCATCTTTGATTGCCCAAGGATAGGAAGTGAAGGTGGATAATTCTACTGTATTACATTACACACTTTGAATCTATCATCAGTTTTGGTACATATTTACTGTGATAAATTGCATATTCATAATAATATGTCGCCTTGGGAAATTGTGATATACCAGCTGATTTTGTAATTTCCGTCTACGCAATTTGGTTTCAAATAAAAAATTTATATTAAATTGATGATTCGGAATAATTAAAAATTTTAACAAGCATTTAATTTAAGCAATTTGTTATTCCGAAAAAAAAAAGAAATCATAAAATTATGATTTTATATATGAAATTACCGAATTAGTAGCAAAATTTAAAAAATCATTTTTGACTGGTACATCTAATAACTAGAAACAAAAAATTTTATTCCAGAAATATCTTCGTTGACATTGTACCTGATTAATCATTTTATATGAGGATTTATCTATTTATAATAAACTTTTTTGGCTTAATATTTTGTACTAAAATTGAATACAAAATTATTTTGAATAATTCGCCCAAAACAAAATTACGTAAAGATAAAATTTAAGTTTAATATTTTCAAGAAAATGTTCACGTTTAACTGGTGTTACTTTAATATTTATACCTTCATCAGTTTTATAATTCTTTGGAAAGAAAACTTATGGTTAGATAAAAGACAGTTCTTATAATTTAGCATATAGATTAGAGTTAACCAATGCTTGAATGCCAATTAGGACATTTTACAACAAAAACAAAGAAGCTAATTCATTCACAATACGAAAGTTATCTATATAGGAATCATATATACAACATGATTTTATATATTATGTGAATAGAATACCTGGGAGGAGACACTAAGATGAATTTATTTAAAATTTATGATACCACAGAGACATTTAAAAAAGGAACTCCTCATCTATTTTGAAAAATATTTCGTTATAAATTCTTATAACGAAATATTTTCCTTATTCCCATATCATTTTCTTAATTCCTCGTCCTTGTATATACATATTTTTTTTAGTTTATTCTTACGTGGGATAATTGTTACGACAACGAATAAATTTTTTTTTTGTGCTAACAACAGGACTCTTAATAATCCTTAAATAAAATATTTAAATTTAAGTTAATTTTGAATTGATGTAATCCTATTTTAACGAAGATAATATTTTTATGTTTTGACTTTTATGTCACTTGGTTTTTTTATTTATTTTTATTTTTGTGTTTGTTTAGTAATAAAGGAAATTCTTTACGAGGTCATTTTTATTGTATAATTTAACCATAAAATACGATAACAAGAGAGATAATGTCCTTTTAAAAATGTATAATGTCGTATAATATAATTTGAAGGCATAATTTTGCGGAATAAAATAAAGTAATCTTTTATTTTATTTTTATATTTTGTAATGGGAATTTAACTAATTGGATCCATCATATACCAATAATACTGAAATCAACTTTCTGGTTTGATTTTCTTATGTATATTATAATTTGTTGAAACGTTAAACTTTAAAACATTATGATTTTCATTTTACAAAGTCTTCTTTTTTTTATATACATATATTTTACTCAAAGTCCTGAATATACTTAACCTAAAAATAGGATTTTCTCAGAAAAAAAAAAACAAAAAACAAAAAAAAAATTCTTGCTCTCAGATTATATCAAAAAAATGTTAATAAATTTTATATGTAAAATTCCCTGTTTAATGTAGTAAATTGTTAGATATATAAGGATTTCCCTAAAGCATAATAATAAGATAGGTACTTTTGGTACAAAATTGAAATTTGCATAATTAAAAGGAATTACGAATATGACTTTTTTTTTAAAATCTTACACTTATGCTAGTTTATCTCTATGTATTGTAAAATTTTTAAAATTACTGGGTGTTGTTTTTCATAAATTACATAAAATTATGATTATTTTATATAAAATTATAAAAAATAAAAAATTTAGGAACATATTAAAAATTGTAACATATTTTTAGGTGATATTAAAAATTTGAAAATATTGCATACTTTAAGGATTTCAGAAAATATTTCAAAATTAGATGAAATTACATAATATTTTTAAATTTATGAATTTTGAAGACTGAATATTTCGTTGGCTCAAAAATACTTTTAATAAACATGATCCATTGTCGTAGGTTGATCCTTGGTATCACTCAATATCATATTAGTAGCCTCGTGATTTACTTAAATTTTGAGCATATCAACATTTACGTTTACTTAAAAAGATGTTGTCAATGACATCACAATGAAACGACAAATTCAGGCTGTCCATAAAGTAAATTTTGTTTGTACTGAATATAGATTAATATTAACAATTTAACATTAATAATTTTCCTTTCTTGGATACATGACCTTAACAAAGAGCTTGTGAAGTAGTTTGAGTTACATACATAAATTATTGAGGCTTTCTTTACTATTTTTGTCGAAAATATTTCTTTGTCTGTCAAATATTTTCTTTAATAATATTCCCAAAAGTTATGAAATTGTTAAATATGTAGTTATATATCAAATGCTTAGGAAACGTATTTGAATTTTATCAGTATCGTCGTCCAAATGTCTCAGGAATATTGTATTTAAAAAAAGCAAACAATAATATTAATTTCACTCAAATAAAATCCTTTTCATATTTCTATGTTTAACAATTCCCTTTGACTATGATAACAAAATATTCCTTATTATTTTTATATGAATTTAAATTTACAATCTCTTTTTAACGTAACATCTTTATATAAAAAAATAAAAAAAAACGAAAAAAATAACATCAGTTTTTAAAATTTCTGTTATCCTTTTAAAATAAAGCTAATAAAAAAAAATCCCTTAAGTCCTTCTTCCTTAATAAATAAGATACAATGAAATTTTTCTTCTATTCGACTAAGTTTTGTGAACTTTTAACTTTGGTAAACACAATAAATTTTAATAGAAGAATTATTTATCTATTAAGTCAAATAAGAAAATATCCACTATTAAAAGCTACTGGAATATTGGTTTTAAAAAAATAAAAAAAAGTTTTAATATTTATATACAATAATCCTTAGATAAATTTCTATAAATAATCCGCGATGAAACGCATCCGGAAACTAAACTACCACAATTTATTTATTTTTTTCTTCAGATTTTTATTGGTTTTTGAAGAAAGGATTAACACTGTTCGTCTGTCCATCTGCAAGTCTGTTGTTAAAAGTTTCTTATGTTTGTTAGACAACATTTAAAGCCATCATCTAACATCAAATTATAACTTTAAAATACTGGGTTTTAAAGCTATAATTTGGTGTGACCTCAGATGGCGCTAATATATCTTGAAAAATATCCGATATGCAGCGTTTTTTTTTTCTATTTGTCTGAATGCTACTTTAATTAAAATTTTGTAATTTAACTAGTGACCAAAATGCTGGCCAAAATTAAAGGAAAGGTAAAAAAGTGTAATATCTTCACACAAAAATGATAGAATTTGATTTGAAGCAATAATGAAGACTAAAATTAAACTAGGGACAGTAAAAGTTTATCTCACTAGATGGGGCTGCATATTTAATTTTAAAATATTAAATTTTTTAATTATAAATATGTTTACCGAAAACGTTATTAGACCTGAAAACGAAATAATGAATATACATTCATATAAGTTACAGCAATTGTTGGCAATGTAATTAATTTTAAACTTTTGTTCTAGAATGACAATCAAAAACACCCCATTTATATGAAACTACTACACACTATTTCTGGTGTACGGCAAAAATGTTACATTAAAAGTTTTTATTTATATGTAATTAATAGCTTTATATTTATGTGTGAGTGGCTTTTAAAATTAAATCACTTTTATATACGAGAAACGCGTTGGTAAAACTATTTTTACAATAATGAGAAATTTTTATCCTTCGAAAAGGATATCTAAATTTATATATAGCAAAAACTAATATATATTAATAAACAACATTATATACTTAAACAACAACAAAAAATGGAAAAAATCCTTTATTTTTTATCTCTGGACAGATAACTAAACCGACACATACCATAAAGGAGAAGATTTTTATGGGTTTAGAGAGAGAGACTTTGATTCATGAAATTTTTTTCATTTTTTTTTTTTTATATAATGTTTACATTTTGCTTAAACTTTTTATGTTGAACTTCCTGTTGATAAAAGCATATACGTATAAAAAACAGAAGCCAGACATAAGGAAAAACGTCTCTGTTTTTTTTCTATACGCCTCTAAAGGTTAACATTAAAATAAAAAAAAAAACTCTTTCAAATATCCTGTTTTCTATAGCAATTTTTTTTTAAACTAACCGGACGACCGCACTGACTTTTAATACATATATATACCAAAAAGGATAATAAGAATAGTTCCGAAAGGAGTTATACGTAAAAAGATTTTTTTAAATTTCATTTTTTCTCTATTTCCTGTACTTTGTACCATTCCCAAAGAGATTATCCTGGTTAGTATTTTATTGCTGAATAATGGTCTATATGGATTCTATTTATTTTCATGTTTATTGTATCCATATTACAAACACAAAATAAATAATAAAAATTTCTGTACAATAAACAGAAAATATGAAGAAAATTATTATTTTTTTTTTCGTTTTGGTTAAAAGAATTATCTCTTTGGCCATTTAGTTAATCCTTAGCAACTAAGCGCCGTTAATAAAAGCATAAAAGAAAGGATTAAATAACAACGGAAATGAAATGTTTTCCTTTTTTTTTCTTATTAATTTTAGTGTCTTCTACAACCCAGAAAAATAAAATAATTAACACTCATTATCATTATGGATGGTGGTAATTTTGTGATGGTTTATGAAGGTGGGGAAAACAAAGTAGTTTGAAATATCGTGTAAATTTGTCTACAAACATGTCCGACCGGATGTTAAAAAGTTATTTAATATTATATATAGTTAAAAACATAATTCGCATGTTGGTATTTAAGGATTATGTCGGAACATTTTTTTTTGTGATGTTAAAATGTTTTGAAAATTTTAATTTATTAATTGTGTAAAAGAAAATTATAAATAAATTTGTGGTGTTTTAGGTTCAATGTTACTATGGTGTTTAAAAGCATTAAGAACTAATTAAATTAAATTATGATATTTTGAATAATGGTGAAAGAATATACGAATGAATTGGGATTAAGGCTCAAAAGGAGGATAATTATTTAAAATATTGAATGTTTAAAAATTTATTAAGAAAATTTCGGTTGTTGATGATAAATTGAATTTCTAGAAAAATGTAAGGATTTCTATTTCTTGATGTACCACTGAGTATATCAAATTCAAATTCAAATACGCAATGTACAATCTCAGCGATGGCTCTCTCATTTATGTAGTAGCACATCAACCAAGTAAATTTCTCTACAATCAGTCAGTAAGACAAATTTGTGTCCCTGATTATAATTGGTAAGTTGGTTCGTTAAAAGCAGCATAATAATAATACCTATCATCTGCAGTTCATTAAAAAGTTCTGATAGAATAGTTCTATATAGTGTTATAAGACAAATTTGAACGTTTTCTCTTTCGCTTCTATACAAATTCCTGAATTCTTAAGTAAAATTTGAATTCACAATGATTTCGATTTCGTTACGGTATGTTTGTTCGTTTTGAAATTCTAGTCATAATGTTTTCGACTGTGGAGTTATTTCTAAACTAATGCAAGATGATTTAAAAATATTCCATTGGGATTAGAACATAAGAAAGTCTTCCAATTTTAAGATTATGACAATAATTTTAATTGACTTTTAATTTCAACCAATCCAGATAAAACAATTTTATGTGTTTTCGAACGAATTCGTTTCGACTGAGTGTGTCACTTAATACGGCGTGCTATATAAAATTGTATAGATGTGTCGAAATTTGAAACTTCCCGTAACGGATCGAAGTTCTTATATTTTAAATTAATAAATTATAGTGTAAATTTCAATTTTAAATATTTTTCTAAAAAATATTACAACAATGTATTTTTTATAATAATTTTTTTTAAACACTTACGATCTTCTCCCACACATGACATTCCAGGCGCAGATGGCACATTTGGAAATACTGAAATAAAAAATAAAAAAAAATATATAAATAAATATCAAAGTAAATTTATTATATAATAATAAATAATTCAAAATCCTCTCAATATTAAATTACTTTCTAATACATTTTTTCCAATTTCGTAACCCAACCCAAAAATTCTATACAAAAAAATAAATCCTTTAAAAGCTCGCGTCGTATTTATAATCATTTTCAATTCAACACGATTTTTTTTATATTGAATCACTTGAAATGTGTCCCTGAATAGAATTTATCTTCAGGGAAAATAAATTGAACAAAAGTAAAATCATTTTTCCGATCACAAATAAAAAAAAAATGTCATCCTTAACGGCCAAACAATCAACTTAGCAATCGAAATGAAACGGTAACAAAATCAGGCAAGTCCTTTTATTACAATTTTTTTTTTTTTTTATTATCATTCAATACAAAAGCATATACAAAAGGAAAAGTATTCAAATTCAAAGAAAAATTATGAATTAATGTTAAAGGACTTCAAGCTTACCGATTTTTTTTTATTGTTGTCGTATGCTGAATAGGATTTCACCTTTTTTTTCGATATTCCAAAATGGAAAATTTAAGTAAAATGGAAATTTATGTCTGGATAAAAATTGCAGAAAAAAAAACCACTTATAAATATGGGAATGAATGAATAATTTTGAATTAATAAAAATTATTGAAAAATTTATATAAATACCTGAAGCTTGGGGTTTATTTACAAGTGAATTTAATAAAAAAATCGAAGCTTTGAGCTAAAACAGAAACAGAAATACAACGGCCAAGAGATAGACCATATGTCAAATAAGAAAACACAGAAAATGTTATGTCGAAGGGTTCAATATTGGTTGGTTCGTTTGAATGCAGGAAACTATCAAGGATCTCTAGCCCACAAAGATCTTTTATACACTTCCCGGTGAAAACTGTTCTTGTAGAAAATTTTGATATTTAACATATTTAACTTGTAGCCGACTTTTACGAGTGGAAGGTAGATTTAGGATGAAGTTTAAATTAACAGTTGGCCACAGGCTGTCCTAAACACTGCTGTCGTTTTGGACTATATTTCATCTAATTATTCGTCACTGCCAAAGCCCGTACTGTTAATCATTTTTTGATGGTCCAGGAATGAATAGATGAAACAGTAAAACTGTTTAAGTGACAGCTTCGACGTTCTATCTAGATATCAACGCTTTACAGCCACATAGTATGTGTTTCGTACTCGTGTTGACAACCAACATAGAAGTGCTTTTTGAGGTTACAGTGACATGTAGAGAAACCCACAATTGTTCTGGCTTTCTTCATATTTATTTGAAAGAGCACTAAAGCTCGATTTTTTGATGGTCCAGGAATGAATAGCTTCGAATATCTTAACACATTACACATGTACGACTGTAGAGAATGGAAAGTAAATTAAGAATTATCACAATAATTCACCTACTTTAAATTAAGCAGACAAATACGAAGTAAATACGAAAATTTATGTAATACATTAAATGAAATTAAAATTCTGGATACACTTTTGCTTGAAACAAATAATACAGGTTTAAAAAATCTCTTACAAATTGGAATTTTAAATTTTACATTATTATCCATATAAAAATTATTATTATTATTCATCAGACATAATACACAAATTAATATTATTAAGCGGTTTAAATTATTATTTTATCATTTCATAAATTATTTCCATATTAAAAGTAGATAGAATTAAGAGCTTATTTATTATAAAACGAATAATATAAAATCGAATAGCACAAATAATTTTCAATTTAAAAAAGAAAATGTAAATTTTAATGGACAGGAAATAATAATTCAAGTTTCATTAATAAGATGAGAATAAATTTATGTATAATTACTGATTACATGCGTAAAAGAATAAAATTAAAAATTAATTATTAAATGCGCCAAACTGTATGCAATAAAAATGTTTTCACTGTAATCTTAATTTTGTTCACCCTTTACGTCTATTACATTCTGGTCATCTTTTCATTATTTTGCCGATGGAGTTAATGTTTTAGTCATGGCCAACACAGCATTGGAAACTAAATTTTACGATATCTGAATATCCGTAGAGGTTGTACCATTTATACACTCTTTATATAAACTATTAATCCTTTTCAACAGCATATTAACAAATAAATGAATAAAGAAATTTGAATTTTTATGATTTCTAATAATTTTACTTCATATCTGAAGCAACATAAAATACGAAATGTTATCAAAATATCGAATAATTTTGTTCGAGATTTTGTGTTTTCAATTCGTTTCTGATATCAAAGAATCCAAATCCGCCAATTTATAAAAAAAATCACTTTATCGAAAAATAATCTGCAGAAAACAGTAAATATTTTATAACTGCTGTACCTCTTTATATGTTACTTTCGATAGCTCTCGGTTTGCGAATCAATTAACTATTATTCAAAAGCTTCGATGAGAAACATTGCACGTATTAAAAATATTGAAGATTTTCTTGCGTTGAATCTTAGAAAATACAAAAATTTAAATATTTAAATCTGACGCTGTTACGAATGTAAATTTAATGTTAAAGGCTACAGAATTTAATTTATTATTTGACGCTCGTTCCTAAATTCGCTTATTAAGTTATTTGCAAATCATTCATCCGTTCCTCATTTCATTCAGCTTGAAGGAAAGAATTATTGAATTAAGCTAGTCTCTATATGACAATTGCAATTGAAATCGAGAATATTTGACGGAGGACAAAACATGTGATGAAATAAATACTCATCTATAATTAAAAATCATACTCAAATAGTAAATATTTCCATAACATTAAGAAAAATATTATTCTATGTTTGTATCGCTTATTATTAATTGAAATCGGATTTAAAAGTATCAATTTTCAAATTGAAAATTCTGATTTTCTAAAAAATATTTCCAAATCAAATTAAACAAACTTGAATATGTAAAATACTACAAATATGCGTATTACATAGGCTAAATATTAAAATATGTTGAACGTTCAAAGTATTACAACTTAATTAAAAGTGGTTTCAATTCTGACGGTTAACAAAACTAAAAATGATTTTTTTTTTTTAATGTGTGAACTTTTTGAATACTGAACATTTCCATTCCAAAACCATAAAAAAAAATCAATCAATTTTTGTAATCATATCAAAATTAATTTCTTTAAAGGAAATTGCACAATTGTGAAAATTTGAAATGATTTCATGAAAGGATTCCGTACTATCAAAAAGAATATCTGAATGAAAAGCCATCAAATATGAAGTGATAATTGGATTTTGTTTCATGAAACAAATTTCATGTATAAATAAAGTGATAGAAATTTGTTAAAATATAAATTTTTGAAATATACCGAAATCTGTAAATGTAATTAATTATATACACATTCGCAAATACAGTTTCAGTATAATTTTAGATATGGTTGCAATTGCAATTTACTTTAATTAATCAAGAACAAAGCATTTAAGATCATAGATTTAAAAATAAAATTTCATGAATATAAATTGTAAGCTAATTAAGATTTTATAAAAGGATATAAAGGAAATATTCTAATTAATTACACAGAATGAAAGGAACTTTTTATGAAATACAATAACAAGGACAGCATAAAAAAAGATTTTGAATTAATCATAAGAGCTATAAAAATTATCATATCTATATTTTCCAGAAATTTGGTTCATTATTTTTTACACCAATCCAAACCAAATCTGATAAAATCAGATTTATATTTAAAGTTCATACTTTTGCGCAATTTATTCTACAGTTTCGTAATTGTTAGAAGTTTGGTCTGAAATTTATTATACCTGATTTAAGCCTGACGGTAGAATTACACCCATGATTTTTAAAAACTTAAACTTCAGCCCTGAGTTTTCATAATTGTTGAAGGTGCATATCCTTAATAAAATTATTTATCGGTCAGGCATAGCTCATAGCTATGATGTTATGACGAATCAGGTGTGTAATCATAGCTCGATCAGACCAGGTCTATTTTTCCTAAAGGATATTTCCCAACAATTTTGAAAAAAAAATTAATATCACTTAAACTTGTTCTCAGCTGGAATCATAGTGCCACCGTCTACACTTATTTTAAATTAAGAAGTAGCATTAAGTAGCAACAAATTTCATAAAAAAGTAAGAAAACTGAAATTTGAAAAGTTCCTTACAACTACAACGCACAATAACACTCCTTAATGGTGACACTATTTTCCATCTCAATGTAAATTTCATTTTTTCTCACTTTTATACAAAATTACGATTTATTAAAATTATTAAAATAAGTTTAAATTATATTTTAGCAGCTTTCAAAAAAAAAAAAACAGGGAAAATTGTAATATTTAAATTGTTTTTATGAACATATTACTCTGTTACCATACCATGTTACTTTTTTGTAAAGGACGATAATGATGAAATAGTTGACATTTACTTCATCAAAGGAAAACGGTATCTTACCACATGTGAACACACATTTTATGTATTACTATTAAAAGGATATTATTACGTTTTATGACTGTTTTTCATTAAATTTGTTTTGAAGTGTATAATTATTATTATTTTTAATTTTAACACCAAGGATACGAGTATCAACATAAAATATATAAAGAAGAGAACATAATTTTTTTAAATGACAGAACACGTTGTGTAATAAAATAGAAAAAAGGATGAAGTAAATAAATTATTGTGGTAAAAAAAAAATGTTTTTAATAGAAATATAGAGAAAGTTGATTAATTTCATCCTTAATTAATGGAACAGGTAATGGTCGATTAATATCAAGTGTAAAATTTTAATTTAAGAGTTTTTTTTTTATTTATTCATAATTTATGTTTAATAAAAACTGAATTAATTGAAGTGGAATGTTTTGCACAAAAATTAACTAATATAAATTTTTAAAAAGGATGTTTTTTAAATTTTTATTGGAGATTTTCAACGTAGAAGAGATTTTTCCGATATCCTGGATGTCAGGACTAAGAACTATAATTATGTAATGAAGAAGCAGATCTTTTGTCGAAAGAAGCTAACCTTAGTGGACAAGAAAACTATATCTAACTTATTGGACCTTATTGAACACCATTCTGTGGTGTCTCAAGATACTACTTCAAGACTCTACCAAAAGAAAATCTGCATAATCTCAAGAATTACATTGGAACATAAGTGAAAGACTAAATCATTCAAAACTTTTTATTCCCTGACTATCAAAAAATCGAGCAATAAAACCCCTTTAAATGCAAAGAACGAAATCTTCCTTACATGTAATTGTAACCTGAAAAAGCAATTACACAAATTTGATCTGTCAGCGAGCTAGGTTGTGTTGGTTGTGGCAACACGAGGACAAAATGGTGGAAAATAAATTATGTGTTTATGTCCAGACGACTTTCACCCTGAAGGTTATGTTTTCGCTCCTTCGGAAACGTGGTATTCATTTTTCAAGCAGCGACAGTGATTCGAACTCTCAGTGGACCACACTTACTCTACACCTAACATAACTTAATTAATACAATAATTTTATCAATCCTGTATAATAAATTAATTAATATACGCATATTTTTGTTGGGAAACAAAAATATTAGTAGTCACTGGAGTCACTGGACAGTGTAATTAACATTATAAATCCACAAGTTCGATAAAAAGACCGCAATTTATATATTTTTTAAATTATCGTAAAATATTAAAAATTTCAATCACATTCATAAAATTTTGACCTATATAAAAAATATCATAAAAATATATAATAAAAAACTTCTAGTTCATATTTATAAAATGTATGATTAATTTTTGACGCAAGTAAATTTATTCGAATCACTTTTATTATTATAATGCATCATAAATATTATAATTTTTATTTTAAGTTTTTATAGGTTACTAGGCCGAGGTAAAATTTAAATATATTATTTAATAAATATACGTAAAATTAAAATTAAATAAATAATAATTTTATTTATATGCAGATCGTTATCTAAATAATATTATTTTTAATATATGTACAAAAATTTTGATTTAAGTGTAAAATTTATTTATTTTCATAATAAAAATGATTTATTTAAGTTAAATTTTAAAACCATTAATTTATATAAAATTTATAAACTTTAATTATTATAAAAATGAAATAATAATAAGTTTTTTTTAACATGAAATATTTGATAAAAATAATTTTAAGATAATTTTATATAACATATTTTCATTTTGTAACCATCGAAAAGTTTTTAGTTTTCTCCTTAAAAAATTGTAGTTTTTTATATATAAAAATATAATTACATGATATACAAATTATAACATGCAATAAATATCGCATAATATATTTCTTTATTTTCATCATATAGGAAGCAGTCTCAAAATGAAGGAAAATTATTGTTTGTGCTCAATTTGAAACATTTATGTAAATTTCTTTATTTTCTACACATTTCTGGGTCCCATGAATTATGTAATTTTTTGGGTATCAGTCCCATTCCTATGTTTTTTAATAGAACGGATTAACAAATTGAATGAAAATTGTCCATTATATCCGTCTTATAATGACAGGTCGGCTTCTTTAGGGCCTCGTACACAATTTTTGGATGACCGTGGATAGTTTAATTTCTTAAATGAATCTTTAGGGGATAAATTACTGATTAGATCTTTAGGGGATTAAGAAAATGTTTACCAGTTTTAACTAAAATATCCAAATATTCAATTATATTGGGACCTCAATTATTCAGAGATGATATTAGGATTCCGTAAAGATTTTTTCTATAAATTATAAAAAATGTTATAATTTTCAGGCCTCTTTCATTTATCTTTTTACCAATTACGAAATGACATTTCTTATTTAAAATTCATACAAATTCTAAAAATAATATTAAATTAATAAAAAATTACCAGAACTATTAATTTTATGTCATATTTTTTTCTGTTTAATGTAATTTAATAATGTGTCATACAAATAAAAAATTTTATATAATTTATATTTTGTTATCCTTATTTTTATTACAAACTATTTATTATAATAAAAAGCTAAGTATAAATTTTATTTAAGTAGGAAACATGGTTTTAAGTAAACACGCTACTAAATCTAAGAATATATAATTTTTTATTTTGTATAATTTTAGTACATACGAAGAGTATATAATCTTATGGAACTTTTATAAAGTACTTTTTGAAATCATGTTTTTGGTTAAGGTATGGTTTTATAATAATTTTTTGAATTATATACTTCAGTCAGTCATAACTTCTTTTCTAGTTTTTCTTCCGAATATAAATAATAATATTAAAATATATAAAAAAATTCACAAGATTTTTATTTGTTTTTTTGATTTTCTTTCTGTTTCTTCGAAGATTTGTTTTCCAGGTATAAATAATTTTTATTTTCGAAAATTTGCTTATTAATTTCAATTGTAAGTTTGTCAGTCGAAAGTTAAATTACAGAAAACAATTTGAGTTAGTTGTAGTAAAGACAAACAGTTTCTAGTAAATTATTTACTAAACAGAATTTAGTTTAGGTATGGAATGAATTTATGGAAAGCGAAAGATAGAGAGCAATACTCAATCTCAAACTTCTTAATCACCTCAAACCGCTTAATATTAAACATGTCGCGTTGATTGACTGAACCAACCGCTCTACAAACTGAACTTTATAATTGGTTGCCAATCCTGAACTCCTGCCAAACGAAATTTGTTCAAAAATTATAAACAAAATATTTATAGCGAGTCTTTAAGACTGAAACACTACGGAATAAAAAGTTCTCGATTATCGCGAATTCATTTGATATCACTATAGAAGAGCTCGATCATGTTGAAACTTGATTATTGTATATTTAACCCGATTCTTCCTATCGTGTGGTATAAAAACACTTTGTATATACTTCATTGTTCATTAAAATTTAAAGTATTTTTTCAGTAATATCTCACAACAAACCCTGATAATTCTGGCTTTTATCCCAATTTTTTTGTTTTTTTTACTTTATTATATTAAAAAATAAAACACAACATTTTTCGGTTACAATAATTTTTGCTTATAAACTCTCTGCAATGCATACAAAAAATAAATTTTATATGCACTAGAAAAAATTTAAAAATATTTACAAAACGTGAGGTATTCACTTATAGCGTATATAATAAAGAAATCCTTTTTTTCAAAATTGGAACAATTCGTTAGCATATACGATCAAATATAAATAAAATATAAGAATATATAAAATATTTTACTGTAGGATAAAAATTACTTAAAAGTTCTTTACTTTTTCCTACTTTTTTTAAGTCAATTTGTAAGGTTATTTTTTACAGAGTTTGCCACGGTATTCGAGGTAAGTACATTATCCTTAAAACAAATATATATATATAAAATAAATATGTATAATATTTAATATAAAAATTGTTTTTTTTTTTTTCTTTACCTCAAATGGACCGTCAGGATCGTAAAATTGTTTCTGTGCATTATCTGGAATATGAAAAATGTACAAAAACCAAATCCTAGTTAGACTGATGATCTAAATTGAGGACACTTTGTTATGTAACAGAAAAGGGAACAATAGTTATGAGTGTAATTTTTCACAGTGACAGTTTATTTCATTTTTTAACATTGTGAGATTAAGGAAGTTTTTCTTTCCTTTTTTAATATTTACATAGTTCAAATTTTGCGTAATTTTTATACTGTCAGAATTTTATATTATAACTATAGAAAACAAAATTAAATTACAAAAATGTCAGAAATTTATGGAATTAAGGATAAAAAATGTTTAAATAATGTTTTAATAATTTTTAGTGAAGATTAAAGTAAAATTTTATAACAAATTCAATACTTTAATATTAGGATTTTAGTTAAAAAAAAGGATTAAATTTGTATTGTTTGTATACTTTAAATTAGATATGACCAATTTATAATGGATTTTTACATGAAATTTAATATTAAAAAATTACGTCTGCAGCTGAAGATATTTTATGTAAATGTATACAAAAATGATATAATCAAATGGGTTTTCTACTGGCAATTACACCTGAACTTATATGATAGAAAAAAAGTTAAAGTTCAGTTAATAAAATAAAAGAATTGAAGTTCATCTTTACATAACTAGCTCAATTAGTGATAAAAATATAGAATTTAAGGAACAATGAAATAAATTGAATTAAATTAAATGTTAGACAAACAAATTTTGGCATATTAACTGTAAGAAGATGTTGTCATTTCAATAACATTTTGTGGAAAATTTAAAAAAATCGTTTTTCACCAAACTTCAATTCATAATTTTACAATTTACTGATATAGACTAAGATTTCGAAGATTTTACTTATTATTATAACACACGTAGTTTCAATAAGTTACGTTTCCCAGACCAGAAAATAAAATTTTCAAAAACATTAAATTAGCTATGTATATAAATGGCATATGTAAGCAAAGAATATTAAGAAAAAAGTATTTACCAAATTAAATTGAGGTAGTATTTAAGATTGCTTCAAATTAATATGTTAATTTTATTTATTAACATTTGCAAACAAATTATCCTGTAATTTTCTGTTGGTCACCAAGACTTAGAAAATGACTTGCATATTAACGAAAACGTTAGAGTAAATATCATCTGGAAGGATATTTGTAAATATTACTAAAATAATTGAATAAATATAAGTAAAATTACTGACAGTAGGTCTCTATTATATAAACTTCATTAGGTAAACTGAACCAACTACAACTAAAAGCTAACTTTAACCTTCATTATATAAACTATATCAACTACAACTTATTGGCACAAAATATTCTCAATTCGTCTCGAATTCATGGCACAAAATTGCTCAACTTCTTATTTCTTCTTTCCTTTTTCTTTTTATTATTATTTATCCTTTAAAATTCATCGATTTCTTTTTCCTATTTTTATATTTTATAACAAAAACAAAATTCATCATTATTACGTCATGTTTATATTAATTTTTCAAAACCAAATTCATATTCAATTTATATTCATCATGTAGTTTTCAAAAAAATTTCAAGGCTAAAATCTCAATTAAAACTGTCATCATATTTTATAAAATATATATAAAGATTGAAATAAAAAAAAAATATAAATTTCTCATAAATATTTAAAAAATATAAAAAGTTTTTTTCAACCGTCATACAAATTCCATATCAAAATGGCATAACTATAAATATAAATCATAAAAATTGTTGATATAAATAATTTCTCTCTAAACACATAAAAAATATATATTATTTTTCTATAGTGACATTGCTATTGTCTTTGTCACACATAACGTCACATCAGGATAATAAAAATCCTTTTTTCTTTGTTTTTTTTTTCTTTTCTTTTTTATCTTATTATGCCATATCACAGTTGTTTAGAGACCAAATCATTTTCTCCACCAAAATCACTGATACATTGCATTACATAAATCATATTTTTTTAAAACCTTCTTTTCCTAAGTATTAAATACAGATTTTTATATTTTTATTACATGTCCTTTATATATCATATAAATTTTTTATGGAAAATTCTGAGTAAAATTACTTTTCATATTTTTATGTTGGAATAATTCCAAAAAATAAATATAAATAAAAAAACTGCGGAGGATAAAAAATATTACATATAAGCGCAGCAGGACTTCTGTGCAGTAGTTATATAAAGGATTACCGATAAAAAGATTTACCATATATCTATTTAATATGGATTGAACATAGTTTCTTTAAACATAAACTTCAGTGCCATCTACTGGTCGAAATACAAAATAATGTTGTTGTTATCTAATTCACCTATTACTTATTTATCTTTGTAACACACGATCTAACAAAATTTTTGATTAATTCAAACTATAAGGTTCTATATGCAGCGCCATCTACAAGACTTTTTTCGCTTTTGCGCTAAAATTTTAAATAAAACATAAAAACGCTGATGTTTTAAAAAAAGGATTTTAATATAAATTTGCTAAAGATTGTTATTACCCTAGCGGCAGGATATTAAATTACTACTCTTATACTCTACTCTTCAATAATTCTACTTTCCCTTAACTTAACTGTTATACTCTTACTGTTAGTGTTACGACAAACGTTATACTTGTACTGTAAACGTTATACTTTTATTGTTATATTGAAACTGTAATACGGTTACAAGTTTTGCATATACAAAATAATGAACAACACCGCCTGCCGGTAAATATTTCAATTAATACTGCTACTAGATATCAAATTATAATTGCTTTAAATCGCGTGGAATATGCCAAGAGTTTAAGAAAAACAATTACAAAATCAAATTACAATTTCAATAAATTTATAACCGACAAATCGTTAATATAAAGAAAGCGTTATTAAACATTTCTCAAATAAAAAAATTTATAAAAAAAATGTTATTTATATTCGCGATTTTACTTTCAATAGTAAAATACAATATAAATAAAAAAAGACAAAAAAACTACTACAAACAAAGAAGATAATTTTTCTTTTTGGTGTATGGAGGAAAATTATCATTCATTTTATCCGCTTGACCTATTTTTCCAATAATATTTCATCAATAAAAAAAAAATATGGTGACTTTAATATTATCACTTATTCTATATAAAGTTGAATTTCCATACCATTGCATATTTCATTTTCATTATATGTAGGTATATACATTATAGATGCATCACTATTTACCCTACATATTTAAGCTCTCTCTCCATAAATCTAATATGAAAACTACATTTCACTTACAGTTTACAGAATAATAATTTTCTAAAGCAAAAAAAAAAAAATTATAAACGAAATTGCCAACTCCGCAATTTTAAAAATGATGCAAGGATTAAAAAAAAAATGAAAATAAAAATTCGCATCTTATAAAATTCTATGATAAAAATAATGAATCTCATTGAATCACAGGACAAATTACACACTACGTGACAAAGTAATAAAGAAAATGTTTTGTCTTTTGTCATTGAACGATAAAAACCATCATCATAAAGCAATCAAATCAAATTACTATTTAAAAAAAGGACTTTGCTGATAAGCATTACAAAAAAAAAATATAGAAAAGGATTAAATAATATCATAGAAAAATATTCGCAGACAAACACAAAAAAATATTAAATGATTTTCTTTTGTCTTTGCTGCAATTTAAACACACTATATCCTTGCACAATAATTATTAATACTTAATCCGATGTGCAAAATTATTCCATCAGATCAGGAATATCGTTTTAAAGGACAAAAGAAAAAAAGGATTCATAATTTCATATACAGTGATCAAAAAAAAAGTATAATATTTTACTGGTGCCAAAAGAATTTCTTAGTCATTTTTTTTTTCGTCCTTATTTTTTTCCTCCCATTTTGTTGTATTTTCTACTATTTATGTAGAGTAAATTTTCCTATTTAGTGTGATCCTATTATCAAGAATACACCAACAACCAAAATAGAAATATTTATAAGGATTTAAATGATTCTATGAACGAATACACAAAAAAAAAATGAAAAAGAAGAAAAGAATTGAATTTGTATCTACGTAGAAGGATATTTTTGTTGGTGGTGAAGATTTTGATGATAAATTTTGTGTAAAAATAAAATAATCGAATTCAGGTGGCGACAGAATGTCTGAAATCACAACAATTTTGGCTCCAACAAGTTTTTCATAACTATAAAAAGATATTATATAACTATGTAAAAAATAATAGATAAAATTTATGTAATAAAAGATATTATTGTTATTTTTTTTGTTGTATTTTTTTGTATTTTTGCACTGTCAACGAAGAATATTTAATAATAGACGTATATATATGTAATACGTATGGGGAGTCAGAGTGTAATTATAATATATTACGTTAAAAATAGAAAGTATACATTCAAAAGGAAATTATTTTGTTAATCAGAAAATAAGGAAAGGAAAGGAAACAAATATTTTATAGGTAGTAAGTGATAATGTAGTTTATAATAGCCTGTCATTTTGATATTATTAGCATATTCAGAATATAAAAAGTAATTTTAAGCTTTCAAATTCCAAATAAATGAATAATTAATAATGCTAACGTTACATAATTATTGTAATTTTGTAGTTTTTAAAAAATCATTTTGAACATTTTATGATATGATTAATTTCAGGATATGACCAGGAAAATAAACAAAAATTCAAAATTTCAATAAAATCTTCTACTGATTTTCCATGTTATTTTCATTCAAAATATACAAATCATAAAAATGATTCTGTAATATGACGAAGCATGACACATGCTAATATATTTTGGCAAATCGTCATTTTTAAAAAAATAATAAATGTAACAATTTTCCTCGAGCGATTCGGGAAAAGTTTGGGTAAGACTACAACTTCAATATTATTATTATATTCGTAACTTAAATAAATATGTATTCAAAATGGCGACTTAAAATTATTCACAAATTCAAAATGGCCGAACATATAATCAGAAAATGACCGAACATATAATCAATATTTTCGAAAATTAATAATAAGTAATCAATTAATGCAATCACAAACATTTTTGAATTTGTTAAAACTACAGGTTGTGCTAGAGATGTTAGTTGTATTGATTGATAAATGATTAATCACAGTCACTGAAAATATCAAAAATTTGATTGAAATATGTGGTGAACTCGTGTCTGTTACAGTATCTATTTACAAAATGTGTGATTCTTTGTAACTGATCGTTAAATTTGGAATGTGAGGTGTTCTCAAAACATCATATTTTCATTTCTGATAAGATCTAATATTTTTCCATCAAAAAATGTGATTGTGTTCTCCTTGTTTTTTGTGAAAGATTTTCGTTATACAGTACAAAACATCAACCAACAACAAATTGTTATTACTAATAACGATTTTTTTTTTGTTATTTAATGTCTTTCTTTATATTATAATTTGCTGTTCAAGCGTAAAATTAGAAGACATTGAATTTTCTCTTTTCAAATAATCATTTTTCTTTTATCCTTTTTCAATAAACCTAAAACCAAAAAAAAAAAAAAAAAAAAACAAGAAAAATCATTGCCTTGCTATTATTTTTCAAATGTCATCACTATAAATGGAAATATTTCAATGCATCACAATGGAGACATAATGGTGACAAAAGGATTTCTTTTTTCCGTCTTAGCACAAAATAAATAACAAGTAAAAATGTTATCACAAGATTTCTGTTTTCCATTTACAAAATAAGAAAACAAAAATTTCAACAAAAATATTTTCCAATTTATTTTATTTTTTATATACATTTCAGTTTTTGTTATCGAATTTTCCATAGAGGACATTGGAAAAGAAAATTTCTGATAGCAGCGCGACTTTTATAGGTAAACAAAGAATGAATTCCGGCACAAGAATAAATATTTTCGCAAAATGAAAAAAATTTGTTTATCAATATTTCGAAAAAAAATAAATATATTTTTCCTGATTATTTGTGCATGTTTAAATACCGTAAAAACCGCAACAAAATAGACAAAAGAAGGTGTTCAAATATGAACAAAAATTATCCTTTATTTTTCATCTTGTTCAGAAAAAAAAAATTGAAAATGAAAATGAGAAAATTTTTGAGATAAAAAATGTTTTTCTTTTTAACATTGTTTAGTTTTTTCTTCATCTTTTTTATTTTTTTTTGAAGATATTTTAATATTATTTATTTTTTCCGACCAACAAAAAAAAAGGACATTTGCAAAACATATAAAAGTTTTTTTTTTATTTTTACATAAATTTTGTGGTTGATCAATCATTTGGTTAAGTAGAAAATTGGATATCTTTTTTGATGAAATATTTTTTTTTTAAAAATAAATGATGAATTCAAAAATAAAGAACATGAAATTTCTATTCTTGGTAAATATTATAAAAAAGAATGATTGATTTGATAAAAATTCCCAGGAAAACCAGATAAAATGAAGTTCATTGAATTTCTCCCTAGAGGAGAAAAATGATTATATTAAAATATAAGAAAATAATTTTATTTAAAAATTTAAATTTGATATAAAAATAAGGTTTATGACATCAGAGAAATTGAGTGATTTATAATAAATTGTCTGGAAAATTTAATGTTTACCCCACAGTCACAATAAACATTCACAACGGCAAATCGCTTCAACGCAACATTTACAACTCCATTTATAGGCACTGTCAAAGTTGTGTTCTTGTGTGTTTTAGTGACATAAAACAGGTGATTTTAGCAAATTGTCAAATTTCTGCGTTGTGAATGTTTACGTTAATTTTTTTTTTTAATTTTCCGAACTTTCAGCTATGTCAATAATTACGTTGAGTTTATCTACTTCTATACATTTTATATAGAGTGAACTTTTTATTGACAGCGCGATGAATCGCGCGCCGTTGCGAAAGTTGAGAGTAACTGCGGAAATATAGTAATTAAATAAAGGTAAAATTGTCAAATGTGGAATTTAATTTTATCATTTTATTTTCATTTATCCATTTTTTTGAGTCGTCTATTAACAAATTAATATCAGAATTTAAATAAAATAATGAAAATTGATTTATTAAAAACACAGTTAAATTTGTAAGGTTCCATTTACATTAATAAATATTCCTAATAACTTTGAAGCACTCCCAATGTCCTAATTTCATGGTTTGATCATAATATTTAAAATTAGAGTTCTATTTACAAACTACTCCCAAGTATACAATTTATTCGAGTTAATGGAACGAAATAATAAGATTTAAAAATAAAATTTTTAAATTTGTACAATATTTTGTACAAATATTGACAGAAATGTACTAAATTTAATTTAATTTATTCCAATCTCATATAGAAATTAACTAACAAATTCTATATATTTTATTGAAACTTACGACTATAAAAGACTCTATTAAAAGAAACCGTCTTTAAATAATTAATTACACATCAAATATTTACATGCTACTTAAAAAATAATTTCTAAGTCAATCACTCAGAGTATGATATTTTCAAAAGGATTTTTTTTTATATATATATTTTTGAAAATTTGACCTAAATAAAAATCACCATCAATCACAAATTAAACTTATTTATTATGTGCATTTTGAAATAATTTATTAACCTCTATAAACTCTAATCAATTACACACAAAAACTTCATAATAAATTTCTATGTAAAAGAAAATTACAACATTTTCTTTTTTACTAAAATGTAGAAAAGTTTACAAAAAAATTCCTCAATATGCTATTAAAAAAAAATATTAAATTATATTTAACAAATTTTCGTCTCTGTGTAGACATTTATCATTAAATGTTCTTGGTACCAACAAATATGTCCTGGACATTACTTTAAATTTAGTACTTAGAAAATGTATTTATCCTTCAAAAAAAAATATAGCACAATTTTAAACACAAAAATTGTCTTAATCATAAAAAATTTAAAATCTATTTTCATATTTTTCATATTCAGGGACAGCCAACGACGTATAAAAAATAAGGAACATAATTTAGACCAAAAAAAAAAATAGAGCACGTTTATATAAACCATAAATTTATGATCTAATAAATCTTCAACCCATATCCGAATATGGGTTGAAGTTGTTGTGTTTGAATTGTTTATGTTTGCCTACCTAAATTACTACCACAATTCATATGCTAAAATTACAAGAGCCATAAAGAAAACTAAACCCTTTTAAAAAAAATAGATTTTACAGCCAAAATATTTGGTAATAGTTTCATGCAATTTGGATTTTAGTATTTAAATATTTGTATAGAAGAAAACTTTAATATAATATGCAGTGCCATCTGGTGGATAACATATAAAATACTACAGTTTTGTTTAAATATTTATTTATTACATGTTTATTACAACAGGCCAGATACACTTTCTAGCGATCTATATTTTTTATTTTAACTTCTGTTGCTATAGACAGAGATTGATATTAAAGAGAGTTCTAGTGTCTGTCATAAATATTCATGCAGTTTTACTAAATGTGTGGTCGAAAATTAAGCCAATGCGCAGTAGTCGAAGTCATTCGGCCATTAATTTAGAATAATAATGCAGATTTTGAGATTAATCGCAGTCGGCTGTAATATTTTTGTGTATTTTGATGACGAAAAGTAAGAAATTAAATTATTTCTAAATTTAATTAATTTAAAATATTTATTTTTATGGTTTTCGCAAATAAGGATAAAATATTTGATTCAAATGGTAAGCAGGACTGTTTCCATTATTAAACAATGTACACAAAAATCAAGAAAAGAAAAATATTATTAATTAAGTGTAAATATTGAAAATTGTAGACGCTCTTAATAAATATGCAGTCGAAATTTATTCATAATTTGTTCAGGCTGTATAAGCTTCACAGCGGCTGAATTCTTGACCGCACCTTCAAAATATAATAAACCGAAAAACTGACAAATATTTCAGAATAAACTAACTTCATAACATAATTTTTGCATAGCAAAAACTCAAAATAGACAGTAATATTCGCCAATCATTTCTTTTTTGAGTTCATTTAAATTTAAATAGCAAACAATATTTACCTAAAAATGTTTTCCAAATAAATTTATAATAATGTATACAGAGGCAGACAAAATTCCAAAACTTTAAATGGTATTCTTCAATCCTTGTAAAATAAAACCCAACCGCATTGAATTTTACATTACCTAAAAAAACCTCAATTTTATACTTTATGTGTATATAGTATAGATAAAACATGAAGCAGAAATTTTGAAATTTTCCACAAAAAACTTTGACCTAGAAAGAAAAAAAAAACAGTAGAAACATTAAAGGATTTTACAAGGATATCTACTTATTAAAAGGACAACAAACAAAAAAAAATATGTTGACCCTTTAAACTACAGCGCAAATATCGAATTTTTTCATTTCAAAATCAAAATCTTTATCCCCCTTAGTACGATAGATTTTTAACCACCTTTCAACAACAACCAAAAAAAAAAAAAACGATTGCTGTGTACTTAGAGTATAAAAATTTTCACCAACAGATTGTGTTTTTCGGCTATAGATTTTTCCTATTTCCTTGCCTTATGTGTAATGATTTTTTTAGTCAATATATTCTGATATTTTTCCTGCAATTTTTCGAATATAAATGAATTTTATATTTGTATTAATATTACTGTATAACGTTTAGCACCAGAAGGAAAATTTTAAGTTATATCCAGATTCCGTTTTCCGGGTATTATAGATGAAAGAAAAATGAAAAATCATTAAATATAAATTTGGTTATTGTATAGGCGGATAAAAAAAAAGGATTTTCCGTGCTAGTAATAAAAAAATTTCGCTTTGAAGGTGGTATTTTTTTTTTAAATAAGTTAAAATTAAAAACAAAAAGTGTTAAATTTAGATTCCGAATTCGGACAGACTAATCTTGGTACTGACAGACGACTTCAACGTTAAGAATTGTAAAACTTATAATTCAATTAAAATATTTTAATCAGTTTTTTTAAGCAATTAAATTATCAATCACATAATTTACTTCCATATATGAATACTTTACGAAGTACCTAAAAATATGCAATATATCAGTCGAAATAAACACCAACGTTCCTAAAATTATGCAATTAACATCAATCTTAATACTATTCCATGACTGCACAGTACAAAATGCTAAGTTTAAGGAATTATCACATCGATTTGTAATCTAGTAAAGCATAAATTTTCTAATGGCTAGTAAAATTCAGTATCAATCAGTCTTGAAATAAGCCATGATTAATACCAACATTGCAGCCACCAATTTTGTGTTAGTTCTTGCAGGTTTGAATATTTTTTCAAAATCAGGTTGTGCTGGTATCATGTTTTTATATAAAATTCAATTATCTTGATTGTGATTGTTTCATCTGTTCTAAACAAGATCCTCCCGAATGGAAACGCAGTGGCTAACAATAACTCTGATTATGTTTTGAGTGCCTCTTCCGAATCCTGAGAATAATATTTCATTTAATAAACAGTACTAAATATTCATATTTCAAACGTTTCAAATTCGTGGTCCAAGTTGTAATCTATACCAAGGTTTCACTTTACAACAAAATAAAAATAAAAACCATTAAATTTCTTATCCCCGAGCAAGAACCTTTTATTTTTTTTTATTTTTTTCATATAAAGTAAAGCACATTACGGTAAAATTTAATGACCATTGAATAAACTAACGAATTTTATCTATAGCAAAAATATTTAACTTTATATACATTTACAACCTTTTTGCCCAGTTTATTCTTACAACAGTTCACTTAACTGATTTTTATTATTAAAAAAAATATAAAAACATTTACTTTTATTTTGCTTATTGCACGGAAATAATATCCTTTTTCAGGTGGAAAGGAAGCAGTATAAAAAAATAAATATTTTTTTTCGCTTATCGCAATTTTACTATAAATATATTATTATTTTTTTTTTCAACATTTTTGTTACCTATAAAACTTTGAACTAACTTTTCACTCCAACTTTTTTTTAATATATATAGATTTGAAAATGTTAAATTTTGTATAGAAAATATGAAATACACTATCAAAAGAAGGAAAATCATTTATACAATTTCACAAGGTTGGAAGGTGACTGTGAGTGGAGTGTTAAATATGGTGAACAAAAGAAGGACGGGAAATAAATTACAACGAACTATATTCGAAATTTTGTTAGTAATGAATAGGTTTTCATACACATACACATTTTCATATAATGTTACTGCAATTCTGGGTGAAATGGAATTGGACAACACAAATACAAGTAAAATTTAACTGCAATATTACACATATGTGTAGAAATATTTATAATATAAAAAAAATTGTTTTATCTTCAAATATTACAATTTTCAAAAGGAGCAATTTTTATAAATTGAAATTTAAAAATTTAATACAATTTTAAAAAAGTTAATTTAAAATGAAAAATAAGAATATTTAATGGCAGAGTGGAAGATGTCATCGCAGCTGGTCATTTAATGGATTTTAAAGATTATTATACTGTAAAATTATTTATCTATGTATTTATTATTTTAATAATTTATTATAGTTTATCTAAAATTGTGACCAAATAAAATATAAAAGCAAATTGAAGTGGCAGCCATTTTTTTTAGATTATATGGAAATAAAATTAATTATGAAGAGCTAAACACAAATTATTCATAAAACTAAAATATATTAAAAATTTAGATGAAAATATTTAAAATTATACAATAATAAATTAATGAAAATTGTAATACTTAAATTAATAATTGGTGACATAATCGTAATATAAAAGTAAGTCAAAATATTGGGGTTTATAAAATATTATTAATTATTAGATATTAATTCGTTATTATTTTCTCCTATGCTATAATATCTATGAACTTTTTCACATAAGTTTTCAAACGACAATATTTCTAGCTTACACTTACGTTTTACAATTTCGTAGAGCTAATTTCGACAAATAACATTTATAACTTGTTCCTAATTGTCTAATTAGGTGTAGTGTATGGTTTTATAAATACGATTCTGATATGAGTGTTCACTTGGGATATACGGTGCCGTGCCCATGTCATATGTCATAATGTCTTTAATGACATATTATAATGGCTTTAAGACATAAAATGAATGATCTTAAAGCCATATGGCGTTATATGTCCCATTCGAGTGAGTCTTAAACTCATGTTGATAAAAATGGTGAATATGGCTTTAAAACTCACTTGAATGGGTTATAGTGCCATTAAATAAGAACAATTTATCTGTCAATCTGGCGATTATCTGTCAAAACTTGATACCCTACGTTCAGAAAATGTTGACATGGATCGTAGTTGAAAATCTACATACACTATTAATCTCCACATATTTTTAGTGAAGTTATATAATAATATTTTTAGTGAAGTTACATTACGTTGCGCGTTTTTCGGTGTTTACCTCGCGGTTTTTAAAATACGCTACACTAACTACACTGCAAGTTAACAAAATAATAAACAGTACGGCTTTGCATTAAAGAACTTTTGACATTAAAAACTTAAAATCTAAAAAATATCACTAACAATATTAACAATTGTTGGTCTCTAACATCTAATAAAATCAGGAAGATGGTTTTGGTTTCAGACTTCACAAGATTTTCATGTAATTAACTTCGAATTTATTTAACTGTTTGTGACTTAGCTAAAACAGTTGACAGTTGAATAGTTTGGCTTTAGCTATCATAATTAATGATGTGACATGGATTTTTAGATTAATTAGAACAGTGATTAAATGTGGAATTCTGTTTATTGAGTTTTTGTAAATTTGTCAGTTAATTTCCTATTATTTAACTAATAATATTTATTTCCCTTTTATGTATCAATAAATCACGATTTTTAGCTTATATATTATGCAACCAAAATATTTTACAGTGTCAAAATATTTTAATAGTGTTATCATATTATGGATTTTTATACATTCTTTTTCCGGTTACAGGAACTCTGTTTATTTATTTTTTTCTATATACATAATATAAATCCATGTTATTAACTATACAAAATATACAGAATCATTTCAAATATCCAGGATATCCTCATATCGAATTCAAAAACGATATCACATGACAATGTAACCCCAATTTCTCATATTAAAATAAAATTATATATAGCCAAAGAAAAATAAAAATGAATGCAGTTTTTCATAATTTAAATTTTTATGCTGAATTATGTGATTCCTTTTTTTCTGTTTAAATAAATTTGAATTTTCAATTTTTCCAAAAATATATCCAATAAAAAAACACAACTGAAAGTAATAAATTACCAAAAAAATAAATAAAATTTAACATAAAAAAAATGTACAATATTTCAATGAATCGCTGTCATTTGATTATGATTTTCAATTTATACAGCAAAAAAGACCATATAATTTTAATCCAGAACTTTTTTATAGAATTTAGGAAAAAAATGTTAAATATGTCTGATAACTCCACAGGATTTAATATTACACAAAATGGAATGAAAATTTTTTATTTAGTAAATTTGTTTTGTGCAAATCTAAAAAGTTCTGACATAACACATCCTGGGTGTCCTCTGTCAACAAAAACATTCAAAGTTTTCTTTATTGGTCAATACAATTTCGTAAAAAAGATTAAGTAAAATTTTACAATTTGTTGAAAATATATAGGAATTACAAATAAAACGATCAAATATGATGCAATCAATGGTACCAGAATAAGCAAATTTTTTGTATACTTTTCAAATTTTATGTTACGAAAATTTTTGGTTGACTTCCGTCTCTTATAATGTTCAAAGCAATGTGAAAATTTTTGTATTTATTTTGAATTTTTTAAAAAAAAAAATTGAAAGGATAACAAGGATTTAATATAGGAAATAAAATGACCACAAATTGACAATAATTCCTTCATAAATCAGTATAAAACTAGATTTAATTTTTTGTTTTCTTTACATTTTAATCGTTTAAGGAGCCATGGCGAGAACTTAGAATTAAAAAAGAAGAAAATTCTTTATAATCTCTTAAACTTTATACATTTGTTGTCGCAACATGTGAAATTTTGTATGGCAATGTTTCAGATTTTATTAACGACATTTTTTTAATTTATTAAAGACGTTTTTTTTTAAAGTTCTACAAGGATTCCAACGAGCCACAGAACATGAATTCAGTTTTCCAACAAAATCAAATTATTTCATATTAAGGTAGACAAAGTATCGAGGATATTGTTGTCTAATTAGGATTCTCAGAACTAATTATCCTATATACGTCAAGTTTACTGAAGAATTGAAAATCGTTAAATTTCAATTTCACAAAATCTGAAGAATATCTTCGGAAATAAATGATTAAAGAAAATTTTCTTGTATTTATAACTAAATTTAATTTTTTGTTTTATTACAAAAAGATAATTAATTATAAAAAGTAGTGCCAAGCTTCGAATAATTCAATTCTTTGTTTTTAATTAATTTTATCCTTTATTTATCTAAACAATATAAGTCAATAATTCTTTTTTAAATCCTTAATCGTATTTTAAATTTAGTTTTGAATTTATAGTTTTTTTTAAAAGTAATTTTTAAAATTTCAACAAACATTTTTTCTTCTTAGTTCTTTTTTTCGTTGGTGTTATTTACCACCATCCATTTTTAATGCACTATATAATTCACAACAAAAATGTGTGCAGCAACGAAAATGTGTACAAAAAGTATTCCTGTTCTGATAGTAAATCAATATTTATTGCTAGACATTGTGTCTATTTTAAGTTATCTATGAAATAAAAATTAATGTTCACTTTAAATCCTTCCTTACAACGAATTTAATACGCCATCCACCCGCACTTTACAAATTAAACCACTTCGCTGAGGTTAAATTTCCACGCCTTTTTGGAATTTAAACCTTACTATGGGTAGCGTTTATTCAGTACAATAAACAAAATTACTTGAAAGGGCAATTTTTTTAATATTTATATTGTAAAAAATACTCCTACATAAAACAGAATTTGCCCATACGCATTAAATTATTACTTCAGTTTTAGTGAATCATTAGAGTATGTATAGAGAAAATTAAATTTTCCGCATTTTCATTATAAAATTTTTACATATTTTTCAAAAATTTGTAAAAACAAAGAATTTTTGTTGGACCATCGGAATAATAAAAAAAGTTTCGTTGGGTACCAAACAGACAAGAAAATGATTTTCAGAAAAAATTATCATATTTTTTAATTTATCTTTTGTTTATCATGGTCACTGTATAACTCTTTTAATGAAATAACATTAAAATATATATACAGTATGTCCTTGATCCGTAAACACACTTTTATAGTCCACAATTTCCTTAATATTCGATAATCTTTAAATGAAATAGATTTCAAATAATGACTAATTATATATAAACTAAAATTTGTAAGAGGAAATTTGTAATGAAAGTACAGATGAGGTTCAAAACCCTAGACGACCCTACACTTCTATTCTTTGCATTAAAGATAAATTTTAATATAATGGCACACGAACGCAACCTGCAAGACCGTGAACCACAACAGTCAAAGAAGAACTCTTGGAATTTCACCTAAGTAAAAGGAATTAACTAATTCTATACATAATAATAACCTATATTGAATTTATAATCATATCTGTTTCTGTATATATTTTTTCTGTGTCACCCTGTATTTTACAATGGAAATTCATTAGTCATGCATATAAAAACCTCATACATTCAAACTATGTAAGATAAAATATTTTTACAAATTAAGATACGTTTTTCTGGTAATTCAAAGGGTACAAAGAAACATCCTGAATAAAAATTTATATAAATAAATATTGTAGTAGGAGAGCGAGCGACAGGTACAAAAATAAAGGATTCATTTTAGAGAAGAATAACAAAATATTTGTTAGATTTTGGTTTTTATGGGGTTTTTTTTTTCATATATAAAACATAAAAATTTCAAATTGACTAACTAATTCAAAGGGGATTCATTCGTGTGTATATGAATTACCCATACATGCAGATAAATTATCTGTTCATTTTGTGGTCAAAAGGAAAATTTTGTATTAAAATAAAAATTTTGTTATTCAAAGTTAATTTTTTTTTATAATTTTTTTTTGGATATAATTAAAATATTTTGTTCAGATTTTTATTAGCTAATTATTTTAACCCAAAAAAAAATTAATTATATACATTATTTTTAATGGTAAAAACATCAAAAGAAACGTCAAAATTTTAATTAACTATTTCTTAATTAACAACGAAATGCAGTTCAGCAGTAATTATATGCTTATGAGCTAGCTGTTTGTATAATGCTTTTAAATGCTATAGTTTATATTCTGCATATCAGCACTTCTATATAGCTCAATAATAGAAATTTGTATTATACGCTGTATTATCTATTATAACTACCGTCTACTATCACTTTTGGTGAACATCAGAAGTTAAGATTAAATCAACTATCTTCCAAGCTGACAATAAGCACGCGGCGAAAACTATGATCTTAAAGAATTTTAGAGATACTAGGATAAGTATATGAAATGATAAAGAAGCTACCTGATAACGTAATTATTATTATTGATTGACATTCTGTAATAAAGATGCAGCGATCAAGTGGATGTCACTTTTATGTAGACTACGCCTTGAAATTCCCACTACTTTAAAAACCACCCAACTAAATTTTCTGTTTTAACAAATGCAGTTAATCGGACAAGATCAGGCTTGTTTTTAGGCCTTAATAGACCTACGGAGGATAAACAGGGTAAACACTTACATTCCAGCTAATGAAGGATTTTAAGGAAACGAAGGCTTTTGGAAAGCAAGAAGTAGGTAAGCCGTTCACATGCCCTAAGCCGTTCTGCGGATTTCGACACTGTTACCTCAAGTCGCTTAAAAAACGATACATCTCTATCCCAACAAAATAATTGGAACATACAAGTACGTTTGAGCCATTCGAAGATGTTCATATCTGGTCCTTTCAGAAAACAAGCTCTACGCAAATGCTTACGATGATTTGGAGGAAAATCAGAATACTGATTCCATACAGGATACTGTAAAGTTTAATAACATTTACACAGGCTTAGACTATCAGATGACAAAAGTGTGTAGGTGCCGTATGGCTGCAGTGATTGTGAATAGTAGTGGTCCTACATCTAAAATAAAATCTAATCTAATCTAATCTATAATCATACGAACAAGAGCAAACATAAATAATTTTTCGTTTTAATTTTAATTAATTCTAATTTAATTTACTGCCATTTAAATTTCATTGGGTTTAATATAGGGAAATAATTATATTCGTTCAATTCGTAATATAAATACCAAAACAATAAGAGCAACAAAAATATACAAGTCGAAAATCACAAAAAGTTAATTGAATTTTAAATTTGTGTTTTGTGGACAACAATTGTAACCGAACCAATTGCAAAGTTAACCAAAAACTAAAAACAGGATATTTTGCAGACATTTTACAAAGTTTATAAAACTTTCAAAATATCTATATACAGAAACAGATAACATAAGGTGTTAAGTTGAAAATTTTGCATATTATGAAATAACATCATAATAGAAATTTCTAGAAATTGGTATCATTGGGGGACACTTTATACAAAATACTATTTATAAATACCCAACAATAATTTCATAATTTTTGTGATGTAGTTAAAAATATAATTTTGTAATTATTATGATAATAATTTGACAGGGAATATGAAACGATTTGATATTATGAAGCGGAAATATATATATAGGACAATCAGTCCAAAGAGATAGTAACCAGGAAAAATAATAATTATATTTTACAAAATTTTGTGACATTATTATTTCCATGTCAATTGTTCATATAATTAGTTTTTGTAAAATGTTATTAATTTTTGATATGAATGGAAATTGAGTCTTTATTATTTAATAGTAATATGAATATAGAGTGTAGATTATAACGAATTTGATAGTTTTGATAGTCTCTAGAGAATATTAATTATATATATAATTTGGTTATCAATTTTAATATCAAGGGATCACTATTAACTTAATGAAAATGTATTTATATTACCTACCACAAAAAAATCAAATTTAGGATAACTATTTCACAAAAATGGAAGTGTGTAAATGAATTAATCACGTTGTAAACGAGTGTAGTAAACTATACAAATTTCAAAGGAAAAATATTCTTCTTCATTCATCTTTTTTAGCTTCCTAAATATTCAGTTTTATTCTTCACAGTAATTCATCAAAAATTTTAACAATCTAGATCTAGAGCCTATTTAACGTGATTAAATAACATTCGAAAATTTTGAAAAATAAAATCATGTTCAAAATATAAAACAATTGAAGTTTTTCAAAACGTTTGCCAAAATTAGAATTGCAATAGACCAGAAAATTATTCACAAAATCCACAAAAAACTTTTCAAGTCAATTTTCTAGAATGCCAAATTTCATTAATTTTATTTTTATTATCTAACATTCAATAAAAATTTACGTATATTTAGAAAATAACTCAATTTAATTTTATTATCTCAATAAATTCAATAAAATAAAAAGAAAATTATAACACATTTTTATTAGAAAAAAAATATATAAAAGTCAATTAACCTCAATATTTACTAATAAACCATGTCCCACTCCCACTCCTCGGAAAATTATTTTCATTATAGTAAAAGATATTCACAAACGGAAAACTTCAATTTCCGACGACATTTCCAAAAAATTTGCAAATAGCTTTCGTATTTAGATTAATATAGAAGAAGAAAAAAAATATATATAGTTTTTAAGGCAACTTGCAACCCATCACAAGCAATATCCTTTAATAGTAAGTCAAGGATAATGTGAATAATTTCATTGAATTTTATATATATACAAAGTTTATATGGCTGAACAAAAAAAAAAAAAGGATATCCGGTAAAATGTTAAAATAAAACGATAAATATTAAGGATATATAGGCAAGCATTTTATACAAGCTACTTATACAGATATTTAACTCAGTCAAAATTAGCAATTATTTCACATAATGCAATTTTTCTTTTGAATTTTAATCATGTGTAAATGTTGTGTATAATTTAACTAACAAATCGTTTTCACATTTTCCTAGAAAATGCCTAATTAAAGTGAAAAATATTATAATTTTGTAGAAAATGAAATGAACTGAAATAATATTTTGTTTTAAATTATAGTTAATTCTAAATCGATCATCAATTTTTCTGACGACTAGAAAATTACGTGAAATTTTGAGTATAAATAATGTTTACTTTTTTGAAGATGGACATATGGTCTTACAACTGTTAGTGAAGAATTTTTTGACAGCAGAATTGAATGATTTTGGTTTGGTTAACATGTGGTTAACCAAAGACGTGCCACTTTACATACAGCCAATGTTACAAGGGACTTAAGAAATATGTTTCCACAACTAATTATTTCAAGAAATGGTGATGGGGTTCCACAGTCACCGAATTTAACATCCCCGTAGATTCATTTTTAGGGATATCGAAAGAAAAAGACTTATCAAATTTAAAGATTTACACTAGAAACACTTAGCAATTTAAATAACACATTCGTGATGAAATACCAGTTGAAATATGTGAAAATGTGATAAAAAATATTATAAAAAGGCTAGCAAAAGCTAAAAAAGTGGTAAACTTTTCCGACGAACATTCTTCTAAATCTAAACTATGTATTCAAATATAATAAGCAATTACCAAAAGTCCCAATAAATTATCAGAAAACTTATAAAATAGAAAATATATTTTAAATAAATACTAAAAGTTAAATTGATTCAAATGGTAATTTTTGAATAGCATTAGGAAAATGATTATTAATGTCAAAAATTAAATAAATTATTATATATTTAACATATAATAATTGAAATTATTAAATATTTATTTCGTTAATTATATATATTTATAAATAATCGCGAATATAAGATAAACGGATTTGAAATTGTGATAATTAAATAGTTTTCATCACAAATATGGCACAGATGCTAATTTTATTATATTGTAATTTCGATTTTCATCGAGGTAATAAATTTTCTTATTCTAATTACAATAATTTATACAAACTATGCACCATTCCCATCAGAACAACGCTAGTCCGTTGATCTGAGCGTTAGTAATTTGAAATGGTGAATTGTGCCTGTGGGATAGTCTGTTCCATGTATACATCCCAATCACATAAATAAAACTCCCCCAACCAAACTGCTGGTTACCAGATGTAACTGCTACTAAAAATTGATTGAAATTTTATAACGAAATCTGTTTAGCTTTTAGCATCATGTTTATATTTATTCAACGTATTTATTAGACAGCCTACAAACTATAGTCGTATTTTATTTTATGATAATTTAAGATTTGGACAAAAACTATTGTTTTGTTGAATTTTTAACTACTAATTCGTATCGAATTTTCATCACATTACATAAAACTTTATTAAACTTCTATAACTTTGTAGAAATAAACTTAAGAAATATTATTTTCAACAAATTAAATAGAATCTATATACTTACTTAATTAATTTCTATATAAAAAAATATAGAATCAGTAATACATTTTCAACACTTTATTATATTAAACCTTTACATAAAATTACCTAAATCCATTTAAATAATTTTCTAAAATCTGTGCATATCCTTAGAAACTATAATTGCACCTTTGGGAATATAATTTAAATACAAACACATAAGCATTTTCAATATATACATAACACAAACATATAAAACTTGTATACGTATAGAAAGTAGTGATTCCTAATTAAATAAATAAACTTTAAAGTTTATCGTTTCACTAATTAAGTATATATATCTTTTAGTATTTTAAAATTCTTTCATGTTAATTTATCCTTTAAGGATATTAAAATGCACACGTAATAATAACTTAAATGCAATAGTAGCTTATATATATACATGTTAATATAAATAGCAATTAAGGATCTGACTTAAAAGTGCATATATATACCAAAAAACATATAAATTTTATGAAAGAAAAATTATAATTTTGAAAGGATTTGTTTTACAATATAAATATTCTTAAGGATATGGAAGTTTTCCAAAATCTTTTAATAAATATATATACATACATATTTATATATTTAGATAATTCTATGTAATATTTTACAAAATTTTCAAAAACTGGATTCCAGAGAATATAAATACGTTTTTTTTCTATTTTTTTGCTGTTAAAGTGTGAAAATATAATTATAATAATTTCCCATCAAAAATGAAAATTATCAAGATTGTAATATTTCGAGGTGTATATACAAAAATTAAATTAAAACTAACTACATTATAATAATAAAATGTGAACATCAGAGTTAATGAACAACACTTTTCTTTTGCCAAGTAAATATTTTCATAATAATTTATAATTATTTATAGTGTTTATAATTTCATAAATATAGAATGCAAAATTTTATAATTAAATAATAAAATTATTTATTTAATGAAATTTATGCATTAAATGAAATAACATGTCAATTAAAATTATAATTGAATTTCTGATATTTGGTTTAAAAGTTATTTTATTCGTTGCCATTATTATATTTTCGAAAATAAATTAATTTTATGGAAATTTATTAATAATTATTAATTTAATGACTTATAATAATTATGCATTTATTATAGAAAATCTTAAAATAGATTACTTTATTAATGATATATAATGATGACAAAATTTCAGTTAATTATAACAGAAATTCAAAATTGTGAACATAATTTAAGAAAATATTTCAGTATATTTTAGTGCCAAATATTTTACGAACTAAAATTAAGATCCTTCGAAGAAATGGTTTTATTTTCACTCGGAAAGTACAAATTGAAAATGACTTGATAATAATTTAAAACTCAAAAAGTTTAATGACACATTCCATTACAAATATGAGCTTCAGTTAAATTGTATGATCAACAAATTATTAATTATAATACCTGAAGTAATTAGAGTTTAAGTTGGTTTAAATTGTAAACCTCCACAGAAACTTGCAACACCGGAGCACACCATTCAAATGTGTAAAGGAAAGAGAAACACGAGCTAGTTAACAGCGCAACAAATCCAATTGGAATGTAGTAACAGAGCAAGTTTTATGTAATATTATTAAATACGAGTCTTGACTAAAATGTAAATTTACATATAAAATGTAAATTTACCAATAAAATTGATATTAACTAGTGAAGTCACATAGCTTTTAGTAAAAAAACAATAATTTGATTTAGGATTCAAATAATTTCCAATATAACTCTACCACGCAAAAAGTGATTTTGTAGTTAATTTGTTTTTAAACTATATCTTGAAGGCCAACATCCCAATACTAAACAATTTGAAATAAACTATGATTTCAAGCAAATTCCTCTAATTAACTTTGTCTTAAGATGCCTTTTTTTAGACTAGTCCAAATTATTAATTCCTCAAGAAAATAAATTAGAAATATTTTATATTAAATTTTTTTAAATAAGCTTTTTTGTAAAAAACGCTTAAAATTATTATTAAGATGTTTATAAAATTTGGTGTAAACGTACACCATTAATTAACTTATATTATTGTATTTATTTTTCGTTTCAAATTTCTGCAAAAAAAATATAAAAATTTCCTTCCATAAATTTTAAAAAATAAGAAGACATCCTTAAAGATATTTATCTAGACAATAAAGATTTAATGAAATATGATAAATTATTAGCGATAAAAACTGAAATGTTCAATTTACTACTATTTATCTAAGTCCTCTATATAAGTAGAAAATATTCAATGTAGTAGATAATAACGAAAATAGGAAGTTTGTTAAGAGAATATTTTAAATTCAATTCGTTTCTATAGTTTTTTTAGAACATTTTAAGTATGTACATAATTATTGAATTTTAAAGCATTTATTTGAACTGATTTAAAATAGATATTAGCCAGTTTTCCGGTATTTATAACTTAATTTATGTTTCGGAATCCATATAAAATTAATAAATCGAAATTGCAATAAAATGTCAAAAAACGAAACTGTATAACGTTCAAGAAGGAACGATTTCCTAATCATTTCTTTCTAAATCAACAAAAAAGTACCTTAACGAGTAAAAGATGAAATATTTTCCTACTACCTCTTCCACACCTGCGAAGAGCAAAACTATAAACTAGAAAATGGGACCAAGACCAAAGATTTATCTAGATAAAATGAATTTAATAAGAACAATTTCACTAACATCATTAAATTCTTTAAATTACCCATCATTATTATTATAAAAACAGGATGAACAAAAGATGTAGATGGAAAAAAAAATGATGGATGGAAAATTGTTATAGAGTTAAATGGCACGTCATTAATTTTTTACTATAGATAATTGGGTCATTTTCTTTTCAACACTCATAAACACACATTTATATAAACCACATACCAACAAATATATAAACTTAAAATATTATATATACAAACAATAATAATTATATATAATAATAAAAGGGAAATAATTGTTGTGTTATAATAATAAATAAATAAATAAAAAAATAAAAACACGAGGAAATCATTTTCCTAGTTTTTCATATAAAAATGTAAAGAATATAATACTCAAAAAGGAAATTTTTCCTCATATCTACAGAGTGTTGTATATTTTATATTAGGCTTTGTGTCTGTTGAGGAAGTAAAAATTTTATCTTTTTCCATTTTCCACTACAAAATAAACAAAAAATTTCGTCAAGTTTTCCTTGGAAATCGTTAATGTTGAATTTTTAAAGAAATAATCAAAGAATGGAAGGAGAAAAACATTTGAAAAACTTTTTTAAGTAAATAAAAACAATAATAAAAAATTTTTATAATAGAAACTTTGTGGAGTTTGTTGAGAGATCCGAGCAATTATATTGCTCTATTAAGAGTTTTCAAAATGGGCGAAATATATTTCAAAATGGCCGAAAAAAATTATAGTAATAGAATTGAAATATATTTCTAATTGGTAGGAACATTTTTATAGGAATAATTTTGTTTTCAGAATGTAAATGGAAAATCTTACAATTATGAGTTGTGAGGTTTTACTTCACTTTGAAAACTTCTTGAGATTAGTTGATTTGCTAATGCAAGGTTGCCATAATTTTCGTTCTTACATTTCAGTAAGGTTGAATGAATATAACTATGAAATAAGGTAAAAAAAATCATTGTCAACATTAGGTTGACCCAATGTTAATTCCTATATTAGATTTTTATTATATATAGGACAAAACGCCAACGTATAAAAAAGACAGAGAAAAATTTTATAATCTCATATCAAACCAAATAAATTTATACAAGAAATTCATATTGGACATTTCATCTCAAAAACGTTTTTATGGTTCAAAATACGCTAAAAAATCCATTGCCAATTAAAATAATACGAATATATACAAAACAAAAAGAAAGAAAAGTGAAAACAAAGTTTTTCATTTTATATTTTCGTCCTTCAAAACCGCAACAAAAATAAAAAAAAATAACAAATTTATATTTACATTTTCTTGGACTTGGACTAGTTTTATTTACCGGGCATGAACAAATATATACTAAACAAAAACAATAAAATTATACAAACAAACAAAAAAAAGAAGAAAATTTTCAATGAGGTCAGCATAAAAGCTTAGGAAAAACTGAAAATGTTTTTGTAAAGGTAAGAAAATAATCATAAATAATAAAAAAAAAATATATAAATTTAAATTTTTTCTTTTCATATTTTCATTTTTGTACAGAAATTTACTTCAAAAAAACTTGGGAAATATTAATCAAATTTTATTGTTCTAATTAGAAAATATAAAACTTTTTATGTGGAAAATTGTTGTAATCAAATATTTTTAAAATTGTAACGTAAGCTATTTTAGGATTTCAGTATTTTTTATGCTTTAGTTCGAATCCTTCTACTAAAAAACTACAAGTTTCTTATATTGATTTACATTTTGAAAATTGATTAAATTTACATAGCTATAATTAATTAGAAAACATTAAAACCAATTTTTTGAATAATTTGCAAATCCTTATACATATAATTATAAAATATATTTTTCCATTTTTCTTTTTTTTTTTCAACAATAAATTATTAAACTGGAAAATTCACAAAAAAAAAAAGAACAATTCGCTAAAATCCTTGAATTTAAAATACAAATTTTCCAATTAATTAATTTAATATATAATTTATAGGTCATCAGTGGCAAATATCATTGGAAAATATAAATGAAAAATCATTTTCTTTTGTTTCCTCTGATTTTCATTTCAAAATTTATTCATGATAATTGTCCTTTATAGATAATTTATTTTATGAAAATTATGTTTGTTGAATTTGTATTTTAATGAATTGTGTGTAAACGACGAGGATAGAATTTCAGGACTTTTAAAAGGACTTATTTATATATTTATATAAAATATCGAAAAAACAAAAACAAATCAAAAGTTTATTTTCAATATAATAGAATACATCAATCATTATTATTTTGGGTCCTTTCTTCATTGTCTAAAGGACAAATATTGTCTTAAAAAGAAGAAGAAATATATCAATATAATTAAAATTGTTCTGTACCAGGCAGCAAATTCAGAAATTTGTAAATAATCAATATTATAATGTGAATTAGCTTATATCACTTTTTATGTTTCCGTACTATAAGAACGTTAGAAATTAAAACAGAAGCAGTCAAAATGACATACATGGACAGTATCCATAAGGTGTCTCAAAAAAAGAATTGACAAATTTGATATAGTTAAAGCTGTAAAATAGAATTAAACTGGGGCATATTGTAAGTTTGTTGGATTTTATTGAGTCAATTCAGTCGTGATTGGAAATTATTGAGAGAAATTTTATAGGCATAAAATTGGTTACAGCCTGCTAATTATTTCCAGACATTATTTAAGCTATAGTTCATTATTTCAAGCCATTAATAAACTCAAATCGCTATATCTGAAGAAGCATCCCATTGTAAACTAACTTTATTAATATTATTGTAAATTTTTGAATTTTTGGAATTTAAAATTTTAATTTTAATTTAGAATATATAATTAATTACTTTTTGAATTTAGATATTTATTAAACACACCGTTGTCGTTGTGTATGTTGTGAGTATTTTTAAAATAATTCTATATTTTTGCTATTGGGGAATATTTTAAATCTTAGTATTTGTTTTTTTTTTTTGATAAATAATTAAACTTCCCACATTTACCTGGAAAATTTCAAAATTTATCAAAGTTTTTATTTTTACTATTAAAGAAATCCTTTAAGCAAAAACATTTGTTTATCTTATAAAAATTTATTAAATTAACTTTTAAAATTATCCACAATATTTTTTATTTTTATTATATTTATCTTCGGAAGAATTTTCCAAAAATAAAAGAAAAATAAAAGAATTTATTGACAAGAAAAAGAAAACTGAACATAAAAATTTCCATTAATATTTTTCGTTTTTCTTTACAAAAATTTCATCAATTTTTTTGTGTTTTATTACATTGACCGGAAGCTAAACAATATCTGAAACGTGTCTTCCTATTTCAAACTATTGTTTATAGGGTTGAAAATTTATTTATGATGTTTGATGGGATACAGAAATATAAAGAAAATTACGATACTTTAAGTATAGAAATTCATTTTTGATGGACAGATCAAAAAAGTTTAAAACCTTTTATTGAAAAAGGGTATAAATAATATTTGAATACGATTTTCTTTGAATTGACTTTTTAATATTTATATTTTAAAGTTTGTTTGGCAAAAATTATAACTGACATAAAGACCTTTAAAGAAAGCTATATATATATAATATTCATCACAAAAAGTCAGTGATGAAAAAAAGGTTTCAATTTTTGACTATTTAATTTTTGAGGATTTAAAAATTTTGATGAAATTGTTTAGAAAAGTTTTTTTTTTTGTTTTTATTTATGCTGTTTTATTAATGTCTGTTTCGAAAAAGGATATTATAAATTAATATTGTATGTTCAAATATTTTTAGATCCTTGAAACGGAAATTTTAAATATTTAATTTTTATAATAATATTTTTGTGCCATATCAAAATGAAAATGGAAATTTGTTAAAGAAATATATTAATTTTTAAGTAAGTTGCGGAGAAGTGAATGAGAAACTTGGAGGGTATGAAATAACCTTTGCGATCTAGCAGCTAAGAGACCTTACTGATATGGTAAGGCCTCTCAATGCCACGAGGTGCGGATCTAAAATAACTATTTTAACCAAATCACGTACGTGGTAGCAAAATTGTGATAAAATGTATGTTGTACAAAACTCACTACTTGAACCTCCTAACCAAATAATTGATTATTATACGTAATCAATTTTTAGAATTTCGATACTTTTATCTACAATATCATCCTCAATTTCATAATCAAATTACAGTAACTTATTCGTAGTATTTAAAGAATTTATGAAACTGATATACATAAGCTTGAAAGTGAGCTTCTAATTTCCTATTTCAAGTAAGAATACAGTCATTAAACTAATTTTTCTAGCAAATACCATCACTTTATAGTACGAAATTGGTTTGTCAACAAAGTATTAACTAAAGAATTTTTATAGTATACATTAATTGTAATTTTACATATAGTAAATATAAAATTTGAATCCAACTAAAATTATCAAATTAATCATAAATTATAAATATTTAAAGATAATTAGTCATTAATAAACCTCGTTTCATAATCAAATTAACTTAAATTTAAGATATGCAATCAAATTTTAAACAACACCAAATTTAAATTTATAAAATGAATGTTTAGATCGAACACAATTTTCATGTATTTAGTAGAACAATCTAATCTATATGAAAAAAAAACATATTTCCTATCAAATTAATAGAAATAATTATTCAATTTTTTAGTAATTGCTAATTGCATAAATTTGTAATAAAAGATTTTTACTCTATTATTGACAAAATTCGAAAAATATTTGTAATAACTTAATAATTCAAAAGCAATTCTAAAAAATTTCCAATTTTCATTACAAATTAAGTATGTATAAAAAATTATATATAATAATTTGAAAAAAGTATTATTAATTACAACTGTCAAAAATATTCTTTTAAAAACAAACATAACCTGAAATAATTTTTTTAATCCAATTTGTCTGTAACTTTGTCTGAAGGTCGTATAAATTCATTTTAATATTAAATCTTTTAACAAATATAAATAATTTCTAATAGAAAATAAACTTATAGTCCTTGAAATGGAAAACTATAATAAAAATAATATAGAAAGAATAATAATAATAAAAAAAACTATATGAAATATAGAAAGAATACTAACATTCACCGCCAATTGAAAATGGTATCGAAGTTGATCCATAAAGATAAGCGGCTTCACATATTCCAGCCCATACACTATTATACATTATTTATCAATTCCAAGAATATTTTATTGATTATTATTACTTTTCAAATAAATTTATTTAAATAATATATTTTTTTTTAATATATTAATTATATTACAAAAATATATAAAAATTAATTTGACTAATTTTGAAAATAAATATTTTCTTTATTTTTATTACAAATTAATCAATTAGTAAAATAATTAATCACAAATTTCATACGATATTATCACAATAAATTAACCACAAATAATCAATTTTTTTGTTTGTTTTTATTATTTAATTAACAACAAATATCCAATTTTAAATCTCATCATTAATTTAATTACATTTCATAAATTAATATTTTTAATATTAAATTACACGGAAATATAAATTTATTATAAAAATACAACAATATTTTATTTTTGTAAACATAACCTCAAATTAATTGACAGTTTTATTGTTATTGTTTGTGACATATAAAAGTATAATAAAAATAACAAAAAAATACAATTCGAAAACACCGACAAGGCGACAATCATTAAAAAATTGTTGTTATTATGTATATGAAAATTGTATAAGGAAAATGGTAGATAATTTAATCCGGTCGGTAACACGCTTCAAAATAATAACGCCAGCAATTTATGGACGGATAGCAAAAAAAATAAAAAAATAATAAGCCTTTTTCCGGACTTTATCACGATTCCGACTGGACGGTTGCTAGAAAAACTACTAATAATATTTTTTTTATAATTCATTTTTAATAGTATTTGTACAATAACAACAACAATACAAAGAAGAAACAGTGTCAATTTGTTGAACAGTGTTCAATAACTTCAATACTTATCAATTGAAAAAGTATTTTTGATTAATCTTTTTCAAATTTGATATTTTTTTTATTGATTTTGCATTTTTTTTTTTTTGTTGATTGAGAGTTGCCAGTGGTTGGCAACCTATAGAAACTGATTTATGGCCCGATGAAAAATATTAATTATTTAAATTCATTTAGTCAGCTTTAGTCAAGTAAATTGATACTCTAATCTAAATCTTTAAAGTGGCTTTTATCGCTAACTTTACAGGTAGTTCTTTGGGTTCTCATAGTTCAGTAAATAAATACATTATCAGTAATTACAATATCAGTAAATAATTAAATGATACACCTAATTTTTACAGCTAATTTAGCTGTTATTTAAGCCATGAAATTTATTACTCAGCTACTTAAGAACTGGTGCGTTTTTTCAGCTATAACAACTCTTGCTTTCGATAATTGGAACATGTGAGCGTGGAAATGATCACTATAATTTTTAAATTAATTGAAATTTATTTATATAGTCCACCAGGTATAGTTCGATTCGAGGTAATATCTAAATAACGGTGGGTCGTATCCTCATAAACTGAATGTGGCTTTATATGACAGCAATGGTCCTGCCAGTATCCTTTTAAATTTTGGTAAGTCCATAAGAAAGCATTGTAGAATAATAAATTTCTTTTAATTTGATTATGTTACAAAATAGCTGCCAAAAAAGTTGAATAACTTAAATATTAATTTCTGTACTACAGAAATATCGATAACGATATATAGCTCATAACTCTCTCAAAATTTCTGGTAGATTGAAATTAAACACAAATTCTATGAAAGCAATTCCACTCAAACTTTAAATTCCCTTCTGTTCTTGGTTTCAAATATTTTGTTGTTTGAAAGAAAATGATATCAAAGATTTATTTCTTCAAAATTGCTTAATTGTGACACCCTGTATTCTACTCTATTTAGTGGAATATTCCTCGTTTATTGTACGTATAATCTACGTATAAATAAATAAGGGCGTGCTTAATTATCTAGGCGGTTTTTTTTTTTTGTTATTGAAATTACAATAACAATATTAATAAATTTTATAGGGGTTTGTTAAGGGTTTCATAATGAATTCATTTGTTTATAACACGATAATTTTAATATTTTATCAATAAATTTTTTTTTTTTTATCTAATTGTGGATAAATTGGAAAAGATAAAAATAATACATTTTTGTTGTTGTATATTTATCTTATCAATTTTTGTTCAATTCTTAAATTCTTATAGTTTAACTGATTAAATATTTCATTAATAAATATAAAATATTATTTAGTATTAACATTGGATAACCGACATAAAATTTATACAGAAATTTTATATTTTATTATCAAAAGATTATTTTAAACAATCCATAAAGAAAGAATTTTACTATTGAATATAAATAGAAATTTCGATACGGAAATTGTAAATTTTTGTTATCAAAAATTTTTTTATTTTAATATATATTTTGATTTCCTAAACTTTGTATTATATAAATAATATAAAATAAATAAATTTATTTAAAATCAATATTATTTATAATAAATATTTATTTTTATAGTGATAGAAAATTTTATTTAAATTCTGTTTTATGTTATAATTAAATTTTATGTAATACAGATGACAAAATTTTAATGTTTATAATTATAATTAAAGTCCTGTTTAATTATTGGTTTTAGGATAATTTTACCAAAAAAGAGTAAATATTGAATTTAACTATTATGCAATTATATACATTTTTATTATTAAAACCTTTTAAAATTTTAAATTATATATATTCATAATTAAATTATAATTTTCCATTATAACCAGGAATGAAAATTCATTCAAAGACTAATTAAAATTTTAAATATTAATAGCAAAATAACATTTTATATTATAGTATATGTACTAATTTAATGATATAATTTAAATAATATTGTAATTTAACTTTCACTGGTATTTTTGCATATTACATATTTTAATAGGAAAATTTACTTTGTTTAATTGCATACAATTAGGCGAAAGTTCAAACTAATTTCTTTCAGGAAATATTTCTTAATTAGTTTAATTTAATTATTAAAGGAAAAAAAAAGAATTAAATAAAAGTTTTTAGAACTATGGAACTGTAACATTATTTAGAGGTGAATTTTGTTTTAGAAGATTTCGAAAATGGTTTAGGTTTAGAACATAGCATCTATACTTAGAAGAATACTACTGAAACTTGATTATTGAAGCATATATATTGCAAATTACAATTATTGTCCACAATCGTAATTATTATAGTCTGCAATAATTATAAATATTGAATTTTCGATTATTTTAAATTTTCGAAAATAGACTTCGAATTTTCGAAAATCTTTTTTTTTAACTCTATCCATCCGAAATTAAAATACAAACACAATTTCGTTTAATATTTTCGAATATATTTCAAAATGGTCAATATATTCAAAAATTTAAGTTACGAATTTTTTTAATATTTATGATGTAAAGACAACTTGCCCTACATGCCAGCCATATAACGTCTCTTCACATCATATTATCGTATAAAAGTTAATTTATAACCTTTAATTCTCCACGTTTTCTTCTTTTTTTATTATTAAACCCCGACGATAATCTCCTCTAAGACATAAACTAATCTAAAAAAAAGAAAAAGAAGAAATTTCTATACTTCTCAAAGTCCATCATGGATGATGTTGTTGGCTCTTCAACCAAATCCGATAAAATTTCGATTAATAATAAATTTTTATTACTGACCATATACATAAATACACAAATATAAAAAAATAATAAATAAATAAATAAAAGAAAAATAAATAAAATATTTCTTTATATTTTTATTTTTATTTTTTTCATTTACTTTATGTGCTTCTGGTTATTTCATTTCGAACACTTAAAGTTAGAAAATTTATATAATAAAATAATTTTTTTATATCATTTTTAGATATGTTTTTTCTTCTTTTAGTAAAGAAGTCTTTCAAATTGTATATCTCTAATAAATCCAATAAGGAAAATTCAACTCGTCATTTTGTTCTCATGACAAAAGTAACAAACAAAAAAAAAAAGAAGAAAATTAGTTTTCTTTTTTTGGGAAATAATAAAAATATATAAAGTTTTAGAAATCGAAATGAATACTTATCCGAAATCTTTTCGAAAAACATTTATAATATTGTTTTTGTTTTTAACGATTTCCAACAAAAAATTTCGGTTCGCTACCCTCCGCGAACCCAAACAAAAAAAAACAGTTCTTGTTTTAAAGAGATTCGGCCATAAAAACTTACCTGAAATAATAATAAAATTTATACAATTTCTTATTTTTCTTGTTTTTTTTGGAAAATTTATTTTTCTTTTAATATATTAAATGGAAAAATAACAATATAAAAAAGAAAATTATGTTAAATGTAGTAAAAAGAAGGAAAGAAATCATAAACAATAACAACAAAAAAAAAACATATTTTTTATTAAAAAATTATATTAAAAAAGTTTTATTAGAACCAAGAAAATGCAGAGCTTAATTTTTAGAGCTTGTTCAGCTTTGGTAAATATGTATAACAAAAATAATCATAAATATTATGGATATTTTTAGATGTTATGTCCTTGTGTATTTTGTAATTGATGGAAATATATTCAATTTATTGAAACCACAAAAATATTTTTAATTTATAATATGGAAAAGTTATCCTGATACGACGTGACATTATACCAAAATTTATATGGAAATTAATAAGTCAACACACATGAATATGAAAAATTAGTTAGATACTGGATCAATAAAAATGGTAATTTGGTTAATTAAATTGAAGAAACATAATTTAAAAATACCAGTTTTTAATTAAATTATTAAATTTAAATTGAAACGGTTAACTTTCACCATAGATACCATAAAAAGGAATTCAATGCCGTGCATTACATAAAAGAATAGTTACATTTATAAATTTCAAGGCGCTAATCAGCAAAAGCTCAGTATATTTGGCAAACGCACTCTTAACAAAGCGCACTCAATGCTGAGGGATCATGAATTTAAAATACGGCGAACGCGGTAAATATGTGTAGAAGATGCGTAGACGAACGTGAGACAACTGAACCCTTATCGTGTCACTGTACCTGTTTTATGCGCTTACGACGGAAATACTTTGGTTCTTACTACATGAACGAACTGCATGAAACAGGTTTTTGTGTTGGAAAGCAATTATGGAATTCGGTTGAATGAGTTGCTGGCTGAGCCTGTTGCCGGAGCATATATAACAACATGAAGGATGCGAGGGTTACAATGGGCCTTATTCTGGGATACGTAAATAAACTCCTAGTGGTTCTCCTCTTCAATTTAATTCAACTCAATTTAAGGCACTAATCTCCGGTAATCATAGAATTGTAATTTTTTCAATATGTAAGGACAAAGAAGGAAAAATCTGTGAAAAGTTAGCTTGTTTTAAATCACCAAGCGCTAGACCGAAATATTTAAAAAAATGTGTTCCAGAGATATTAGATAATTAGCCAGTGATTCTGGTTGTGAACTAAATAATTACAATTTAAGTTAATCTTAAGGATCTGCTGTAGCAATTTGATTAGACGTCCAATCAAATATTGGTACAAATAAAAGAATTGTATTAAGTTGTAAAAAGCTGCTAACACTACTAATCGGAATAAAAATTCAAATTGAGTGGATCAACATCTGACCTATGTATAATCAGTCAGCTATGAACAATTATTATACTTTTAGTAAAGAACATACTAACAGCTAATCAATATGTTACTTCAGAAAGAATTTAAAGATTAGGGGACAGCTAATCAATGAAACTGAGCATTTAAAGATGTTATATATTTGTCAAAAAAAGTAATTTTTATGATGAAATTAATTCTTATCACTCCGTCTAAAATCTGTTACTCCCCCAAATCATCAGAATCTATTTATATAAATGCATTTACTTTTCGGTTTCTATTTAATTAAGTTCATATTGTATACATAGCTCTATTAATAACTAATTTGATCAAGCTATCTACACTTTCAACAAATTTAAATCGATAAAATAGTTTCAACAATTTATTTAACTTAAATTATAAATTATCATACTATAAAAATTTCTTTTAGAACAACTTTAATGAAAATTAAAGAAAATATTAAATTGTATTATCTTAAACATTATGAAAATTTTATAATTACAATTACGATGCTTCTGTATTAAAACACTTCATGGATGTGTATTGTCAGTGTGACCCAATTTTTATCAGCCACGTACACATTAAAAATAATCTAAAAATATGCATAAAACGCATTCATTTATTCGTCACATTAATTCAATTTTATTATTGTTTTCCTGGTAATTTCTTCGGTTTTTCTATACATATATATAAAACACAACGAAAAATTTCAATTATAAAACTTTCAAAGTCAAAGTTGAGGAAGCATAAAATGAGTATTTAACATTGATGAAAGATAAATATTATTAAAATAGACACAAGTCCTTGAAATGAAAAACATATCTCATATTGCATAAAGTTATAAAAAAAATTGTTTGCTCCTTAAAATATGCAATCATATATACTCTTATATTAAATACAATTTTAGTGAATTTTGTAGGAAAAATTGTATTCAACAATATTCAAATTAGTTTGTAACATTTATAACAAAATTATTATTTGGTTTTTTAAATTGAAATTTTAGAAATTTAAATCCTTAAAAATTTTAAGGTCAAATGAATCAGAACATATTTTTAGGTCACGTATTTATTCAATATGCAATTTTAAAATGGAATACATTTTGTTATTAAATTCTTATTTAATAATTTTTATTTTTATAGCCAAAAATCATTATAGTTTTGGCAGATAGAAGGTATAATACTTGGCAGGCGTAATCTCATTTGAATAAACAATTTTGTAGATTTTATACAACGAATGTTAAGAGCAGTTCTTTGAATATACATACTCTACTATTTAACAATATCAACAGTACGTTTTGTTAGTACAGAAACTATCAATAATCTTATACTATTTAAAGTGGCAGATATTGACAGAAAATATCAATAAATACACGAACTATACAGATTTAAGTAATTTGGTTAAAATATGGAAAAATTAACCTTCCAGATTCCACAACATTAATAAAAATGACCTAATGCTAAACGTGTACTTAATATATTCTAGCATTATGTATCAAAATCAGAACCACTCAATATTTGTAGTATTGGAGCTTGTTTGTTAGAAACACAGTCACTTTTTATTCACAATTAATGATTGTATTGATTATTTATAACAAGTATTTAATTTTATATTTAAAGACCGAATTTATAAACCAAACTTAAAATTAAGACTTTCGTAAGTTTGGATTTCGTATTTATAACTAATTATTAAGTAATATTAATAGTTCACTCGTAATATTTACGAGATTCTTAAAATTTTGGAGGTTATGTAATCATTATGTAATGATTACACTGTTAAATATAATGTAATAACAGAACACAATGTCGTTAATATATTTTATAAATGCTATACAAAAAATCCAAAAGTAATTGCAAAAATATAAATTTAGTGTATTAATTCGAAAATGATTCGCAAACTTGTTAAGCAATTACTTAAGTTAGCTGTGAGAGCGATTTTGTAATTTAGCTCTAAGCTTCCTGATGTTTTTTGCACATGTCACTCTGCTCATTGAGATATCATCATCAAAGCTAAATTTGAAAATGGAGACTATATTGATACTGCTTGGTTGATTTAAAGGAATTTGTACTTGGGTAATGAAAAGATACTTGGAACATTGATAAACTCTAAATTAGTACGATATTCACAATAAAGTATTTAAATCACAGAACAACAGTAGTGCTCTTACAACAATTTTATTATCTCATCTGTTCGTGCAGAATTCTATAATTGTAGAGTAAATTAAATAATTACATAAACAAACTAAAATGATATAATTTTATATTCTTCTATAGAAGTTGCAGTTTTCTAAATTCTTATCAACAGCGACCATATTACATTAAATGTCTCTCTGAACAATAATTATATTGTGATTTCGAAAAAAAAAAATTAACTATAACTATCATCATCATTATAGGTCATAATAATGTTTGAAATTTAATTATGTATATCAAAATTTCATTTAAAATATTTACCTCACTCTGTATTTATAATTTAATATTATAATTAAATTATATTAAAGTTTATCAACTTGAAAATATAACAAAATTTTCAATATTTTGTCATGACATAAATGTGCATTTGTTTTATAAACTTTAAATAATAATTCCCATTCTAAATGCAACGCCACATTAATTAACACTAATATCCCAATTCACAATAAATATATATATATGTACTATATATATGTGTGTGTGGATTAACAAATACATACATATATTAACTTATATTGAAAAAATTACAATTTTAAAGATTTGTAAGACATGAGCTCATTTTGTCTCTTAAAAACCATACGTTCCCTAAACATTAATAATGACATAAATATTATGACTTACAATTCCCAAAAGGATAATATGTATATACCCATTAACATTGTCGAAAATATTTATACACATATACACAGAAATAAACATTCTAATACACATATAAATATGAGCTGTGTTAAAATTCTCTGAAATTGTTTGGTATTATTTCTTTATTTTCTATATAAGTAACATAAATTTTTTAGTATGTAAACAAGAATTAAATTTAATGCGTCCTGGATATAATAATAAAAAAAAAAACAGTTTTCTAAGTAATATCCTTACATGTTGACATATTATATTAATCATAAAAATTGTTTTTTATCTTATTCAAAAGAACCGAACAAAATAAAAACTTAATTTGACGTCCATGTAGGATATAAAGGATTTTTTGTCTGCATTAAATATAATCTCTTATGATATTTAAAACAATAATTTTCCGGAAGTTTTTGTTACACTGATATCATATGGAACAAAAAATAAAATTCCAAGGATTTTCGTAATTTTCACAGTATGAATATAATGAAAATAAAATTATGTCCTTGGTCCTTGTCATTGCTATAGATTTGAATACAAAATTTTATTCATGAATATATTTACTTAACCAGAAAAATGTAAAATATTAAATTTTCTACTTTCTATTGTCATAAAAATTAGGTTTTGTTTATATGTATATAAAATTTTCCAGTATATTTGCTAAAGGTAGTAAAGATTTTCAATTTTGGTATAGTTTTCCTGGCTGCCTACAAAATTAAAATTGCTTACGAAAAACTATCACTTTTATTAGTTTAAATAAACTGAAGTGTCATAAGAAAATTAAACAAAATATTAAATAAAATTATAAATTTCTAACAAAATTATTAAAAATTGTGTTGGTAAATATTTTTTTTTATAAATTAACAACAAATATTCAGAAAACTTACTTATTTTTACATTAAATTTATTCAGAATAATGTTCATGTTAAATATCAAACGCCTGAGAGTATGCAACATAAATAATTATATTAAACTCCTAAAATTTATTTGTTTCTATTACTATTTATGTTACTTAACTTTTACCAAAGACAAATTGAATCAATAATAAATCTTCCCTCTGGTACTACTTTTTAATCAAATTTTGAATATAATTATATTGAGTTTTAGGAAATTGAATGTAAATTTAAATATAATAAATGTTTATTTAAATAAATAAATTTCAAAAATTATTTAATTAACATGAAATTATTTTTTATGTTAATTGATTTTTTCGATATTATTTTAAATAATTTATTGATTTAATAACATACAAATAAATTTGCTTTGGGATATTTAATCTTTATAGAAAATATTATTTGGTAATAAAAATAATTAAAATAATTTTACCAAATATATAATAAATTTTGTAATGGATTGATAATTGCAATATTTAAAATAAATTAAATATTATAATTATGATTACTAGGACAATAGATGGAGTGGATTCAAAGTTAGTTCAGTAGCATATAGTTTAAAATTTAAGAACAACCTTCAAACTACAACCTTTAAAGTACAATCAGCAATTAACTGGCATAAATTTAAAGTCGTTTGGTATTCATTTATGAATCATATATCCTGATATGATAAAATATGACAATCTGGCAATCCATTTTTATGTGAATAGCAAAAACTTGTCTACCAATTTTTCAAAGTTTATTCGTTAATTTTTTGGTTCTTAATATTATAGGATAAATTGATTTTCAAGCTCTACTACAGACTAGTTAGGGTATTTTTTAACAAAAAGTATCCAGTAATGCCCTAAAAACTAAGTATGTAATGGAAAATTTAATTGCTAATAGCAAATTCTATTAAAATTGTTAGTGCACTTAACTAAAAGTAAATATTTCAAAATTTATACACAGGTACTGTTGTAAGACAGGAGTAAGTGCTACTTTTTATTCACTCAAACCATTACATTTATTAATAATTTATCAATCTATTTTGATGTATGACTTTGAAAATATTTCATTTAATTATATACTTAACAATGTTAATTTTCTTGAATATTTTCGCAAATATTATTGAAATCAGTCAACACTCACCTGAAAATAAAAATAGAAAATTTCGTTTAGTAAAATTAATTTGTATTTATTATAATTTATATATAATATAATATTTTTAAATAACAAAATTCGTAATTTTTCGTGACTTTCGTAACACAAATATAATTTATAAAAAAAACATTCCCTAACATCAATTTCCAATTAATATATTTGCTACCTAAAAGTATGCTACAAAAAATACAAAATTTTAATTTAAACTTTTCCGAAAACAAATTAAATTCACTTTCATAATAATTCTATCCCATGTGCCATACATTTTTTTTCGTAATATATTGCGTAAGATCGTAAATCAACCATATAAAAAAATGTATCCATCATAATGGAAATTTATTAACTTCTTTTCATAAAATGGTCCCCTCTCTAATACAAATAAAAAGGAAAAAATAAAAGAATTTTTTTTTGATCAATTGCATGTCATTACAGAAATCACTTAATATTTTATGCAAATTATTTCCATTTCAAAATTTTAAATTGATAAAAAATAAAAATGAATTTCTATAATGAAAATGAGTAAAAATTTTCCAATTTCCTTTTTGCCCACCTCATATACTATCCATATCTTGCCTACCCATCCTTAATCACCCCCAAAGAACGAAAAGAAAAACCATTACGAATTAACTTTGAATTTAAATCAATTTATTAAGCCACAATACACAAAAAGAAAATTCCATTTAATGGAATTTTCTTTTCATTCCCGAACTGAAACTAAAATTTATTTATTTTTATAGGAATATGTTATCGACATTTCAACATCTTTAATATTATTAGATTTTTTCTTTAAAATATTTCTATTACCACCCCCAAGTAATACTAATATTAAAAGGACTGTTTTGAGTGGCTTTTCAGAATACCATTATAATTTAATGTCCGATATTGGATATTTTTAAATGACCCTATACCAGATTAACATACTTGTATATATTCAAACGAAATTTTGTATTTTATATGGAAATTATTAAATGAAATAAATGCGATGAACAAAATTTAAAGTTTAAGTATAAAGAGAAAGCTGTAAGGAAATCAATTTATGACCACAAAATATAAAAAGAGATCCTTTTTTTATATTTTATTCGTTTGTCATTTACGTATATAAGAAAAATTTAACACAAAAATGATTATATTTAGAAGGAAAAAAAACTATTATCGATACAAGGACAAACTTCTTATTATAGAAAATAAATAGAATAAATCGAAGGATCAAGAGACACAACGACACTTACACAGAATACCATGAAAATGATGGTGACCAAAAGATTATGAATCAATTTTTTTTTTATTCGTAATAATTTCTAGTAAATTTAAAGATTTTAACAAAATTGTTCTCGTTTCCTTTTTTAGGTACAGAGATAAATGTCATTATTACAGGAAAAAAAGGACTTTTTAAGAAATATATTTTTTTTTGTAAGGAACAACTCATAGATAATCCTTATTTGTTCATGACTCTATAGAAAAAGCACTAAAAAAAATGTTCTATTTTTTTTTTATTTAAGAGTAAATCCTTAAAGATTTTTAAATTTTCATATATCGTAAAATACAGAAAATTTTCTAATATTTCAAAGGACACAGATAATGCTCTCATTAGTGATGCTTTAAAAGGAAGGGACTTTTTTTAATTCTATATAGTAAATACGAGTACATACATAAAAAAAAATATTATATACAATCAAATAAAATGTTGTAAATTTATTCTAAACTATTGTTATCCTTTTTGCTGGTAATTTGTCACCAATTGTTGTACATTTTATCTGATTTTTTTTGTATTTTTCGTATTTTTTATAAAATTAAGATTATTGTTGAATACTCCTTAAATATAAAAATTTAAAATTGAATTTGATTTAATGATCTTACAGGATGGAAAAATATTAAACATTTTCAATTGTTAAAATGTCAAAAAGATTATAAAGTTTGATCCAAACTTTAGTGATGAAAATATTAAAAAAATATTAGTTAAATTTAATAAATGAATTTGACATTACTTAAAAATTACAACAAATTACAATTAAATAACTTCATAGTTACACAAACTAAATAAAAGATTAAATATCAAAGTTTATCTGCTTTGAGTCAAAGACAGTTTTGACAGTTTTTCAGGACCAAAAATGTGTAAAACCACATTCTGAGAGAGCTTATACTAATCCTAAATCACTTATGATCACCTACCTCTGCTAACATTGTAATATTCGCTTCTTAGCGAATTTATCGAAGAACAGGAAGTTTCTACCTACAATATATTTTTGATCATGTGTAATTATTGAAGTATTAAAATGAATGTAGCTATAGTTCTTGATGGATAGGTATGTAAATGTATGTGAGATGAATGGTATTTTTATCAATTCAGTCTTCAAAAGACTGAATTCACCCATAATTGCCTTCTTTTTTCTAAATGGACAAACGTACGTAATTAGCAAGTTATTAACACCTCTAACCTTATGAAACACATAAAATTAGTATTACAACCAAAACAGGCAAATACAACCAAAATTATGGCCAGAAACATAAATTCTTAAAATTGTTGAAAAATTTAAATTCTAAATATCCAATTAATAATTATTATTAATCAACATTTATTATGGTAAATAATAATTCTAAAAATAATTATTAATTAAAATGTTTAAATATTCAAATTTACAAACGAAGAAAATCACAAAAATATTAAATTTCAATTGAAAAATGATTATAAAAACGACTAACGATGACAGTAAAAATTAAGTTAATTGAAATTTAAGAAGTTTTCTTAATAACAACGAAATTTAATAAATAATTTTATTATGTATTAGAAAATAATAATATTTCACAATAATTTTCAGAAGGATAACAAATTGAAAAATAACAAATTAAGTTAAATATTTGTTTTATAATATAAATGTACAACGAAAAAATTTTCCAATAACGAATTAAAATCAAACCAGTATCAACAAAATTTTCCATTTTCCCGCTCTAATTCGTAAAATTTTCTAAGGAAGAATAGGAAAATTAAACGGAAACCTTAAGGATATTTTATATATATATTATTTATATTATTTAGAAAATAATTTAGAATGAGACAGGACCTAATAATAATGTTCTTCATGATGATGATGATTATGATGTCTTCTCTTAAGGATATTTTTTTTTTTTGTTATTATTATTATTTCGTGGATGGCTGATTTTATGATTTTTTTTTTTGTGCAGTATTTTTGGATCAATCTTAAAGAATGTTTAGTTATATAAAATGAAAATATAAATTGATTTGTTATTAAAGATATTTCTATATAAATAGAAGATTAAACTTAATATTTTTATGTTATTATATAAAGTCAAGTTTGTGAGGTTAAATATAAATTGAATAAAAAATTAAGTTTGATTGTTCAGCAAAAGATTTGATAATAATTTGATGAAAAAAAAAATCGTTATTTTGGAATCTTTCAATTTGTATGAATTTTTTATTGATTAATAAATTGAATTATAAAATTTTAAAAATGAACGAAAAATTCCAATTGATTTAGATGTGAATAAGAAATGTTCAGAAATATTAAAATATATAATAAAATTGTGATTTTATTGTTTGGTTTTAAAGGATAGGTGGGGGATAAATTTCCTCTATAGACTGAATTTTTATTAAATGGACCGTTGACTCTTCAGATGAAGAACCAACCAACTTCTCTAATGAACTGAATCACTTAAGTCGGTCGTATGCCATCCGGTTCCCTTTATTAATATATAATTATTTTTATCAATTTAAAATGTCAATATCAATATTTACTGATAATAACAATATTTAAGATAATATTTAAGAAAAAGTTAATATTTTTAATTTTAATAATAAAATTGTAATTTCTTTTAAAAATGACTATATAAATATTAGGGTAATCCGCTAATTCAGAGTCTCAAAAAATTGTGGCCTGGTCTGTCTTTTCATGAAAAATCTTATCATCTGAATTACGTTTTAAGTGATTATTATTACCTATAGATGACGGGTGAAAATGTATTTTAAATTTAGAGTTATCTACTTTTGGCTGTAAATAATTCAAAATGTAATTTCATAGTTAATTAATCATATTTGTCTAACTTCAATATTCACCGAGGTACAGGATATTAAAATAAAGTTCGTAATTTCAAACAAATATGTAATTATTGCTTCTAAAACATTGAAGCTAAAATAATTGGAGTTTTCATTCATAATTGATTTGATCATATCAATTATAAGCAGGCGTTATTAGCAGTGCAGATATAAATTTATTTAAAGTAATGTGTCATTAATGTTACCTGCTTACCTCCAAGTTCATCATACAAAAGTTTGCCTTGTAAAACTATTTCAATGTAAGTAAATGAACAAATAAAACAATCGGAAAGTTATTTTATGTAAACTATTGGAACGAAGTCCAGTAGAATTTAAAATAATTACATCTTGAGTAGATTTTATTTAGTAGAATCTCAAAATTATTATAATTCATTAAAACCTCCTCAAAATGTAAATATTTACTACAAAACTTTAATTCATATATTTATAACTTGATTATGAAAAACCTTACAAAAAATAAAACCCTAATTTCAACAATAAACTTTTTTAATATCCATTTTAATTAAGCTTATTAAAAAATAGTTTAAATTGTTTTTTTCTTTTTATATAAAAATATTTTAAAAACCAATCGAATAAAAAATACATAACACAAACATTATCCTTAAAGTCCTTTTTAATTATGAAATTTATGAAATTCTTTAGGTATTTACACAATAAAAAAAATATATTTTAATTAAGTTAAACATAAAAAATTTACATTCAACTTTGTTGGATGGTTCATCATAAAATATTTTTACACAAATTTATTAAATTATAAATTTTCTTTGTTATATTTGGAAAAAAAAGGAAAACATATAAAAATTATTTTCCTAAGTGAAACTTTTTTTTTAAGCTAAGAAAATTATTTCAAAATAATGTTTTTTTATGAAATTTTTTTTTAATAAACTTTTGAATTTTCATAGCAAAGAATTTTCTTTTTTTCTTAAAATATTTTTGAAGTTTCTCGGAAAGATTTCAAATAAGTTACAAAAATGAAAAGTAATAAAAGAAAAAGAAAATGGAAAATAATTTTTGTGCTATTAAATTAACGTATTATGACATTTATCAAATTTAATATACGTTATTAAATCATATTTGACAAAATTTAGACATGAAATTTTGACGTTTCATCAATTTTGTCATAAACAACTTTAAATTTATGATTTATCAACTTAGAAGTTCTTCATTAATTAAGTGGGTATTCTTAATTAAATGAGAATATTTGAAAATGATTTTAATTTGTTTAAAGTATCAATACATTATATGACATTTGACAAACTTTGAAAAATTTTGAAACATAATTTCGGAATTTAATATAGTATTCGAAGATCCAAATTGCAATAAATGTCACGAAACTGCTTTGAGGAGGCCCAAGGCTCGATTTGGAAAGAAACCATTACGTCATGACTTTTAAACAAATTTAATATAAAAATATTTCAAAAAATGTAATTGAATTTCAATTATCAACTTCAAAACTTTTCAATTACATATAAATTTTCTTTTAACGAAATTACAATTTTCAACAATCCCCTTTGTCACATTTGATTTGTAATTTGTAGAATTTATATTTCATATTTCAAGTAATATTTGAAATGCACTGTTAATGTTTTATGTAAAATGTAAATTAATTATACAAATTAAAAATAAAATATATTTTTTTTTTTTATTTATGCTCCAATTAAATTTGAATTGATCCTAAAAGATTTTATTTATTAATGTTTTTAAGTTTATTTTTTGCACTTCAACGCTAAAGTTTTCAACAGTAAAAATATAATTAGAGTAAAATTACTTTTTAATTAGAATTTAAAAAAAAATCTCTAATAAGAAGTTTTCATATATCCTTAGATAAATAACGCAGAGAACTTTATAATAGCAAATATAATTATAGAGTAAGACCAGTGGTGCCCAACATACGACCTGCTAACAATATACGACCTAACAAGCATATTAAACCGTGCCGAATCGAATTTAATTATTTATCGAGTATCTATTCCTCATAAACCTCAGACACAAGCTCCATCTTTCAGTTAACCAATAAAAAGGGGACCTGAGAAAGAGACCGATTATTTGTTTGGATACGTGAAAACAATCCTAATGATTTTTTAGTATGATATGTTAAAGGGAAACAAATATGAAGAAAGAAATTGTCTTTTTATCATTAAGCTTGATTTTTTGCTCTAATGTTTCCAACACCGAAAATAAAACAGATTTAATAGATTAGACAGGTTACCATTTACATAGGGGTTCAAAATTCTGAAAGGAACGCTACTACTTCCCTGCGTGGTCACCTGGTAATTTAAAACATTACAAATTTAAAAAATTAAGATTGTTAGAACTAGAAGTAGTTCCAAAACTATAACAAAATTATAAAAATTTAAATATTCGCTAAGGTAGAACTGAAATAGTATACCAACCAGCGTCAAAACTAAAACCAATTGACATGTTACTACTAGCTTTAGGCTTTGCAGTTCTGAAAAGGACGATACTGCGTTAATATCTCTCAAAAACAGAAAATGCACCACTCACATTAATATAATACCCAATTGAATGAATACACTTTAAGTTTCTTTTAGTAGAGGTAATTTGAAAAAATGAATTATTTTATTGGCCATCTTTAACTTTTTGGTCCTATGATATTCATTTAAATGATTAAATGACCCTTGGCTATAAAAGATTGAACCCCACTGGCATACTGTAGAGTGTAGTCCTACTAATTATCTAAAATTTAATGGTTCTATCATATCAGCTATGAAAAAGTAATTTCAATTTTCAAAAACATGCCTACACGAATAAATTATCGAAAATTATTGAAATAAAATTATATTAAATTGATTAAATTAAAAATAAAAATTGCCTGTTTATCCTTAAAAACCATAATTTCTAATCAAAGTTAAAATGTGCAGAAAATAATTCATTAAAATATAAATTATTAATAATTATTTTTTTTATGGTCTAGACAAGAAGGTAATTTTCGAAAATTTAAATGGTAAAAAAAAAATATTTTCTTTTGAATTATTATACACTGATTTTTACGAATTTATTTTCGTACAGACTTCATTACCAATATGAGAAAAATCTATATATAGCGACCTACTTTTTGTATAGCTCTGGTAAGTATTTCGATTAAAAAAAACAAAATTAGATTTATGAAGAAAAACTTATTTTTAGATAGGGAAATTATTTTAATGTAAATTTTCCCATTAATTTGATAAAGGTATTTTTTTTTGTTCAATATAATAAAATCGTTTAAATTAGATTTTTCCAATGAATTTATTGGTTGTATATAATTATGTAAAACATTTATGCAGATTCGAAAAAAAAAATATATCATAATATAATTTTGATCAATTTTTTAAAAAAATTATTGAACCATTATTATAATCAACAAATTATATAATTAGGAATTATAATATAATTACAAAGTCAAAATATTTTGGTTAACATGCAAAAAGGTAATTTAATTTTAATTATTTGAATAATATAGCATAACTTTAGGTGAAGAAGAAAAAAAATGTTATTTTCGAAAACATATTTTTGAAGAATTATTTAAATAATTTTTGGAAAATGTTATATTTATGAGATAATCCCAAAACATAAATATGCAAAATAATAATTAATGTGTGCATACTGAATGTATTAATAAAATGAAATTGTCTACATTACGTAAGCTTCCGAAAGTTAAATAGTTCTTAAGATTTTTGTAAAATTATATTTTTACATTTACAAAATTCTTATGTTTAAAAATATTGTTTTACGTTTTATTTTTGACAATTAGCTTCTGTATGCTAAGAATAACAAGAATTTTACCAGTTTTAGTTGGTATGTTTTATTTTTCCCAAGAAATTTGATAATCGTACCATGCTAACTTAACAGATGGCGTTGAAGGAAACAGTAGCGTTCTATCAGAACTGTGCAGGCCGAAGGTAAAGGTAATCTGTTGATTCACGCTGTTTTTTTTGTACAATAATTAATGCATATTTTTTTGAGATGGAAACTCCTAATTCAAGTTTTTCCAATTTTAATGTTTTAATTGTTAATTGTTAATTAGTTGAATAATTTGTTTAGGCATCTATTTAGTGCCTTGCTTGCTACTATTATAATATGTTTCTAAAAATTTCTACTGCTTGTACTATTTAGTGCCTTGCTACTGCTTGTGAAAATATGAGAGCGAGCTTAATAATCATATTAATTATTTTGCTAGTATTACTCACTGATCCATAAAGAAAATTCGTTCACTCAGGTCTTATTGACAGTTTTCGAAGATAACAAACCTTCTGTTTTGAATTAATTGTGAATTGTAGAAACTCCATTATTAAAACAAAAGAAATTTGTTGAAATACCTTCGTGTTTTAAATAACTAACGTCTTAAAAAGGACTAAACTAATAAAAATCGCTCAAAAATGTGAGTTACAGCAAAAGGATCGGATAACATGACATAATTTCAGTATAACTGGGAGACGAAATGAAATATGTAACTAGTTTCGAATTCCAATTCGAATATTTGTAATTATAAAATGGCCACATTACAATTTTTATAGGGAAACTAGATTCATAGTTTAAAAATTACGGAAAAAAGAATTGGAAAAACTCTTTCTATGAAGGTTGGACGTATATAATATTTTGTATTCCGCTAAAATTATATTACTTTTTTTATTATAAACTTTTAATGAAAAATAAATAAAAACGTTTTATTTTTCTTTACACAAATATTAATTAGAAATTACTCTGTGAAAATCACAGTTGGTGTAAAATTAAAGTCAGGAATTAATTTTCTCAGTAATATATATAATATTAATATAAATAAATAAAAATTTACATTATTAAAAAACAAGAAAAAATCAACATTTTTTTAAGCATATTTTTATAATCAAAAATTTTTTTTTATGTACAAAACAACGTGAAAATTTTACTTAGTTGTCGTCATTTTTTAAATGTTAATTTAATATTTAAAATATTCATGAATGTAAAGACCATAATTAACACTAAACACAAAATTTCACTAACATCAGCGTAAAAGTTTTTAAATGGATAAAAATGTTAAATTTTGTTGTCCACAATTCAAGCGAAAGTAAAAAAAAGTATCCTTTAACTGAACTGTGGGGATAAAAGTAAAGGACTTTGTCCTGTATATTCATTTTATTAATATTTATCGACAAATATACATATTTTTTTATTACACATATACACTTTAATTACTCACCAGTGTGATGCTAAATGAATAAAAATGTATTTTAACGAAAGGTTGAAAATGTAAAAAAAAACACCAAAAATGTATAAGATTAGATTGACGGATCAATCTACGTATAGGATATTTTTACGGACGTCATGGTCAGTGATATCACAAATTATATATGTAATCACAATCGATGACCTATCTCGTTCCAATCACACAATTGTTAATTTCATACTAAAATCGGAGAAAATGATTTAATTATTGGGGGCTTAAGACCGTAGCTTTTAAAAAAAAAAAATGGTGACCATATTCTGGGGAACGTTTAATTAGTAACTTTTATGGCCAATTTCACAGTGAAAGCTTAACCCTTTTTCAGAGCTTAAGCTTCGGTTTAACTTATTTTCTGGTTTATCAGTGCAAGCTTTAAAATAATCTTCCCTTAAATTGCGATTAACACAAATAGAAAATAAATTCATATACATTTAAAAGTTATTATAAAAAAAGTTAAGCTACGCTTCTTTAATAAAAGTAAATGTTGACCTATTCAAGTGTCAACTAATAAAATATTAAATTGAATTAGTAAATAAACACCAGCAGTACAGCAGTAACTAAAGTAGAAAAATGGACTAAAGCAGAAACAGATGTTTGAGGTGATATCTCGACAGGCAATCAAGAAGAAAATGGAATTTGAGCTTTAATTACCAATTAATATTATTTAATTATCAAACTTTATTAATTCTAAACAAAAAATATAATTTCAACTTCCATAGTTTATTATTCAAGCAATTGCTAAAAAAAGAGCAAGAAGTTAAGCTACATGACGCTTCTTTTCCTCTATCACATTAATTTTTATAGTATCATTCACAATAATTCACATTTTTTGGTTAAGTTAAGTTTAGGGAAAATTTTAATTCCGAAACTCAGTGAGCTTAAGTTGCTGGCTTAAGCTGCAGAATCGATTTATGTAAGCTTAAAGTTCATCTGTCTTCATCTGCCATTAGTGTTCAAATTGATTTTCTAGATGTTATCTTTATCCTAAGTACAAGCTATCCTATAACAGACAGACGACCGGCAGGACAGGTGGACAAAGTGAAACCTTTTAGCATTTTGTATAAATACAAAATAACCTTCAATATATTTACAACTTTTTTTTTTTATTCTCAGAATAACCTACACAATTCTACGGTTTATTTTACCCAGCCATACATTAACAGAAGGTGAGATAAATGGTAGTCGGGATAGGTGAAAATGAAAAATGATATTTCATATTATAAACTTTGCTCTAACATTTATTAGTTTGTTTATATAATATTTTTTCATGTTTTCTAATAAATTATCATCATATAAAAATTTGTAGTATAAAAAAGTAAGGAAACATTTATTCAGTTAATGGTAAACCATAACATACTTTTAGGTGTTTTCTTACTATATGATTTTTTTTTTCATTTAAATTGCATCCAGGCGATGGTAGCAAACCAAAATCACAGCATGATGTCTGTAAGGATAAGGATACTTTTTTTTAAATAAATAATTTTATAAAATGTTATGAAAAAATGTTTTCTTTCAGAAAATTTATATTGAAAATGTAGACAACTTTTCCTATTTAAAGTTACAAGTTTACAAGTTATATTTGATTATTATAACATAACATTTAGGTGCATCGGAATATTAATTTTAATGTATTGAAAATTGAAAATTATAAGTGAATGAAAATACGTGAGGGACTGACTGAACCTCCATAATTCTGTGGAAATTCTTATTCGTAAGTCATGATAGCCAAAATATGTCTGAAGATTTTGTTTCTCGTGTTTTTCTAGGAATTGGTTTAAGTAAATTCAATACTAAAAATTTGTCAATATAGAGAATTTTTCGGCAAGTGAAATTGAATGTAGTCAAGTTCCGTGATTTCGAAAATTTTAAAAAACACTACTATAAGGCAAGGAGTTAATTTAAAAGTAGCTGATTCATTTAGCCAACCGATAAGATTGACAATCAGACAGACATATAGAAAATTAATTAGCATAATTCTAAATTTACTATACAAGTTAAAAATAATTAAAATGGAAATTTAATAATAAAAACTTATTTAAATATATAATTATATTTATATATATATTTATCGCCCAAATAATCCATAAAGAATTATTTTATTAAAATTCAGGAGGTTTCAATATAAAAAATGAAAATATTTTCATTAACTTTATGAATATACGTAGAGTAGCTTCCAAATAAATTTCTGTATTATTTTTACCTAGAAATATTTTTTAATTAAAAACATTATTTTAATGGAAATTGCTGATGCTGTTATATAAGGTAAAAATAATTGCTGTTCACACTAAAAGAGTTATAAAAATGAATAAATAAAATTTTTATTAAAAATTATAACGATTAATATAAATATATACAACAAAAAAGAAAACAAAAAATTATAAATAAAAGTATAATTTTTATTGGTTGGTTTGTAATCTATATTTTATGATGATGATGATTTAATCAATAAATAAAATATTATGTTTCAGTTTAATTTTTTATTAATAGAAGAAATATGAAGAATTATTTAAAATTTAAATAGAAAAATTTGTCCTTAAATGTATCAATTTTATTTCTTAAACGTTTCTTTTATATATAACTTTTTGAAAAGATTGGATATTTTTTATAGGAAATTACTTATCTTTTCATTGATGGGACCTCACGTACGTACATCGATTATAAACGCAACATTATATGAATATGAGAATTTTAACATAAGGATCCATAAAACAGATGTATGACGTGAGGAGTATTTTTTATAACATATAATACAAAAAGGATTTATAGAAAGAGTTTAAAACTCATATAAAAAAAAAACGCCCCAATAGAAATGAAAAATCGCACAAAATGAAAATGGAAGATGGTCGAAAACCAAAAACTGATAAAACGATTTTACAAATAAGGATTTTCTTTTTTGAAATATTGCACCAAAATTAAGAAATTGAAAAAAAAAGTAATAAAAAAGTAAATAATAACCCAAAACGACTTCGTAACACACAAAAGGGTTCAATTACGATGACATTAAATTAATGTATATGCAGGTAAACTTATCAATAAATATTACAATTTGCAACTATAATGAAGTATTATTAATTTATGGAATCATCAAGGATTACTAATATTTTAACTAAAATATGAAATTCTTGGCTTTTTTGTAAATTTCATATCGTTCGGTTCTCCTACAAGACCCATCAGTATTAGTAGTGGTTCAATTTATAGAATTCATATATATAATATATAAATAGTGATATTAAAATAGCAATAGTTTTGTTGAAGTAAATATTTTTGTACTTTACCAGAATGGAAATTTATATTCAAAGTATAAGATTTTTTATAAAAATTCAATGAAGTGTCAGTAAATTTATAAATTTTTATAGATCCTTCAGCCAACAAAATTGTATCTTGAAAAAATAGTAAGAACGTCGATAGGATAGCGGATATTTCAAATTCTAATGTTAATATTTCCGAGATAAAAATGCCAAATTACTAACAAACAAAGATAGAACTGAAAAATATCAATATCAATAACTATCTGTAATCAATACTCAATTAAGATTACTTATTCTATGTTATAATCCACATAATACGTAAAATTATTAAAATTGAAAATTGGTCCTGAGAACCCAATCAGTTGCGATTTATTTTTAATACTACCGAACAAGAAAATTGTTATTTTTAAGAAAATCCCGGAGCCAATGAAAAATATTTCAAATTATAGAAAAAGGTCACCAATACCAACTATATCGCTATTTTATTATATCAATTAGCTATCATTAATCTTTTTTTTTTTGTCAGGATATTTACAACATAAATAACAACAACTGGCAATAATTACATTAATCAAACATTTTAGTAAATAATAAAATACAAAACAAAAACCAGTTGAAAAAGAAAAGTTTATTTTTCCCAAGGACTTTCATTAATATTTTCATCAAACTCGTTATTTATTTCGGAAAAATATTTTCTCTTCAATTTATATTTTCTTTACTTTTTCATATATATATGTATATAAAAATTTTATTATAGATAATTTATCAATTTTGTTGATAAATAATTAACAAAATAATAATGAAATGGACTTTCTATTCTATAGAGAGTAAAACATGATGTTTGTTTTTCACTTGGTCGTCGTCCTTTTTTAACTGGTATTTATCTAATTAGGAACAACAGAAGTTTTCTTATCAATTTTATTAAGCACTATATTATATTTTCTTTGGTTGAAAAAAGAAACTTCCAATTTTGTGTATTGAATTCGAAAATATTCGAGAAAAGTCTTTAATGTTAAAAGCAATTTTACGAATATTGTCAAAATGAAATCTTATGTTTCTGTAAACTATAATTTCAACATTATTTATTTTTTTGTAGTATTTCAAAGTCAAGTTTCACTTTTTCCATTTAAAATTGATTTTTCTTTTCCATGTCAAAATAAATACATCTCAATTTAAAGCTGTATATATCTTGAAAAGCACAATCTAGTGAATGTCATAAATCTAGCTACATTACTGGAAAAAGAGTCATTGAAATATTACATTATAAATTCTATCTTATTGGCAGATCTTTAAAAAAATACCAATTTGATTTGGAATAAAGACTAATTTGAAATGGAAATTTAAAACAGCTAAATTTTCGCTGATTTTTTGATAAATTGACAATAAAATTTTTAATTCCGACAATTTATGTTTTAGGAATTTATGTCAAAACAATTATTACAAAACGATAAAAATAATTTTATTTCTACTTTCTCAGAATTTTATATGAATTTTGATAGTTTCAACAATAAAAATTTGATTGTAATAAAAAAAACTGACTTGAAATATATTAGAAATGAATATTACTAAAACTATACAAAAATTATAATTTCCATTTTGCAATTTTCTTTACGTAATTTATTATGTTAATAAATTCAAACCTGCAGTTTGTTGAAACTCTTTCAAAATGTATTATTAAACAAATGAAAATGTAACCATTTTAATTTTCGCATTAAAATTCGAAAAACAAAAATTCATATTAAAGCTGTACATAATTTTATCGGCTTTTTTAAAAAAATTTAGCATTGACCTAAACTTCTATAAAAAAAGCAATTTAATTTTTGTAACAAACAATATCCTTGTACAACAAAAATGTCCTTGTAAAATACAGTGTAAATTGGTTTCCCCAGGCCTATTTTAACTTTTGATTATAGTAAAAATAAAAAAAGGGACACATTATGAGAAAGGAAAAGTGTTGCCATATATAAAATTAATTATTTTAAACATTTTTAATTTAAGAATTTATTTAACAAATTACATAATTTATAATCTGTTCTAGAATGTCAGCATTATTACTATCTCATAAAACTATTAATTAACTTTAATCATAAATTATCCAATTTATCTCTAACTCTGAAACTTAAAGTAATTATAATGCCACGTCCACTCTGTGCTATGTTACCAAGGTAACAAATTTTACAATATTGTATTTCCATAATTTTCATTGGATATTTATTATAATAAAAAAAAATATACTGAATCGTTTCCATTCTCACAAATATTATAAATAAAAAAAACCAAAATATTATTTCCCTTTAGGGATTTTTCATCTTTTCGGTAATTTACTATTTCTTTCACAGTTTTTCCTTTTTCACCATTTCGTAGGGTCGAATTCTGTGTTTTTCTTTTCAAAATTATATTTTCTCTTGTTTTAATATTTGTTTTTAATATACAAAAATGGTTCATACAAAAAAAAAAAAATATATTTAAACATTAATATTTTCTATGTTGACTGTTGCCAGCAGGCACTAGTATTCAAACCAGAGTAATACATTATTCCCAAAAGAGTTTAAAGAACTTTTTTTGTATAATATTACACAACAAAAAAATGAAAATAATAAAAACTAAAGAAAATACGAAAAACGACCAACAAAAGAGAACTAAGAAAAAGAAAATTATAAAATATATAATAATTTTCCTTAGCTTGGATATGTCTTGGATGCCACACCACATAAAAGAATATTTTATGTAAATGTAATTTTCTCGCAGTATTTTGTAAAAAAAATTTATGAAAACTTTATATATATCATAAAGTGTTCAGGTATATACAAAAAAAAATTTACATCAGGTTAGCAATAAAGAATATTATACATCAAAATATTATATAACATAATTTAATATTTATAAGTAATAATTTTTATTTTTAAGAAAAAGTCCTTTTAAAATATAAACCAATTGTTCTCTCTATAAATGATTTTGTACAAAAAAAAAAGGATTTTAAGATTAAATGCTCATTGCTCTGCATATTTATTAAGAAAAATCCTTGTAAATGTTAATATGTTTTTAATGTCTATTTTAAAATTTAAAAGTAAATAAATTGCATACTTCTGGGATTAAGAGTAAAATATTGGCTTTAGCAACGAAAATTTGTGTCAAGTAACCAAAATTTATAATTTCAAATTACATGAAACACATTAATTTTGTTCCACATAAGTGGGTTCAGAAAATGTTAACAAAAATCAGTTATCTAGAGACAGATAGACAAAATAGAAACGATTGATTATGATTATAGCAAAATATTGGATTTGTAACACTATTTTAAAAATCAATTGGCAGAAAATTCTGACAACAAATTCATTGTAATTCAATATGAATAATTTACTGTGGACAGTAGTATATAGAAATTAGCATACGTAGTGTACAAAATTTTGAGAAAGAATTCTACACTACGATTAGCATTCATTTATCTATAAATGAATTAAAACAAAAAGTATAAATACAGAACTATTGCTGACCCATTCGCACCAACCCAATCAACTTAACCCAGAACCAAATATTTTGTTGAATTCTTGTGATTTTCTGTATATTACATCAGAATTTTAATTACCACAGCGAATTGTCTACTATCAATTACCTACAATGAATTAGCTTCGAAAAAGCGATATTCTATAATACAATTTTTGTAAAGCTTCTTGGATGTTCCTTCTTGGATGTTCCTGTGATATGTCCTTACCAAAAAAAAATCGATTCAATTCTCCATAATTATTCTTTGTCTATTACATAAATCTAATCGATCATTAAAAATCAATTTATCTAAATTCATAAAATTTAGCTTTAAAATTCCACCTTAAATCCTATTTAAAATAAAGCAAATCACAAACTATAAATAAATCATTACCAAAAGCAAAATCAATTCGTTTCGAAACAAATCTCATAAATTGCCTATAAATAATTGATTCAAACCACAGAACAAAATAACATAAATGTATCAAAATATTTTTACATGCATTGTTTTACTGCATTTTATTTATGGTAAATATTTCCAAACTCCTAAATATATGCAAAATATGTAATTTTTTTTTTTTTTTTTTTTTTTCCCCTAACGAACAAAAAAAAAACTTTATTTATGTATCAATAATAAAAGTTTTAAGTATAAAAACGAACAAATTATTCACAATACGTGTTTACAATATCAAAATCCTTCTTCAAATATTAAGGATACATAAAACTTATAGAAATAAATAAATATATATGTATATGTGTAAAAATCATCCTAACTAATTAAAAGTTTCACTTGAAAATGTCGAAATATTATAATGAAGATTAAAATTTTTCACAAACTTATACCAAAAGTGGAAATTCAACTGCAGCGCACCAATATTATTTATTCTAACTATAAAAAAAAGGAAGTTTATGTTGTCAGTTAGTAGGATTTGTATGAAAAGAAAGGATATAATGAACTAAATAATAAATTTATTTGATACCAAAATTACTACTATACGTGTATACATACAGTAGAAACCAACATCAGTAAAGAAAATTCTTCGTTAAGTGAAAATTTTCGTGATTTAGGAAATTACTTTTAAAAAAACTTTTTTACAACAACAAAAAAACTTCAGATTTTCGAAATACTTTATTATTTTTATAAATAATTTTTTTATATTTTTGGGAAATTCATGGAACATACAAGGATATTTGTATCCTTTATGTACAAAATAAAATAAATACGAATTGATGTAAATAATCAAAAAATAATTTATTTGTAATAATATTATACATGAAGAGAAAATTAAATCATAAATATATCTTCAAAGTAAACTAAGTAATTTTTTTGGAATTTTTCGATTTAGAAATATTTTCCTGTTTGCAGTATTAAATAGATTCGATACGAAGACTATAATTAAAATACAAATTTTAGTTAATAAATTGAAGAATAATTAATTTTTTTTTTCAATTTTGAATAATTATTTTTGTATAACGAATATATTTGAACATTTTGCATATCTTTAGGGGTATTTGAATAATTTTAAATCAATTCTTCTTTGAAATGCTGTTACAACCCAAATCAAGCTTTGACATACTCTAAAAGAGGTTTCGTGACATTTTATTAAAAATTTACTAATTATTGATTTTTTAAACGGATTCCGAACCATAAATTTCTTTTTAGGAAAGAAAAATTTAATTGCAACAAAATAATGGATTTTAGTTTAAGGGCCGAGCCCCATACAACATGTCGGTCACCCAATCAGCGTGTTAGCACCGTTTGGCTAAAGTAGTGATTTTATATCCATTTCGTGGAATATGTAAGTATCTTAGTCGCTAGTTCGTTAAGATTCTTTTGTTCCTACCCGATAAGTGTGTCCTGGCTAGGACTGGGCACTTTCAGGCCATTATTTCATTACCATTCAATGATTGATTGAATGAGACTAATAGCTTTTATTACTGAAACATTCGTTGTCAGTAAAATGGTATTTTTTCACAATTACATATCGTAAAATTTATTGCTGGTATTCATTTAATGGTGAGCAAACTTATAGCGACACTGATGTCTCCGTGTGGCGTTGAGCGCGGGACCTAATGGATCACAGAAAAGCACACTATGCCACCGGGGATACCCAAGTTAATTATTGTAATTAATTTTGAAGAGATAAATTTTCATTAAATTATTTTAAATATATCTATTTAAAAATTGTAATTTAAAATAAATTAGTTTTTATTATTCTAAGCTAGAAACAGAATAACTTTCTATATTGGAGCAATTCTTCAGCTTAATACAAAATCCCTTTTGATAATCTGTCAATAGAACAATAATATATACCAGATTTATTTGATAATTTGATATTTTGCATATTTATAGGCATTCCAATACTATTATAATAAAATTGTATGGATTACATTTTTTTGCCTTCGTTTTTTATCATGTAAATGTAAATTTTGAATATATTTTTCGTATAATTTTAAAATATTTTAAATTATGTACTGAATTAAGTCCAAAAAAATCTGCATTTTTATGTTATTTGGCGATTCAATATCCAATACTAGTAAATAACGAAATTTTATTGAATTTTCGTGATATATTTTCAACCAACTTCTTATTTTGTTTGTCCTTTTTTATATCTTATTAGTTTGTCCTTTGCCACTATATATAAAAATATAAATTTATAAAAAAATTCAATCAAAAATCTTGTTTTTTTTTATGACGTCCCATTGGTAAAATGTTCACGGGACCTTATTTTATTCTATTTAATTCTATAGAAAATATATATTGATCCTATATTACAGAAGCAACAAAAAAAAACGACACTCGTACACAGAAAAACAGTTTTCTACTACTAACAATTGAATTAAATCTATAAACCCCTACCTATAACGTCACCTAATTCCCTTCAGAGACCTCCAAAACATACAACGAAACTACGTTATTATAAAAGGTGCTTTCACACTCATTTTTTTTTTTGTTAGTTATTTTTGTTGTTTAGATTAGGGATATAAAATTTTTTTTTTTTTAGATATTTTCATGTTTTTTACAATGTTAGTGTAATAATTTTTTTTTTTATATGTTTTTATGTTGATGGATATTTTTAACAAAATTATACAAAATATTTATATATCGCGCTAGCTAACTTGAACCCTGCAGGATAAATAACTTTTCTATTTTCATTTAAAAAAAAAAAAAGAAAAAAGAAAATCTATATTTTATTATTTTGCTTGTTCAATGTTGTTAGCACTTTCCACTTTTTCATTTTTTTTTGTTGGGGAATAGAAATATATCTGCAAAAAAAATGTAGAAAATGAACATTAATTCTATTGGGAAAATTGTTACAATTTTCAACGAAAAAGTGGAAAATTGGAAAACTAAAAAAAAAAAAAAAATTAAATTTACATTGAAAAAAATTATATATTCGTATATGTGATTCAATTACAATTTACAGATTCGCGATGGTATATAATCTCATCCCTTAATTTAAAATTGAATAGTAGCACCAAACTTGGTTATTTTGTATAGGTTAGATTAATTTCACGTCCATTGCAAATTGGATTCAAAAAATTCAATCACTTATAAAAATATACAATTTTTTTATAACCATAAAAAAAAATATTTTTTAATTTTGTTGATGTGATTTTTATGTTGAAATTTTCACTAAAGTTTGTTAATTTTCACCAATTAAAATCTTATAGTGATTAAAAAAAAAATTATGTTTTTATTGCAATATTTCTAATTCATTTTTATGATTTTATTGGTTTTAGTATCATGTGAAATATAATTCTTCACAATATTTTTATATAACTAATTTAATTTAATTTGCAAATAAAATTTATTTTTTAATTGAATCATAAAATATGAAGAACTTATTTCAAATAATCAAAATTCAATTTTGTAGAACTGAAATTTATGTAGCAACGAATAAGATACAAATTATTGAAGATTCAATTTATAATTAAACAAATATTAAATCATTTGAAAATTTTCAGATTTTCATTATATACAGTAGCGGCAAAATAAAAGTTACTATACGATCATATTTTAAGTAGAAATTTCAATTTTTTAACTTACTATTTCTATTTTCTATAGAACTAACTTAATGGAAACCAATAATAATTTTGTAAGTTGTTGGAGTCACTTGTTTTATGTACATTAGTATGAGATCGAAAGAAGAACAGCGAAAGGTCTTTGGACAAAGCATAATCTTAAGAACACAAGGATATTTCTATCATTAATTGATAACGGTGGTAATGGTAAGCATCCTGACCGGAAACTTTTTTTTGTAATTGCAATTACATTTAAAACTGAATCAACATAAAGCGACATCTGACATCTGACATCTATTTTCATAGCATTCTACACTGATGACTGATGACTTTTATGTTACGAAAACTTAGGGTGACGAATATACATCAAGCTGATTTTTTTAAATTATCCAGATGATAATTTTTATATAAATACAAATAAATTATTTTATTTTAGTTTGATATTCTAGTAAATTAATTTTCAAGTTTCTACAAACTTAGAAATTTTATTAAAATTATCATTTAATGTTAATTGATTGGAAAATAATATTTCATCAAAATATTATGTTTTTAAGTTTTCATAAATAAATGTATTTATTTATAATTATACAATTTCAATTTTATGTGTACTTTGTTAGTATACAAAACTTCAAACGTAAATATATTTTAGATTAAAAATGATCTAATTGGCAAGGAATATTTCAAATATTTATTGATTATTTCTTTGAAAATTAAAAGTATGTATAAATATTGTACATTAATTAGAAATATTGTTAAATTTTAAATTATTTCCATTCAATTAACAAGAGAAAATTAATTTAGTGCTTATAAATATTTCAAAAACTCAATTTAATTTATTGTGAAAATTGAAGATCAAAAGATATAAATTGAGATAGTGAAAAAATGCACAAAAGTATGGGCAATATTAAGAATATTTTGAAGGAAGCAGATGGCAAAGTCCGGCTACCGCGAGGACAGTAGAAAACTTCAGTGCATGAGGAGAAATATCTTTCTATCTTTTTAAACCAACCAACTATGAGCAATAGGAAATATTATCTTAGTCTGATAGTATCCTAAGAAAGCCAGAAAGTTGATTTATTATCCAAAAGAAATTACTTTTTAACAAATTGATTCCGAAATTACTTTCTTACTATTCCTGGCGTTTAGATATTTATTTACTTAATACTGCTTGGTATCATTCTGAGAAATTGAACAAACTATTCACTGTAAAACTGACTTAATTAATTATAATTAAATCAGTTTTACAGATAAATAAAATTTCCAATTTAAAAAAAAATATTATTTCAAAATTTTCAATTAAAATAGAATATTATAGTTAATAACAATATTTGCAAATAAAATTTAAATTGAATTTTCAAAATTTCGTTTTATTTTAATTATACTTTGATTTTATATTTTTCGGAATTGCATTTATACGAAAATCTATTTCCATTTAATTGCATAATTTCCAATAATAATTATTTAGTATATTTCTTTTTTTAATATATTTTCTGTAATTTGTGCAAATAAACATTTTTTTTTGTAGATAATAATAGCATAATGAATTGTGAAAATGAGGCTAATTTAATCAGATATTCGAGTTATGTAAATTTGTAGTTTATATGTGTTTATTGACAATATTTGATTATAAACTCCACCTGGTTAATATTATAACAGATTACCAAAAGAAAATAAATAATATATTTATTAATTATTATCATTTCATTTGAAATTCAATCAAAACGTAAAGGACCAATATATTAAAAATTAAATATACAATTATTATTTAATAGAATAAATAATTGATTACAAAATAATATCACTAAAATGGATAAATAATATTTGATAATAATTATAAATTTGATTTTCATTTCATATATAGAAATATAAAAGTCATTAAGGAAATTTTATTAGGAAAATTATACTGCAGTTTAATTTAGCAGAGTGGCTACCATCATTCTGATGGTGCAAAGCATAAAAATTATGATAACATGTGCATTTTATTTATGATGTTTATCACTTATTTTTGCAAGAATCACAAACTTTTTACTATAATGTGAATAATGACCGTGATGGTTTCTATTATTCAAAGTTTCAGAACATTCCATTATGTACGCCACTGATTTTTCAGTATATTCTTAGTTTTTCAAGCAGGCAATAAATAATTAAACTATTTTGTACTTTATCATGTAAATATAGTTAAAATGTCATTCAAAACAATATGGTATTTTAAGTAATCATTAATTGTAATAGAAACCAATGCGACAGTTGTAGAGATAAATAATTTCAGTTTCAAAAATAAGAAATTCACCTAATGAAATTAGGATTTTCCAAATATACCAGTCGACTAATTCATAGTAGAATTATGTGGTTTTTGCTATAATTATACCAGTTTGCATTTACGTATATATCATACAAATTTACAAATATTAATTATATGTATTGCCAGCAGATGGCTTAGTATAAAAAATTATATTATTTAAATACAATTAGTTAATTTCTTAATATTTTATATATTTTCCGATATACACATCATACTATGTCCCTATTAAATTAATGAATTACAACAGTTATAACAAAAGCATAAATTTGATGTCGAGATGATTCCAAAATAACAAAAACAATTTTAAAAACATAAAAGATTTTATCTTACCGATTCATAAATAGAAAATAAAATAAAAATGAAAAGAAAAACCAAGACAAACTAATTTATTAGCTAATTTTATAAATTGCTATCAATAAAATACTGAAAATAACAACATATCGTAAATATATATGTATATATTTTGTAAAATTAATTAGATAATAAATCAGAAGATGTTAATACTGACACGTGTACAAAATTATCAAATAAAAGATATCATTTATAGATGAGATAATCTTATAGGTAAAAAATATATATATAAAATTTAACATCTTTAACAGATATGTTAAAATTTACGATTTAACATTATGTCATTTTTGAACAAATCAAATACTATTATTTTAATAATATTACCTGACATATATACAAATTTTCAAATACCTTTTACTATATAAATCAAATGTCTAAATATTTGACATAACAGAAATTATCTATTTTAAAGGTTATTATGTATATTAATTAGTTTCTAAGAATCATTTTCATTGTAATCACTTGTCATAACCTCAATTCCATAGCATTATGTTTACTTTTAAAAAATTGCATATATTTAGGTGTTTCCAAAATTTTACATTTACTATACATATAAATATTTCTGCGTTTTCGATATCGTTATTGAAAAACTCCCAGATATATGTAAAAAAAAAAAAACCTTAATTTATGCAATTTTTACAAAATTATCATAGTTTAATTGATTATGAAATACAAAATTTGATATTTATAAAATATTTCGTAATTATATAATAAAAAATAATTAGAACTAAAAATTTACCTGTAGCATAAGCAGGTTCAATTTCTTCTTCCGAATGTAATTGTGGTGGTGGTGGCACAGTTGGTATAGGAACCGGTATTGGTAATCTTTCATAATGTATACATTCATGATGATAATGTCTACCACCACCACTACCAATAATATGTTGATGTCCACCACCACCACCACCGCTACCACTACCATCACCAATTAACTCACTACAATCACTCCTAGCCATAACACTATTACGACCACTATGACTATGATGACTACCACTACTTCCACCACCGCCTCCCCCATCATCATTGTTACTACTGCTGTTATTGTTGTTGTGGTGGTGATGGCTGTGGCTATGGTTGCTGCTGCTGTTGTTGTTGTTGTTGTTATTATTATTGGTACATCGACTGGCACAACGGCCAATACTCCCAATACTACCAGCATTCATTTGATTTAACATAATTGTATTTATACCAACACCACCACCACCACCACCACTAGCTATAACACTACAACCAGGACTAGAACCAGATGCTGAACCATGTGAACCAGAACCACCAGCTGAACCAGGTCTAGAACTACCTATTAAACTCATTGCTGAATGTGGTGGTGTTATTGATGATGTTTGCATATAATGATGTGTATATGGATGTGGATGTGGTACATCATAATCACCAGTATCAATACTACCAGGTAATATACCTTGACTACCACTACCACTGCTACTACCACCACCACCTCCACTACCACTACCACCACTACCACCTTGCATACAATTATTACCTTGCTGACCAATAATACCACCACCAGAACCACCGCTACGTAATGATGCACCACGTGTTAATGTATTATTAGCTGATTGTATTGATGATACAGTTGCACCACGACACAGTATATCCGATAATTGATTTGCCTGTATACCAAAATCGTATGACTAATATCAGAGTTTATACCATTCAATAAATATAGACTAATTTGATGGGTAATATTTAAAAATTATGGACGAATAATTTTTATTTAAATGCAATTGATGATAAATAAATTTAATAATAGATTTATTTATATTTAAAATATATTTTTTTTAAATAATTCATGCAGTTTTAGTTAATAAAATATTAATAAAGATAATTAAATTTTATAAAATATTTATTGGCATGAATAATAATAATCATAATAATGAGTTTAACACAAAATGAAAATATAAATTTTAATTAAAATAAATGACTTTTTATTATAAATATTGTTGTAATATATTATTTAATAGATAATTTATTATATTATTATTATAAAATTAATTATCAATGACTGGTTTTTCAAGTGTATATTTGTTAATAATTATTATTATTATTTTGGTTTATTAATTACTTATATAAATATATTTTTGAAAATTAATAAACAAACAAGATAAACTAAATATTTTCCAGATATACAGCAATTAACAAATCAATTAAAATTTGCAGAAATAGAATATATTATTTAAAAAATTGTATATCAAGTTTTTAAAACAAAAGCAAATAATCGTATTGCTCGTATTGCAAATAAACGATCAGCGCCATCTAGTTGTATAAGGTTATAAATAAAATTGTACTACAGTATGTACTAATATAGTACTAATACTAACGTAAATTTATGAATGATATTTTTACAAATTATTAAGTTCTTCTACATTTATGACAGCTTCTGTTATACAGAGTTTTTCATCTTTATAACGCAAGTTTTCATTTGTATAAATCGAGTTTTTATTTTTATAAAACGAGTTTTTATTTTTATAAATTTTATTTTCATTTTTATAAATTTTCATTTTATTTTCATTTTAAATGAGAACTCGATTTATACAGATTTATACAAATGAAAATAAAATTTATAAAAATGAAAATTCGATTTATAAAAATGAAAACTCGATTTATACAAATGAAAACTGGCGTTATAAAGATGAAAAACTCTGTAAAATATATAAACAATGTAGAAAATGTAAATGAGTTCGAAAGTTCAAACAATATCGAAAATGTGAAGTTGAAAAAAAAATCTGTAGTTGGAAATCCAAATACATTCATTTAGTATGCAAGCAAAGATATTTAGTATGCAAGCAAAGATAAAGCTACCGTCTTTGCTGCAAGCCTGCAAGCACTGTTTTTATAAAATATATTAAACGTCGACTGTTTCTAAACAACTAATTACAGAATGTTTGCTTTTCCATACAAATTATTATTTATTTACTAATTCTCTTGTAAAATATATAAAAAGATTTATTCTCTACGACGTATATGAAATGTACAAGCTGTTACGAGCACAATAGCTAGAATCATTATCATTACGCTGAACACGAAAAAACTTAAATTAAATTAAAAGGATATTTTCATAATAATCCTAGATTTAATGGAAATTCTTAAAGAAACTACTTCATTTCTAATTAAATTATTGTAGAAAAACTGAATTTTTATATAAATTGCTATAGTCAAATCTACTAGTACTTTACATGATTTTTTATACATTAAAATTGAGAATTATGAAAAATATTTTTAAAAAATACGACTATGTAATACAACTCAGCATTAATAATATTTCATTGCACAATATAAAAATACGATTATAAAGAAATTTAAGAGCATATTGAACAAAATATTTTTTTTAAAAATATGTATTGGATTTCTATAGAATAGACTATTCAAGTGTCAATTCAAATATTGTTGCTAATGTAATTCCACAATTTCATCGTTAAAAGTTTGAATTATTTATTTAATTGTATCACATTCTATTGGATTTTAAAGTGCTTGAATAATTAATCTCATTATATTCAATAATTATTATGAAAACATATCTACAGAAATATGGTCAAGAGTTTCTGATACAAGTATCAGACAAACTCTTCTAATTCTTTAGAGCTCGTATTATCAATATAAATAAATTTTATATTTTCAATATTTTTACAATTAAGAACGTACGATTCAAATTCAAAAAAATTGCATGCTCTTCAATACAAATTATATTATTTCTATAAACTTCATAAAAATATTTCAATATTTCAAATATGTTTTATTAATTGCTAATATGGTAGAAAATACAATATTAAGCAAACTTTTTAATCTGAAAACAATTCAAAAATTCATATTTACATAAAATCTATCTATACTAAAAATGATTGTATGTATATATAATTGTACTTATATAGTATTGCGATATATATGGTAAAGAGGGCTAGACAAAACCTAAATTATTTTCAATTTTTCCACTAGATAAACTTTATACATTATAATAAAAAACCAAATTGTGAGAAGAAATTGCAAAATAAACAAAAAAAAAAGAAAATTCTGTATTTGTTTTTTTAAGTACATAGACATGACATCGTTGTGAAAAGTTTCATATTGTAAGCGTTTTATTATAAATGCAATACACTATAATATACAGAGGTTCTTAAACTTTTCGAGACAATGGAATAGCAGCAAACATGAAAATTTTGGTTTTGCCGGTGAACTTACAAATTATAAAATATGTCAAATAACAATAATAAAAAAAACTTTTATTCTATTAGTTTTAATTTAATGAATAAGAATTCAATTGTGATTTACTTACGAAATCATTTAATATAAATACAAATTATTAGCTCATTACATATTCTTTACAAAGTCGCTATCGCCCATATATAGAGCCGTGTGTACCTTCAAAGATGTTTCACATTATTGTAATTTGGACCTACTAATTTTTATATGGATTCCGAACAATAAGTTTCTTTATAGTGAAGAAACATTTAATTACAACAGTCTAATGGCTTTTAACAGTGAGACATTTGTTGCTAGCAAAACGGTCCAAACTTTAACATTTTTTCCAGTCTTAAAATCAAAATTAGATGTTGTAAATTTGTATTACTGGTATAATCATTTAAAGTTGAGTCAACTTTGAATGTCTCTATCTGTAGTTTAACCTAATACATCACAGCATAACACGTTACCACTACACCAACGATACAAAGAGCTCATTACATAATATATATAAAGAAATTCAGCATTACATAATCTTAAATTTCCTAATAGATTTGAATATTTTCAATTCTACTTGATTCCATTCAAAATTCTATATTTAAATAATTTCAACTATTTAATGCTGGGTTTTCAGTGTTGTCTTGCTAAAGATGAAGATTCGTTTCAAAACACAATCAATTAACCAGAAAATGTTATTTGTATTAAAATCCACAAAATTTAGCACGACTGACAGAAGGTCTTACCTGAGACAAGACTGAATTATATTGTTCTTCATGGGAGAATATTTCGGAACTGTCTTGATGAATAGTAATTATTCCGCGGAGTATACTTCTTGGCACGATGCATTACCATAATACAAATATATTTACGAGATAATAATATAATTAAAAATAAAAAAAATTAAAAATTTAATAACACCTAAATATATGCAATTTTAAGAAATATTTATTATTCCATTATTATGATAACTATTTAGATAATTTATGATAAATTTTAAATTTTAATACAATAAATTTGAAATAATTTTAAAAAAATATGTTCAAAATATTCCAGAAATTATTTTACACTAAATTTAAGATTAATATAGAAATTCACTTTATAATAACTATCAATAAAATATAAATATTTTTAATAATAATTTATATAATAATACTGGTCCAAAATATTAATATTGCAAATACTATATTGCATAATTTTGGGTAACATTAAAATAATTAAAATTATTTTAATAATTCAATTCAGTTTTATTATTTTTTTTGGTCAAATTATGGCAAAATAATGGTAAATACAAAAACTTTGCTATAATTTATTTGGTATATTCTGAGGAAATATATATATTTCATAAAATGTTGCTATTGGTCCTACAAGGATAATCAGATAAAAAAAAAACAGAACTGAACTCTATACTATTGAATGAAATAATTAATTTCAAATTAAAAGTATGATTTTTAAGAATAAGAAAGCTTCTAAATAAAGTTATGAAATTATCAAGATAAAATGTTATCGTTTAAGGATTTTATCAAAATTATTATAAGTTCATTTTAGAATGTTCAAAAACTCGTACATGAACGACTTCTAATTTAAGTAATATACAAATATATAAAAACATTATTTATGATATTTTGATGTTTACCATCTCTGGAATTTAATTATCCTACTGTTTAAAAACGTCCTTAACATAGTTTTTCATTACATTTTATTTTGTCATGTATAATTAATAATAATAATAAAAAAAAACATTTTCAGTTTTAATTAAATTTTCTATATAAGAAACCGATATTGTATGTTTTTATAATAATTATATTTTATATATATTTTATGTAAATATATGTAACCGTGTGAAATTTAATGTTTACCACAAAATATATTTATATATAAAATATTATTTTTTAGAGAGGATATATATTTATAATTTATTAATTAATTTGTTGCCCACTTCCTACTCTTTTAGATATTATATATCATAATTATAAAAAAATTTTGTTTAACAAACTTTAAACAATAAATTTATCTATAAATATTCATTATGTTAAATATGTAAGTAAAACATGAAGAAATTATGTATTTTAATAATAAAATATTATTTGTTTCACCATCTCCATAAAAAAAATATTTTGAATTTAACGTAGTTACAGAAACTGTTATACTGTAACTATTGTATTAGTATAACAGTTACCGTATAAAAGTTTCTACCATTTCATATAAGCATTTCTGATAGAACTGTATGAGACAATATTATAGGAGGATGATTCAAACTGCTAACAGTTTACCAGTTATATAAACTGTTATACAATTACGTTAACTGTTATACAATACAATAACTGTTATACTAAATTTATATTGTTTCTATTCGAAAATTGTTTTATTCATGCAATTGTCATGGTATTCATTGATCTGAATCTTAAGATTATCATTTTTAAATAATACCGAATATTTTTCACATCAAATAAGTTCATTTCTGATAGAACTGTATGACACTAATTATATACTATTTAGCCATTAAATTCAGATTAAGTTAATTAATAACCAATTTTCGAATAGAAATTATGAGATATTTAAATATGGAAAATATATATTTTCCGAATACTATTCAAAACTAGCACTTTTTGGTCCGGAATATGAAACAACTATTTTTAGATGAGTATGAGCTTATATAACTTTGTAAACATTTGTGGAAAATTTCGCTGAATTTGTACATTTTTAATATTTATTATTAAAATATTTATTACATAAACATTTAATAACTTTCTAAAATTTGTATATATATAATTATATATATTTATAATAATATGTGTTCTTGTAATAAATTTTAATTACAATTTACATAATAATTGTGTATACAAAATTTATATAAAACTTTGTGTACACATCGAAATGTAATGGGTTTGCTTCTTTTTAGTTGTAATATAGAAATAATATTTTACAAAATATTTTAATTTATAGACATCGTTTGTATATTAATTTATATTAATACTATTTACATTAAAAACTATTATATTATTTATTGAGGTTAATATAATACCATTATAATAGATAGACAAATATAAATCTATAAAGGGAGACATGGATACGAAGTGAATATTTTAATTTATTTAATTAAAAAAAAAATGATATTTTAACTATGCGATTATTAATAAATTGGTAAATTTATATTAAAAAATATTTAAATAATATTTCAAATATTATCAACCAAAATATAATTTATATATTAGAATATTTTATCAAATAAAATTTTGATTATATCTATAACCAACCATTCGCATACACAAATAACACAAATTAAAAAAAAATTGCATAGTTTTAGGAACAAATTAATTAATTTATTGATATTAGTTAAGATAAAACTTAAAATATATTAATTAAAATTAGAAAATTGGTTGTTTATTTCTGTGATATAATAATTTATTATGATATATTTAAATAGTTTTTAGATACATCCAAATCAAATGTAAGAAATCGGAATCAGTAAATTAATTATATTGACCAATAAAATATAAATTATATAGAAAAGTATTGAAAAAATTAGGTTATAGTGTATTTTTTATGTTTTAGAAAACATAAAAAACAAAATAATTTATACGAAACTTTTAGTAAAAAAATAAACAGCATAATTTATATGTATTTATTTATGTTTTCTCTAGCATAATTTATATTTATTTATGATTTCATTGAGTATATTGTTCACCTTTACTAAACAAATTCTTATTTCTTTATTGTCGATATACAATTTTGTTAAAAATTCAAGAAACTCTTTACCGATGGAAACTATTTTGATGTCAAAACATAATTCAATTTAATAAAAGTAAAGTTATTCTTTCGATAGATAAATCAAAATTAAAGTTTTCAGTTAGCTAGTAAACGTTGTTGTTTAAAGTTTTCAACAAAAAAAAAAACATTTTGTTATTAAAGAAATATTTTACATGATTTAACAATTTCAACGTTTATTATAAAAAAATATAAATTTAACGATGCATAAAAAATCATATCCGGAATACATTTTTTTAAATATTTTTATAAAATAGATATTTTATTTCTCAGATCTTTTTGTTTTGTTATTATCCTTTAACAAAAAAAAACACCCTTTTTGGATTGAATCCATGAAAACAGATGAAATTTCATTGATATAATAATTCATCTTTAAAGAAATAAAAATGAAAATTTTAGCACATTTAAAAGTGTTTTTTTTTTTTCACATAAAAATAAAAACCAAATTTTTATATTTTCACTATATATTAAATATACCTAATCTATTCCTCCACTGGTTTTACTATACACCATTACCTCCTACTTTCCTTTTTGAGTCACTTGACTATGGGATTAACTCAGGTTTAAAGTAAAAACATTATAATAAAAAAAAGGCAAGAAACCTTAAAAAAACATACATTTAAGGATTAAAATAAATATAAATAAAAACATTTTCCTTTTATTTTTATTTTATGAAAAACCTTTTTTTCTTTCCTTCCATAATTTTTATACCATAGAATGACACACAATCCTAATAATACGCTTTATAAAAATTTTACACAAAATACACATACAAATACACACGCACAAATACATTAAATTTAACATATAAGTATATAAGAAAATTACTCCTAACTTTTAAATAAAATAAATAAAAAATATATAAAAAGTAAAAAACCAAGAATAGTCATTAATCTTGAAGGATTTTCAAGAGTAAATGGATCATCTTTGTATTTTTTTTTTCATTTTATATAATTTCATCCTTGTCAGTATATACTATAAACATAACCACACAATTTGTATGTATATATAAGAAACTTAAAACCAGAATATATATTGATATAAAAATACCAAAAATATTTCTATATATAATATTTATATACAAAGAAATTGCATACTTTTAGGTGTAAGAAAAAATCCCTTTTTTTTCTCATCTTTTATATATCTCCAATAATATGACACAAAAGATTACTAAATTTATATATGTATATATAAAAAATAAGAAATATATATTCTAAGGATATATATTGTCATTAGTATTGTTTGAGTTTACAGATTATATTTGATATTGAATATTTATGTACAATAGCATATCTATAGGCGCGAGGAAAAAAATAAATAAATGATAAAAGTAAGAAAATTTCTTACATTTTCTTTTTTTCCTTTTGCAATAAATTATTATTATTATTTATAATGTACATGGTATTTTTGTAATATAAGAGAATCGGCAAATCATCATTATCAATAAAACGTATATATACTCGTATGCCAGCATTAACCATCATCAAGGATAATGTACAAGAGAAGGTGTCGATTTATATCCCAAGGTCATTTTGAAATAATATATATACATATTTCCTAAATTTATAATCATATTCATTGTTATATGTGTTTCATATAAGCATAATTTACCAGGTTGCTCAAAATAATCATTCAATTTTTTGAATTTGCCTCCGCAATCAAATTTTCTAGCTAAATTTTGTTTGTCAGCAATTTATCTCAACTGTTAATATTTTTCCCAGTCTAAAAATCACAATTACATATTACAAATCTTATTACTGAAACTTATTAATGCTTAATTAACTTGGTTTGGAGTTGAACCCAATAACTAATGCGTAGTACACTACGCCACTGCCACTAGTAATTGAATAAAAGATTGGAAATAATTTTTTTGAAGACGAAAATATCCTATATGACACTATTAAAAATTTAAAAGTAAAATAATTTTTGAGTTAAATATTTTAAATAATTCATTTTTTATGCTGGAAACAATTTCTATAATCCCAACAATTTCTGTAATATAAATTCAGTTTATATTTGCGTAAACTTCAAATATTTCAGCAATGAAATTAATATTTTTATTAATGTGTAATTGACTGAGTTTGGAAAATTAGTTGCGTTAATTATTTCATGTAGAATTACATTTACAGTGTTCATACAGTGTCCAATTTTCTGAAACACCGCCACACCCAAATTGATTCATACTCATGAACTAAGTTTTTTAAACAGGCTGTACATGATTATTGTTAACATAACCACATATTAAAATTCATCAAAGCAGTAAGATGAAATAAAGGATATTTGGTTAAAAAAAAAGGAAGCCAAAAAAAAAAATATACATATATTTCCAAACCACCGATGAACACCAAAAAGGTATACAATGATGATATTTTCGTTAACGAAACCAATACTTACTTTGTATATTTCATTTGAAAAGATCCTTATAACGAATCAATTCACTTAGGTCCTTTCACAAAAAAAAAAAAAAAATGAAATCCCTTTTTTATTTATTTGAATACATGATTTTTTTTATTTATATATTTTTTTTTAGTTCTATTGAAAAGATTTTCCTGTTCTCCATTCTTCTGAAATTTTCTTCTTTTTTTTTTTTGTAAATTTTGGAAATGATGAGGTGAGATAAGCAAATAGAAATTGAATTATCTTCACAAAAAGAAGGAAAACTCAACAGAAAATATGGTTTCAAAAAAAAAAAAAAAAACGATTTGTTGTTTTTGGTTGTTATTGAAAAGGTAAATTTAATGGAAAGTGCGTGGTTTTCCTTTTTTTTTGTATGTGTACTAATTGAATTAAAAAGGAAAATGCATCATTTATTATGATACCATAACGTATGATACTCTAATACTAATACCAAAATGAATATAAATGATATCCTTTTTAAATCTAAATATACAAACTTTTTTCATTGGTCGATTTTAGTATGGATAAAATAAACATTTTCAATTGATTCTTCCTTGTATCAATATTCAATTTGTAATAATGTTTATTAGAATGAAGAATAAGAAAAATCTTCTCATATTGGACTTCACTTAAGTGTTTACCTGGATATATTTGAAAACAAACAATAACAACAAAATTTCCATTTTACTTTTGTATTTTTCAGGTTTTCTTTTAATTTTTTTTTGTTGTAAATATAGCATATTTTATGTGAAAATTATAGCACCTCAATTGATGTCAAAATAAAAGGCAAACATTTTGAATTTGTTTACTAATTTGAACAGTCTTTGAAAATTTTATATAGTGCCCAAGGATAATGGAAATTTTCCATTGAAAATTATTCTGTATATATATTTATAATTTTGTTGATTTCGAAACATGATTGAATTAAATTTTTAATTTTTTGTACGATTACTATACAAGATATTCTGGAAAAGGACATTGAATATTTTGTTGTTACGACGAGATATTTTTTTGTTTTGTAATTTGGTTTGCATGTTATATACAAGGACGATTTTTGTTGTTGTTATTATATGTATTCATAATGAACAAGTTACATCTAATAGCATTAAATTTTAAAAGTATGAATAAAAAATACGTAAAGAAATCTTTAATATTTAATTTCAGAAGGAAAAATGGAAGGATAATAAAATATATTGTAAGATACCAAAAATTACAATATTTAAAATATTTGAAATTAATTAATATTAATTGTATTCATGACAAACTGAATACTATTTTTTAGTAATAGTATTCAATTAAATATTTAGCATCAATCTAGAATGTTTACTACCAACTCACAATGATTGTTCATACCGAACTCCATTTACGCGAGTGATCCATAACCATAGAGATATTCTCGCCCCGGCTGAATTGATAATTTTCATATTAAAGTACATTTTGTATTGTGTTCGTTACTCGTACAACCAACCAATTTTGGTATAAACCAAAATTATATAAAAACATGGGTTTTCTAATATGTAAATGCCGAAATTTATATGTTCAGAATATGAAAACCCTATTTTAATTAAAATTAACCTTTTCTTATATATTTAAAAAAAAATACGTATACAACAATTTCCCACTTTTTACACAAAACAAATTACGAATACGAACCCCCTAAAAAAATGGTGGATTTGAATGTGCTCTGAAAAGTTTTCTTTTTATTATCATTTTTATGTGATCAAATAGAAAAGTTACACAATAAAATCCCCATAAGAAAAGAAATCCGTGAAAAATTAAATTGAAAAAAAAGAGACGAGAAAAATAAAAATGAAATGAATATACAAAAAAAAATGTAAAATTATTTTTGATTATTGATTTCGTCGTCGTTATACAAGAAATGAAGCAAAAATTTTATAATAAAAAAAAGGATACAGAGTAAGAAAGACATTGAATACGTTAAGAAAGGTTGATAAAGGCAAATCCTTCGATTATAACAGAAAGATAACTAAATAAAAAGGACTACACAGATTAAGTTATTGGATAATATTATTGTCGTCGTCGTAATTTTGATATTAACAAATCAAATGGTGCCAGTGTTTTTTTCTGATAAACACTAGAAAAATAAACTTTGTTGAGTGCGGTCAAAATGATGTTTTATAGTAACATAAAATTTTATATTTGTTTTTTTTATAAAATATTAAAATTCTTATAAGATTAAAAGTATTTTGGCAGTGAAAAAGAGTGTGGATATATAAAAATTGACAGGATTGTAATATGTCTGGATTCAGTAATGTCATTAACAAGTTAAGACCATTTAAAAAAAAAAAGATTAAAGCAAAGAAAGAGAAAAATATTTTGATAAATGTTGTTATTACTAAAAAGTTCAAATTGCAATTATTGACATTTGAATAAATTATATGGATTTACGTTTGTTTTCAAACGAATGTAAGTAAACTCAATTCAATATATTTTCTAAAACGTTCAGAAGAGTGGGAATATATGCCGGTAATACAACGTCGCGCACATATAGCCGGTCAAAGTAGAAAACTTATAAATCATAAGCTCGTTTTACATTTTCGTCCATTGAAGACTCATTTTCCCGCATACCAATTAACATTTACGCCAAACTTTGGTTTCAGCTGCAAGCACACAATTACGAAAACAAAATGTAAATAATTTAGCTGTCAGCTCTTCCTTTGATAGATTGTATTCGAAGACAAAAATCGGCGGAAATGTGAAACAATCTTAATGCCCTTCATAGAACCATTGTCGTAGGGTAGTCAATGGTGACAAAATGAGTGTGACGTCGAATAATACAAAATTCTGCGGCAGTAAATATCAAAATATATTAAAGCAAAATATTATTTGGTTTGATTTCGCAATAGTTTATCACCGGCGTAACTTAAACCGAAATCGGTAATCGATTAATATTTTCTGCTAGCTTTTACTTCAACTTCTGATTAGAATTATTAAAATGAATCATTATTTATTAATTCGTAATGGAAAAATATATATTTATATTTTTCTTAAAAGAAAGAAAACAAAAATCAATAAAAATCTGACCCAGGATATTTCAGAAAATTGTGGGCGACAGTATAATAATGATGATGGGTACAAATATAATGATGGATAACATAGTACTAGATTATGATTAATGTTAATTAATAGATTAATAGATGATCGCAAAGTACGAAACATTTTTGATTTTTCAGTCGTATAGAAGAAATGTAGTTGTATTCTTATCAGACTATAGGCTGTAAGCCAAGAAGCATAATTTATAAAATGTAGGCTAATAAGAATTTTTTTTTACATATCTGTCAATTTTAAAGTATCGCGAAATAATAAATTCTTGAGAAGGAAGTTAACTTTATTAAGAATTCTTAACTTTGTTACAAATTATTTGTAAATTATCTGAAGCTAAATATCCTTATATCCTTAAAATTATTTTTTTATTAATCTTGTCATAATTATAATCAAATTACCAAACTGCCTGGCCCCGTCAACAATTTCAATGAAAAATATAATTAAGAAAATTGTATTGTCATGTCAACCTTTAAATATTATTTATACATAATTTATATTTATATTAAATCTTATAAAAAATGTTTCATTTATTTTTACAAAACAGATTTTTATTGTATGTAATGTATATGCTGAAATTTCATCATACGCTATAGCTATATACCAATAAATTATAATTCTTATGACGAACAGGAAAAAAAAACAGGCAGTAACAACAAATAATTGACCCCTAAGGTACACTCATATTTCAAAAATTATTTTACTTATCATTTATAAAATGATGGTACAGTAAAATCACATTAATATAAATCCATTAAATTTTCTTTTTTATGTGTACAGTATAATTTTAATAACTCCCAATGCCCACATATAAATCCCTCAATCACAATTTTTCCATTTTAAGGATTTTACTTAAAAGGATTTAAAAATTATATGAGTTTTTTTATATATATAATTTTTTTTTTTTAATATTTAAATTGCAATTTCCAAGTAAATAAAAAAAAAAATGATTTTTTTATTTCATTTTATTATACCTGGAAGGAAATTATTTTACCTTATATAAAAAAAATAATATTAAAAATGTCAATTCATAAATTTATATTTATTTTAAAATATGCACTGTCAATACGATAATCACCATACTCTCATACACATACAAGTTATATAGAATCATAAAAATATAAATTTTCCTTCATATTAGTTGCCCCTTTTTACCTCCCTGCAAAATATAGAAATAATTTCCCACCAATTTTTTTGTATAGACATTTTTTTTTTTTGTTGAATTTTCTTTAATCTGATCATTATTTGTTGTTGTTGTTGTTATTTTTTTTCTAAATGTGGAAAATTTATTTTTGTCGTTTTTCTAGCATAAATAAATTCAGAATCGATTTTAAGACACGAACCTCCTACCCTGTCGCCCAAAATAGAATTATGAACTTAAAAATATTATATTTATAATGTTTGTGTGTCGCGAGAAATTGTGGTTTGGTTACAGAACGTTTTTTATTTTATGGAATATAGCAAATAAAGATTTTGATAAATTTTTATATAAAATCCTTTTTTATGTTTCTATTAAATGAGGTCATATCCATGATAGCAAAGAAGAAGAAGAAGTTAGATGAAAAAATTCTAAAAGATTTTGTTTTGTTTGTTTTTTTTTTTAAGGAAGGATCATAATTTATTTCCTAGATATTTTCTTTAATCTTATATACGATCGTATATTTTAAGGTGGGTGGGAAACCTATCAATGAAATAAATTCGTATATTGACTTTGCGTGAATTGTGGTTAAATAAGGATTAGTTTTTTTTTTTGTTTTTTTTTTTTTAACAAGCTATAATTTCTTAGAACTGTCAATAAGCTTCTAATATAATAGAGAAAATCGACTGAAGATAACGTACTAAAATAGGAATATTCTAAAATTCGGTTCAACCAGATAATTCTAGAAAATTCAAAAATGTGTAGAACAATTTAGATCTCTATAGGAGTACATACATCCAAATTTTCTATATGGACCCATAGTGAATTCGCTCAACTAAAATTCTACATCTCTGAACTACATCCCTTTTTAAATCTCCAGTTTTTAACTTTTCGTTGCATCACCAGACTTCGTATTTATCCAATTTATATAATTACATTTCATCATGAATCACGCGCAGCTAAAAACAATTGGAACAGTTGTAATAATCATAGATTTTTTTGGAAGATGACAGTTGTTAGAAGTCTTTTTACATCTATAATAATTGAAACGACTAATGGCCTCATCTAATAGACGAATTGTGAAATATTTGTTCCGTCATTTTATTTTATTACTTAACATTAGATTTAGTTTTAGGGGACATTTATAATGTTAAAAAAAATTATTTAAAAAATAATTAATAAATTTAACGATAATAGCGACATCTAGTAAAGTTTATTTACTTTAAATCATATATTAAAAAAAAATTGGTGTATACTGTATGAAATTGTAAATAATTGGAGAGTCTTCTGTCCATGTCGGTAAGCTGTAGGTTACTTTGAATTGTTATCTACAAATAGCTTTACAACGAATAAACGACAGACTGACAAAAACATATGTTAAAAGAGATTTAATATTTCTACATAGCATAATAAAATGTTTTCATGAAATATACACTGAGAAAAATCATTAAACAAATTTATACAAAAAATATGACTTTATAAGCTTACGTTGTACAATTTTATATTTAAAAAAAAAAACTTCAACCTAAATTTTATATGTTTTTTTCCCGTTTCTGTGTTACTTCTCGATCATGATATCAAGATATATTACGACATTAAATTACCTTTTTTGGCGGAAAAAAATACAAAATCTTTACATTATTGGAATTTCATCATTTGGAAAAAATAATTTCAAAAAAAAACAACATAAAATGTACTATAAATTTAAATCAGAAATCCTTAAAAAAGAAAATTTCATGATCTTTGGTAACGGCGGCGGCGGTTGTAAATTTCCACCTTACGTTATTGTCGTACCAACACAACAAATACAACAAAATTATGTAATAAAACAAAATTATATATTAAAGAAGAAAAAAACAAACATCCTTCAATATTTTATTTACAAATGTATAGGTGAATTTTATAAATACACACACAGAAGAAGAAAAAAAATCACCTTAAAATTTATGACCATTAAAGGATATTACATAATGTAAAGGATAAAAAAAAATATGAAATTATTTATTATATGACTTATATGACTTGGCATGAACACATAACAGTCATATCCTTTTTTTTAAAAAACATACACACACTTCGGGTATGTTAGATAATAAAGGACATATTTTATGTGTTAACTTTTGTACAGAATTTTAATTCAACAAACCAATAAAATGTTACGCAGCTGAATTAATGTACAGTAATTTCATAGTTATAAAGCTTTTTTTTAGTTTTGAATACTGTCAAAATATTTAGTATTTTTTTATTCTACTGATTAGTTCTATGGTCAGAATTTAATATAAACAATTTAAACATATTTTAACATTAATTGTCAAAAGTATAATTTACACTGTTGCCATTTTTTTCTGTAGTTTTAATTACATATTTAATGGCTAGGTAAAAAGTCATATTTGATGTAAGGACTTGCTATTTACAAATGTTAAATTACATTTTTTATTGTAATAAATTACATTTTAGAGAGTTTTTGTGATGCTGTGTTGTGTTGGTAAAGTGGAAATTTAAAAACGCCACTGTCATTTTACGACATGGAAATTTTCTTTATAAGGATTACTTTTCATAAGTGACATCTATCATCAATTTTTGTAAATATGTTAAATTGCATTCGGTGAAAATACATTCGACCGATGTTTATTTTGAGATTATTCTTAAAGCATTCTCCAAGTAATCTCATAAAGGATCGATTTATGATGTATTTAGAAGGACTATGTTTAATAACAATTCCAAATGTGTACAGAAAATACTCCATAAAAATGAATATTATACAATAATTTCAATTTTTAATATTATTATTAAAAATCATTGCAAATACACGCCAAGGACTAATAATAAAAAATCATAAAAAATATATATGAAAAATACGTAAATTTTCATTTTTTTGCTCTAAAAAGTCAATATTTAATATAAAAATGATAAACGATTTTTTCATGAAGAAAATCGGTTTTCATATATTTCTGAGAAAATCTGCGGTAGAATTTTCATAGAAAAATTAATTAAAATTAAAATGAAAATTTATATTTAAAACAAAAATTCAATATTTCAAATGCTGTCTATTTTTTTGTTGCCAAACTTTAAGGAAAATACCAAAATTTTCTTAATTTTTTTTTTTTTATTTAAAAATCCTTCTATTTTTCAACGCCATTTTTATTTGCGCAATACATATATAAGTCCGTAATTTATTTTATACCGAAAAAAAAAATATATATACAGATTCCATTACATTAAAAGCTTCAGCATAATAAAAACAATTCAAGGCAGAATATTTTTTTGGCTGGGTACATTTTACTAAATAAATCAAAAGTTAAAAATAAATAGGAATAATTTTTTTTTTTAGTAAATATTTCAGTAGAATTTGGAATTTACAGCAAAAAAAAAAGGTATAGTAGTTTCCTTCTGGGGTTATTACCGCACTCATTTGTCATTTTTAAATAGAGATGTCAGAATTTAAGCTATGTTAGAAAAATCTTCCCTTCATTAATTCAGTGAGGTTTGTATCTAGGTTATGTTCAGTTTGGTTTGTTTGGAAAATATTAAATGATATCGCAATTTTGAATGATTATAAATGATATTAAAGAGTATCGATATAAATTATTAATGGGAATTTGAAGATATATAATTATAGATTATCTTACATTTCAAACCATTTATCAATACTATATTATTATTATTTTAAATTTATAGATTGTAAAATGTAAATAATAGTAATCTTTGCAGGAATTGAGACAAGAAGAAAACTTTGAGTATTTTCTTACAAGAAGAAGAATGCGTTTTTTAGGACAGGCATTCTTCATTAAAATCGAGGAGATTTTAAGAATCACTATCAGAATGATGTTGAATTTCACGAAGAGCCTGTAATCCTTCGAGTTTCTTTCAAATAACTCGACGAATATCCAGGTCATTCACAATCATTCATTACCCAGAGATTCAGCGGTAACGCTAGGGACCCCCGATGGCCTTTAATCTTACTTAAATGTTAATGATAATAATTTGGTCAATGTATTTAAAGGAGAGGGAATAAGGAGATTTCCATGTACAGGGTCCTCAATATTCCATTCTTTAAGTAATGAAATCACTTAAGACGGCTGCAATTTACCCGCGTCGTTTAGGTTTTCTAGAAAGAAACTATCAAATTTGCAAATTTTTTATGTTGGGGTGGACTGAGCGGTAATAATATAATAAATGATTCATTGTACACCCGGAAAAATTAATCAGTGTATCGAATCGATTTAAAAATTATATTGGGAAACAATATTTTAATATTGTTTAGTCTGCAACTATCGAAAAATCAACAAAATGTCAACCTCTACTAAAATCGATTCTTTTATATATATCGAAGCAAAATTTAGGTTTCTAATTTCGAAATATGAAATTGTACAATTATTTAATTGATAAAATAAAAAGTTTCATTTCCAAATATAAAATACTAATTTAGTATATTAGTTTAGGCTGTTAAGCATTATTAAAAATCAATATTTTAGTCAGAATTTTTTTGAAATAATTAAATAATTAGGTAACTCAATTTCTTGAAATTGACTTTATCAATTAGTTTCTCGTTGTTGTTGGTTCAAGCTGCTTAGTTACATTGTAGAATTATCACAGTTTTTCGACTTTGCAATTATTCAGTATGGTCAAAATGTTACATTTTAATTTACCATCTTTCTTTTTGGATTGACAAGCTCATATCGAATATATTTTGTATAGTAAAGTTTTAAATTTAGATATTAATTTTCATCTTCAAGCAAATTCATCCATAAAAATATTTTATTATTAAAATTATCCCTTGATAAAATTCAAATAAAAACTCAATCCTTTTTTTAACACAGTTTTTTTCCAAAACAAATAAAATAAATAAAAAATTATTATTATGATTTATAGCTACCAATTTTCACTTAACAATAATATAAATAACAAAACAACCATAGAACCCATTAAAACATAAAGATGAATATTAACAAGGATTATCCTTAGAAAATATCCTTAAAACGAAACAAACAAATATAATAAAAAAAATACCAAAAATCGTTCTACTTAAAAAACCCCTCAAAGTTTAGATTAAAGTTCAGCATAAAAATTTCATAAAATATAAATGAAAATGTGAAAAATAATAATTATTAAGTTGTTGTTGTTATTTTTTTAATATAAAATATTATAATAATTTTTGTTGTTAATAAAGTTTATAAGGCCAACAATAATAATAAAAAATAAAAAAAAAAATATTTTATGTATTTAGATATATTTTTATGAAATTTATGATTTCGCACCCGTTTAAAAATTACAAGCAGATAACACAAAAAAAAACTTTTTATTGTGTGTGCAATTTCTGACGCGTCTAGATTTTCTTGTTGTTGTTAGCATATAGAAAATTGAAGGATTTTCCTAACAAAAAATTGAGAATTTTCCCAAAAAAATATAATAGAAAATAATTTTTTTTTTTAGCCGACAATCTTTGAGAATTATTGTAAAAGTTTTTTTATCGTCAGTTTTAATAATAGAATTTTCTTTTCTCTTTTTTTGGAAATTTTCACTTTTCAATTTAAATTTTCTTTTTAAATTTATTCTATTTTTCTTTTTCTTTTTTTTATTAAATAAAGACGGATTTCTTTCGCATTGAATTGAACTTTATATTATATAAAAGTTTTCAGTATTTTATACTATAATTTTGGCTAGATATTTATGAAGCGGAAAAATTCTTAGGAAAAACTTAAATTAAATTGCTTCTTTCATTCTTTTTTTGTTCGGTCAAAATCTAAAAGAAACTAGATCAGTATTTATCTTATGAACTATATACAGATTTCTTCGTATTAGCAAAAAAAATGTAAGTAATTAATTTGAATTTAAACTGCAGAAAATTCACATTAATATTAAATAATTTTTTTTTTCGACAATATACGTTATTGTGACTTCCTATAATTAAATTCTATGGAAAAATGTAGTACGTATTTTAGCAAAAATATATAAATACAAATTAATGCCATCTGTTGGCCAGTTTTGTTAAAATATTATTTTTATTTTATTGAAAAAACATAGATACAATTTTAATTTTAATATTGAAAAGAGAAAAATCCGCAAAGTATTCTATTAATCTTTAAGTTTTGTTGCAATACAACAAGAATATGTGACAATGGCTTCGTACGCCAACATGAATTAGTAACAATAATGAGCACTTCCAGTATGAATTTATTAAATAAAAATTTTTTTGTTAGAATTTCTTAAATTACTTAGTTTTGCTTCTAATATAGTCAATATAATTTAAGTTCACTATTTTTTCCATATTAAAATATTCAGAAAAACTAATTTTTAAATATACCTAAATAAGTTGAACTTCAAATAATATCGTCCTCTACTTGCAACTCCAGTTTAGAAAATGTTAAAAATATTAGAGTGCAAGCTTTAAATATGCCAAGATATAAATCTAGCAAATCCAGTTCTGTTTCCGTCCATGCGGTTTTATAGCGCCAAATTTGGTAGTGAACATTCATAATGGAATGTTAAACAGTAACAGAAATAGTATAACAGCTACAGTATAACAGTTACATTATATTATACTGTAACTGTTGTAAGTAATTATCAACAACTGTTGAAATAAATTATGAATTGACATCTTTTTATAATTTTCATATCTTTTAGTAATTTTAACTATCAAAAAATTTTGAGTTCTCTATAAAACTATAAATTATTGTATTTCTATTACATTTTCTATTTACTTAAAAATTGTAATCATTAAAAATCAATATTATCTAAATCAATATTACAATATCAAAATATTTAAATCTATCAAAACTAAAAAAAAAATTTTTTCCTATTTTACTTCCAATCTCCAAAACATTAAATTATTTTTCTATTTTTAATTTTACACTAATTTCAATTTAAAATAAAAAAATATCGAACATACATACATAAACTAATCCTTTAAATAGCTGACTACAATATCACAAATTTTCATTCTAGCTTAGCTGTTTAAAATATGAAAAATAAATTTTCACAATTTCCACATAAACACAAATATTAAAAATATAAATTCATTTTTCTTTTCCGCCCCCAATAAAAAAAAAATAATCAGATATTTATTTAAAATATAATGTTAACAAGCCTTCACTATACAAATCACCACCACCACTAAATCCTCCTACTTCTCTCTGTCATATATTTAGGATTAAAGCATATTTATAGGCGAATCATGAAATTTGATTATTTTGTTATTGTTTTGAATACAAATATAAAAAAATGTTAAATATATATATTTTTTTTTTGTTGCAAATATGCTTCAGATGCTGTCAAAAAAAAAATATAGCACAAAATAGCAAAGAGCCAGTGGCAAAAATTTGATATTCTTTAAGCAATTCGCCATGATTTCAAGTGAAACAATTTGGGTAATAAAAAATCATTTAACACTAAATTTATTTATATTTTATTTTTTGCTTTTAAATTTAATTTTTATATGCAGAGGAAAAGCTGCATAAACGAAGGATATTAATATCAAAAATAAAAAAATCATTTTATGTGTCAAGGAAATAAGGTTAGGTTTTTTTGATAGGGACATTCAACTTTTAAGGAAACTAACATACGAAATACATTTATACATTTCTATTTAATATTGATTTAATATTAGAAATTTTTAGTTTGATCAATATTATATCGAAATACGAAATTTAAATGTTACCGAAAGTGAATATAAAATAATATTTTTAATATGGCAACAGGATAACACTGTCTTGGATTCCAGCCCATGTGGGGTTTTGTAGATAAAAACAACACCATTATTGTAGATTTAACAACAACAATTATTGGACCAGAACGATTCTGTGGTGTCTCAAGCTACAATTTCAAGATGCCACAGAGGAAAAAACTGCCCAATTTCATAATATAACTGGAATATGCGTAAAGGGCTAAGATATTCGAAGTTATTAATTACAGGACAATCATCAAAAAGTGTAGCATAGCTTCTTTAAATGAATAGTAAGAAAACCAGAAGAATAATGGGATTCCTGTCACTGAAACCTTAAAAAGCACATACACACAATTAGTCCATCAGCAGACCATGTGTAAGTGAAACACTGTGTTCTGTGTTGACATGTGCTCTGTATATGAGGCGTTGATGTCTAAACGACGCCGGCACCTCTGAGACTATGTAGTGGCTATCATAAAAATGCAAATAGGCGCAATGATAAAGTGTGCCTGTGGCACCTAAAAACCTGTTAATACTAAATTATTTGTTGTAGGATATTTAGGAATGCTAAAGATATCGGCATAATGAGTATAGTACGAATTTAGGAAATGGCTTCAAAGATCTTTTGAATCTAAAGTATATGAATTTGCTAGATACATTTTGATTTATTGAAAGCAAAACGAAATCATTTTCCAATATAATTTTTCATTAACCGAATGATAACTTTAAACTTAACTCTAAATCTAATGCTAAATATTTAACAGTGCGAATTTAATCTCTGACGGAAAATAACTCCACACCAAATGGGAAATAACTCCATAAAATCAATAGTTATAATATTGTGAAGTAATTATCTTTATCATTTCTATTTTTGTAAGATTTTTTAACTTCTGTCAAAAATAACTTCAATTTCAGTGGTTTCATAATTAGTGTTATTACCTCTCCATTATTTAACAAATTAAAATGTAATTTTAGACATGACCGGCTTGTTCAATAAACGGACATACATTTTCGACAACATATTAAACTGATTGAAATATAATTTTTGAATTAATTTTGCTAACGAAATTCTTCAAATAATTCTTGAACAAAAAGTATTGAAATTCAAATAATATTGATATGAACATATTTAACAAAGTGATATAACATATTAAACTATCTAAAATAATACTGTCATCATTCCATGACAGAACATTAGTTTCTTATAAATGATTTTCATATTTACTATACCATATAATTTTAATTATACATTTCACCTTAAAACCAGTCATTGATATAATATTATTATAATTTTTTATTTATATTATACTTATATATTAAAAATTAAGTAATTAATTACATGATTAATGACATTATAAATTACATATGACAATTAAAAAAAAATGATGTGATAAATTCGTCCATAATTTTTTAATCAATTAAACTAAGAACAATGAATAAATTACCTGCGGACTATCTAAACGATCCAACGATTGACGTCTCGATGAATATTCATCTGGAGGTAATATAGTCTGCTGTTGTTGACATTGTTGCATTGGACATTGTGACATACCACCGCCAGGTGTTAATGGTGGTGGTGGTGTAATCGATTGACATGGACTATCTGGACATGGACTATGACATGGACTACTACAACGACTGCGACATGTTGGACTATAACATTGATTAGCACTAGCTGTTGGTGGTGGTGGTTCTGATTGTGGTAGAGCATTAACTGGTGGCATTGCTGCACATTGTGTTGTACGACGTGGTGATCTACCACGATCAACTGTTGTTGCACTCCAATAACCCCAAGCCATTTTAATTATTTATTTAAACTCAATTTAGTTTTAAATTTTAATTATTATATTATTTATAAAATAAAAAATAATAAAATAATAAAATAATTTTTTTTATTAAATATTTTTAAAATAAGTTTTTTATATTTTAATGTTTTGAATTTTAGCTAATTGGAATTTAGTAATTTTTTTTTTATTAAATATTATTAATTATTAATACGTTGACACCTTTAATGAAAATAAGAGAAATATAGGAAAATAATGTTTGTTAGTAATTTATAAGAAGAAATATTGATAAATTTGTCTGCTGAAGTCAATATTTTTTAAAATAAATCAATTGATATTAATTCTTAAAAAATAAGTTTACTTTTCCAAAAAAAAAAAATTACAGACTTTGAAAATATTAACAATTATATAAAAAATGAAATAATTGCATATTTTTAGGTACCATTATTCGATAATATTAATTAAGTAAGTGTTTATGGATTTTCCAATAACGTTTTACTCTGATCTATTCAATTTTGACATCGTTTCGTTTAATTTTTAATTAGTTTTATTCTATTTTGACATTGTTTCACTTAATTTTGACAGTCAATATGTAACTGTAGGATGTGGGATACAATTACACATATTACAATTTTTATTCCTCATTTAATTTATGTTTTTCTCCCACATCTTTTTGTAACTTCAAAATTTCCGGAATTTTGATTATTTTTTGATGATTTCGTGTACAGTGGTAATTTTTATATCCATAATTTTGGAAATTTCCACCACTTTAGTTCCATTTAAATACGAATTAATAATTGTTTCTTAGTCCTTATTGTCTACAGTAATATTTTTCCCATTTTTATATCAAATGTCACAATTGAATGAGAGGATGTCAAAATTGAAAGAAAGATATCAAAATAGAATGAAACGGTCTCAAAATTGAATGAAACATTGTTAAATTAAATGAAGTATTTCCAAAGTGGAATGAGAAACCCTATATTTTCAACATTAAACTATATAATATCAACAAAAAAAATATTGCATACTTTCAGGTAATAAATTGAAATACTCAAAATAATATTAAAGAATTAGAATTACTAATAAATTAATTTTACTATACAATCCAAAAATCCTATTATATATAACCTTAACATATATATTACCATTAATATTATAATTAAATTAATTATTATCCTTTTTCAAATAATTCTTTAAACTCTAACAAAACCAATTTTTCTGACAACAAAATAAATCATGTGTCACATTAAAAATTTGATAGATTTTCTATTTTCATTTTTAAAAATGTCATATCCTTTAACTAAAATATATAAAAAAAAAAAAAAACATTCAATTACATTAATCTAAGTAGGACTTTTATAACATTAGCTTTTTTGTACAAATTGATAAAGGTTGTCACCCTGCTCGTCAAACCAAAATAACAACAATAACAAAAACCCTTTTATCAGAAATTGTATATACATATATAAACAAAACCAATACAAATCTAAATTCAATACTCAGGCAGATACGACAATCTTATCCTTGTGTAACCATAAATTTTAATTTTCAACAACTTAAATCCTCCCTGATATTTTTTTTTTGTACCATCATTGATTTCTATATAATGATGAAAACATGTTTTTTGTTGGGTTTATTTTTTATACAACATATTCTCAGCAAAAAAAAAATATATATACAGAATCCATTTTAGACATTTATAATATATTATCCTTTAACAATATAATTTCAGATGATTTTCATAGAAATGATTTTTGACAAGATTTTGCTGGATGAATGATGTAACTAAAAACAGAACCGTCACAATTAGTACATTTAAGGATATGTATTTAACTTAAATTTTATTTGGGTCTTGTACTGATTGTTTTCTAGAGAATATCCGTTTTTTTTTTTGTTTCATTTATATAAAAATAAATCTAGGAAATTATAAAGCTGTAATAGTATAAAATAAATTGTTCAGCTCAACTACTTGTGCAGTAGTTTCATATTATTCGGCTTTTTTAATTATCTTAAATAATAAATATAATGTACATTTTTAAAATTATTGTAAGGATCAAGCATTTGAAATTCAGTCGACTAGCTATAATGTTTAGAATGATATATTCTACAAAGCAATTTTGGAGGAATGGAGGAAGATTCCATTCAGAGACCTTTAGGTACCAACGCCATAAGGACCAGTTGTACTCTCCCACTGGCGTATTAACATAATTCTACTATTTAGTAACTGTCTAAAATGATGTCTAATATTATTTTGAGTAGCCATTTATAACATACCAATGTACATTTTGGTATTTATTATAAATTATGTGGCGTTGTGGAGCTTCTAAATGTCAGAAACCAAAATTTTGTACATTTACTTCAATTTTTTTATATTTTTCAATATTTTTGCTGTGATCTAGCAGCAAATTCAGTGAATGATGTTGCTATGTTTAATTGTAAATTTAGATTAGAAAAATGATTAATCGAAGAGTAAATTGGGCCTCCTATTGGACAGTTTTTCAATATCCACCACAGTTCTATAAATTTTTAGAAACGAAATTTGTGAATATTTTCAATGAACATTTACTGTGAATGATATGAAAATTAAACATTTTTGAAAATTTTTACAACAAACCGACAGACGAACACGAATGAGTTAACTGTCCCTAAAAACTACTATACACTACCACAATTACATATAATTATTTATATAGTCTCATTTTTCTTTTCCATCCTGTTAATATGAATCAAAACAGAAAAATCTTTTTTTTTTGTTTTCTGGTTTATTTTATGCTCATCAGGACATTATAAAACAAAATAATCTAATGGTCTTCCGGTTGCCCAAGCAATTTCAATCTTAAACTTTCCAGTTTCTCTTTCTCCTCTATATATATAAGTCACAAGAATCCTACATAATCATTCTTTATATAAATCCTTAATGACCTAGAGCCCTAATCTTTTTTTTTTCTTGTTTTACTGGTCGTTTTTTTCATTTTTGTTTGCCACATTTTATCCTTCTTCATCGTTTTAAATAAAAACGACGTCATTATAAGTTGGAAAAAAAAGAGTGTAATTAAAAGTACAAAAGACCATCAAAAAGAAACTATTTAGGACTACAAGGATATCTACATATATACAAATAAAAAAAAATAATATAAATGGAAGAAATTCAACCCTAGAGGAAAAAACTATATTTAGTAAGATAAAGTCCTGGTATATCCTTTTTTGTTAGGTGATTATTTTCTAAAACGATAAACATGTTGCAGTTATATATATATATAAATAAAATATCAAATGTAAATATGTAAAGTACTAAATACATTTTCTTCCACTTACACACTACAAACAAAAAAAAAAATTTTTTTGAAAGATTTTTTGTTATAAGGATAAAAACGAAAAAAAGAATTCTTTTTAAAAAACATTGTTTTTTATTAATTGTAAAATATTTCTTGTGGCTTTGAATCAAAGACTATATGAGCTGGAACAACAACAAAAAACACGAAATACATAACTAGTTGATACTCATTTACTAAAAGAAAAAACAACCCTAAAGATATACACAAAATTAAACTACAAGATAGAAAAAGATATGAAAAAAACTTTTCTTCCGGATTTTTATAATGAATTTTTGTTTTTAAATACATTTTGTAAAGTACTTAATTTATTTTTAGTTAGTATATTCGTAAAGAAATGTGCTTATTAACTTACTGGAAGTCAGGCATAACAAATTTTTAATTTGATGACACATTTATAGTGTTCCATTTAGACAAAATTAACAATTTATAATACTACTGGTACTGCTTCCAGCAACAGTAGCCTATGAAGTAGGTGGCTATTATAGGAATTGTAATTGATTTTTACTATAATTTTTATAATTAATAAATTTTTATATTAAAATTTTGATGAAACACTCAAGAATATAATCACAAATGCATTTTTAATTATATTTTTTTATTGATTATTATGATTGGCGCGACAGTTCTATTGTGAACCTAGTCTGTAATATTTTAATAATTAAGGTTTCCTGAAATTCTATTGGAATTTTGGACCTAATATTTTTATATGAATTCTGAAGTATATAAATTTATTTATAATAAAGAAACTTTAATTGCAACAAGTTAATGACTTTAAATAATCAGGCATTTGTATTCAGCAAATTGTCTAAAGTTTAGGATCAAAACCGTTTGCCCAGTTTTAAAATCATATTTGAATATTGTGTCGTCACTGTTATTTAATATGAGCTCGGAATGAGCGTTTAATTTACGAACTACATCGAAATTAATCTAAAGTACTAAAAAGAAATCACGAAAAACCTCATCATAAAACCGAAGATAATATATTTGCATATATTCAGGCGATCATAATTTTTAAGCATCTAATTTTTGTATTAAAATTAAAATTATTGTGGCGGAAAATAATTCATTAACCAAAACTTTAATAAAGCTTTATTGTGGTATAAAAATGTGTAATTCGACAATTAGAGAAATAAATAAAATACATCCTTGATGAAACTAAGAATATTCAACGTTTAATTATCGTCATCGTCGCCATTTATTTTTCTCTGCATTTTTTTTTTTTTTTTTTGCAAAGTGAATAAATATCCTTTTAATAAGATTTCCTGTTTACTTGACTATTTTCTAATCAAAAGCAAAATGGTAGTATAATTGTAGGTATACTAGTCGAATAGGAAATCCTTTTTTTATAAATGTTTTCTTTATATATTCATTTTTTTTTTTTTTTTTTGTGTTCAAATCCTTTTGATCGATTCACTACATAGTTTTTATATTATAAAGGAATGTGAAAATGAAGGTTTACTTTAATTAAAAATCTAGGAAGTATACAAAACTCAGTTAATCAGACCATAGTTTATTTTTGTGTTGCTTTTGGGTTCGATGTTCTTCGAATTTTAAAAACAGTAAAATGTTTTATAAAGATTAGAAAAAATTTTATTATATAGAAAATATAAAAAGGATTTGAAAATTGAAATTGTAGCCGTAAGCGTTATAATTAATTATCATTCAATTTAATAATGTTTTCAAATTGTGTATATAGATATATTGAAAATAATACTTTTACAATTCTGTAAAAGTCCTTAGGATTGCATGAACAAAATTATATAGTAAAATGAAAATCAATTTTTGTAGAATTTTTCGAAAAGGTTAATTTATATACTATATCTAGAAAATTGAAAATTTATGACAAACATTAAATTTATTATAAATAATCATAAATTTTTTAGCTTTCAAAAGTCTAAAGAACCCATCTCAAAAATAAATTTTTAAAAAAAGTTATAAAGTTTTAAATAAATTTTACATTTAATATTTAATATTAATACGCAATCCTTTTAAATACCTTTTTATTTAAATATAAATATATTTTGCTTCAATCTAAAAAGATAAATTTAAATATTTCTTTTTTTGGGTTCAATGGAAAAGGATATTCTAAAAAGTATTTATATTTAAATTTATCTAAAATATTGTGACTATAAGAAAGCATTAATAAATCATTTAACTTACTTTCATGTATTGAAAGTAATATTTAGTATAGAAATAAAAAAAATATTTTAAGTCACTGGCAAAAAGCTTCGTGTCCTTAAAATCATATTAAATAGAAAATGGAAAAATAGGTTTAGCATAAATTTTTGGAAAATGCTAAATTTCAATTCTGTCTTACTTAGCGCCATTATTTCGAAACAAAATCATCCAATGAAATTAAAAGAATGATAACCAAAATAAAAATAATGATAACCACAAGTTTTTAACATTATCATATATAATGGTCCAACCTTAGTCAAGAATCAAGGAAATACTTATTCGATGCAACTACCGTACCAGTACTTACTTATGGAGCGCAAACATGGAAAATGGCTTCAAAACATATTAAGCAATTGGAAATTACGCAAAGATCGATGAAAAGATCTCTTTTAAAAGTAACGAGATTAAACAGAATACGAAACTCCACAATAAAAGAAAAAACTAAATTTACAGATGTTATTAAAAGAGCGAAACAGTCTAAATGGAATTGAGCTGGACACGTTGCCAGACTAGCTGATAATCGGTGGACATCAAAATGTACGGAATGGTTACCACGAGAAGGAAAAAGAAAAGTTGGAAGACAACCAAAACGTTGGAGAGACGACTTAGATAAATTATGTGCTACTTGGCAACAAACTGACAGAGATAAAACTATTTGGAAATCTATAGGGGAAGCTTACACCCAGTAAAAACTAAATTGTATTAAACTAAATTGAATTAAAACTAAATTAAACTAAACTTTTGAACTTGTAAACAACTTGAAATAATTTTTTTTTTAGTTTTCAAATCACATTTATATCAACAATTTCAGTTGAACTTTTTTAAATTTACCAATTTATAAAAATGATTTCGATTGCATATCCGTCGCCGGACGAAAGTTAAAATCAATTGAAATTGAACTTTGCTCACTTTCATATATTCTTATACAATCCAACTTTTGTTTGACATTTGAATTTGCGTCCGTTGCATCCTTCGTGTGTCGAGCTTGTTTGAGATGTTAAAAATGAAATAAATCCATTTTTACATTGCATAGTTATAGGCTTTTCTGAGAAAATTATAATTTTTTGAAAGAAATTGCTTGTTTAAATTTACTTATTGTATTCAATGTTAAAAATGCTTATCAAATTACTTCAGAGTAGCAAGAAAACCTCATAAAATCTAATTTGTAATTATAAAATTTTAATTATGTTTATCAGAAATATAAATTTGTTCAAATATTTTTTACCTAATTGAAGAAGAAATATGTAAAAAATCTTTAAAATTTTCTTGATTGTTTTGCTATTACCCAAACCTTGTCCATTAAAAGTAAATTGTTTATTGCATTAATTTTAATTACGTAAATTAAATGTTCTGTTCATTCTGGTTCTGTTACGTTTGATTTAAAAATTTAATTAGTATAGAAATTGATTTAAAATTGATTAAAAATTGAATAAAAAATATGTTTTTTTATATTTATTTATACATTATTTTGTTATATTCCTTATAGCAAATAAAAATATATGTTTATATTTTTAAATTAGATTTTTTATTATGTATTTTATGGTTTGTACAAAAATATATTTATTTATTATTTCCTTCAATTTTTTTTTATAATCTAACAACCTAGACAAGAAGGGAATTTAAGGAAGCAAAAATTCTATTATTTGATTTTCACTATTGAAAAAGGTGTTGTCGTTGGTGTAAGGTGTTGTGTAAGTAAACTACATATAAATATATATTTCAAAAAGGAACTTCTAAATTCAGTGTTAATACATTCGAAATGGCAAGAAAAATAAATAAAAAATCCATTCATTTTTTTCCGTATTCAATATCCAAATATGTATATAAAAATATTATATATTTTGGTGGGATGCCTAACTCAAGGCACAAAACCTCTAGTATAAATAAAGTTCCAATTTATATCATACTAAAGGCTATATTTTCTTATACTACTTCTTCTTTTACTGAATAGCACCAAGAAAAGAAAGAAAAACGAATCCTTCTTTAAGGATAAATGTGTATGTACAAAAAAATTTTTTGTTATGCTACACTTATTTTTATACAACAAATATACTTTTTGGGTTTTATATATACATATACATACATATATACATATCGATGACTCACTACAAAAAAAAAATATGTAATAAAGAAAAATATGTTGAGTGCTTTTGCGGTATCACACAGAGAATATCACAGTATCTGAACACATTTCAACATAATATAATCAAATTATAGAAATATTCAGAGACATACCAAAAGTATGTACAATGATGTATTTATGAAAATTCAGTTAAGATGAAATTAAATATAATATTAATAAAAATAACAACAAAATTTTAATATTTTTAAAGGGTTTTTTATTTTTTATTATTATTATTTTGTATTACATCCCGAAAAGTATGCAATTTCTTAAAAATTTATTTTTGTATTACTTAGAATTTTAATGTAAAATTGTGAAAAGTTTATGCAATTTTTTGTAAAATGATCAAGAATATTTTGTTGCATAAAAAGAGTAAAAAAATTTCATATTTTATGCTTTGATAAATTATATTTATAAGATGATTATGAAATTTAATCATAATTGAGAGTTCTATGAAATATGAGAAAAATGTATAGTTTGAAATTTAATAAATTGAAAGACAAAAAGAAAAAAAAATGTTTAAATTGTTCATAAATTGTAATTTAAATAATCATTATTTTAACGACATTTAAAGCCTTTAAAAAAATTAGTATATAACAAATTTTGTATGAATTCACACAATGCTTAAGCTGGAATTACAGTGCCACCGACAATACACAGCTTTATATACCTAATTACAATGCTCAACGTTGATGGTGATAGTGTAGTTGAAGAATTTATAATCTCAGCGGTGAATTACGACTTTTACACTAAAAAGTAGCATCAATTAATTTATTTTAAATTAAAAAGTAGCATCAATTTCATAATAAAGTAAGGAAAGGATAAATTTGAAAAGTTTCTTTTAACTAGTACAATGTAATTTAAAATTTAAGTTCACCGCCAACCTCCTAAGCTCGTTAGAAATATAATAGAAATAAAAAAGTATACTCGCACTTAACAAAACTTAGCTATTGATTCTGCTATTGATGCGAAAGAAGTCTATAATACTATAATCCTTGTGAATTCCACCCAGAAAAGTCTGAAATACTTCCAACTTTTAAGTGATCAAAATGACACAGCTCTAAGGAATATTCTTGGACAATGGACTGATTTTAGTTTAACAAAGTATATACACAATAGATGACCAGCTACACGGTGTCGTCGGCAAACTTGTGCCTTAATAAAAACCTTTCTTAATGAATTTTAATCTATGATAACCAATAATTAAGAAAATTTCATTAAAGTTAAGAAAAACTCTGTCAACTTCAATTCTATCAAAAATAAAAGTCTCGTAAAGTCCGAGGTTAATCAAATCGTATTGCATGATAACATATTAGATAATAAAATCCATAATTAAATATTTTCGAAGTTTCCATAAAATTAAATATAACAAAAAAAAGTCATTATTATTCAACTAAATATTTGAAAACCAAAATTATTTGGTTTTACATTAAATATTTATACGACAAAGTTTTTAAAAGTTTACGAATTTTATTTTGGTTAATATACTAAAAATTATTCTTATTTGATGTACAAATTAAACTAATATTAAAATAAACTTTTTCTTATCTGATCTAAAATATAATTTTAGATTTAAATAAATTCAAATTTGATAATTTTGAATTAAATTTGTTATAAATTAAATTTCTCTTTAATCATTCTTTATTAACCCAAAATTAAATAAATAAATAACTAAAAAAAAATTGTATTTAATTAATTTCATTTTTAGATAATTATTTTTCTCTGTTAATTTAATTAAAACCACACACACACAAAAAGTTTCAACTCTTATTTTATTTTTTTCGGTATTGTGGTTTTTTTTATACCCTGATTTGTCTTTGAAGTGTTATAAATAGATATGTAGAGATAGTTAATTATACCGAAATGAATTCACAGAGTGTTTGACAGCAATTTTTAATAATATTAATTTATATGTTATACAGAGAAAAAAAAATGTCTTTAATACAGTAAATTATATAAAAATATAGAAAAATAAAAAATCTGTTGTGACCAATGCAGAATTTTCCGAACTTTCATTATTTATTTTGTATGCATAATCCAATGACACGTAACTTTAAAAGCATTTAATTGTATAGCAATAATAATTTTTGATAATTTATTTACTTCAGGTTGGCGTGATAGTGTGTTTTGTGATAAATTAGGTTACAGGTTCAATTCTAGACCGAGCCATCATTATCGACTTCTACAAATTTAAATGATTACCAGTAGAAATATTTTCAGTTATGTTAAAAATAATAGAAATGCTAATGGGGCCGACAACAAATGTTTCACTTATGGTTCGGACAGCAAATCCGGCCGAAAACAAATAGAAACTTATGGTTCGGAATCCATATAAAATTAATATAGGTCCAAAATACAATAGAATGTTAGGAAACATTTATCATTAGAAAGATGACGGTCTAGATTCCCAAATCTGAGAGCTAGTAAAATAAGAAAATATATTTTTTAATAATTATCGCTCCATTTGACCCAGCTTCAATACATTTCTTGCAAGCAGGACAAATATAACCTTAATTTCAAAGTTTTCAGTAATTTCATTGTTTTATGTCAGAGAGCTAAAATGAAAACGTTTTTTTCATTTTATCAATTAATTTCATACAAGGAATTCATTTTTTAAATGAAATTATGAATTGATACCAAATATTTATGAGTTATTGGATAAAGCTTGAAGTAATTTTAAGTATATTGATCCAAAATATTTAATATTCCAGACGATAATTATTATGAATGATAGCATTTCCTATCTGTCATTTTTATGAACGTGAGCTACAATCAAAATATGTCAGATACTGTCATGAACGTTTTCCCTAAATAACAATACTTGAATTCTTACGGAATTCGGATAGTAAAAAACAAATTAAAAAAATTGAATAATTTATCTGTTTTTTTTTTCTTTTCATAAATTATCTGTAAAAAAAAAAAATAATGAAATGAATTAATGAATGAATTTTATGTAAATTAATTACAAAATAATAGAAATTAATATTCATGGATAATAAAATGTTACTCTACATTAAACAGAAAATTTAAAATTTATTTATATATTTATACATATATACACAAACATTAATTCCACATATATATATACAAGACAATATTTGAGTAAATTATCCTTGTCTTCTCCGTTTTCTTCCTTTTTTTTTTTTTTTGTTAAAAGTTTTTTATTTTATTATTGTTTCCAAACAACAAAAAAAAAAAATGAATTAATTTTTCATATTAAATTGTACTTTTCTTGTTTGTATATTTAATTATGTAAAGTAAATTTCTCTCTAAACTTTTATATTATTTTGGAAGGAAAAGTTCAGATAAAAATATACTTTTTGTTCACTCTCTATATATACAACCAAAGAGATCCTTTACACGTGTTTGATTATTACATGAAAGAAAATAAAGACAAGTTTTCAATGTATGTTAAAATACGTGTTAAATTTTAGAAAATATATTTTTAAAATAAGAATTTAACAAAAAAAAAAACAAAATTTAAATATTATTTATACACGTATCGTCGAATTACACGGTAGATTTTGATTCCACCAAAAAGTAGAGTGTAATTCGGAATCGTCCAAATGGGAACCGTTTAATATGAAGCCACATCTTTTATTCAAATTCAAATCATGTTAAACTAAATAATAATGTGGTGGTAAATAGGATATTACTTCATTTCTCATTCGTGTTGAACCTTAACCGTCAAAATCGAGTACCGTGTAAATCGAGAGATAGATAAGAAATTAAAAAACCCCAATTTCATGACAACATTGTTTTAGGACACATAATCAATCCTGTTAATAGTTTATAAACCAAACGACACCAACCAATATCACTGGAGTATACTAAACGAATATTATAAGATCTAAGACGATTAAAAGAAGCAATAAAATCAGAGGAAATTAATAAAAGGCGTGTTTCTACTTTACGGTGATGCACATCTGCATAGAAAACCAAGATTGCAGTAACTGCTATGACATCATGCTGTTTTGAATAAATACATCATTCAACTTAGAATCCAGTTCTAGCACTGGATTAATGTTTAAATGGTAGCAGTAAACGAGCATTTGGTAAAAGTTTGACAATAGATACAGCATTTTGAAGGCAAACCGGAAAGATATTTTTATGATGAATTAAAAAATATTATCGATAGACTAGGAAGTGTATATTTAAGGAGACTATATTGGAAAATAAAATTATAAAATTAAAAGATATCTGTCTCTTTCTACGCCACTCCGCGAATATAATAAAAAGCCTTCGTATTTCAAATAGATTAAAATAAATCTGACTTTATTGGAAATCGATTAATAAACTATTTGAGAAATTCTGGATACCATAGATTACTTAATTATGTATTAAATATTGAAATGTTCAAAATTTTAAATAAATCACTGAAATATACTTCTTCTTAGCTGTACAGTTTGCGGTGAACTAACTATTGCTTCTGTAATCACTTCCTTCCAGATTGACGTTACTTTACTAGATTTATCTAACCATTTTCTGAATTTCTACCGCTTGAAGCCATCTTTTTCGCGATCCACCTCTCCTTCTGTTTCGTGCACGATTTTTTTTTTAATATACGGAGATTTTTGTATTGTGAACAGCATTACGATCACAAAATTTAATAGTTTAATTGTTTAAACAATTATTTTCTACATAATTTAACTAAATATTTACTATCATCGGTTAATTTATATGTGTTTTACTATCAAAATTCTAACCTTCAAATTAGATCAATTTTCAATTTTCTATCATTATACACTAAAAACATACTTTTCTAACCACAACCTTAACTGTTGATCTATCAACAAACTCACATAAAATATAATAAATAAATAAACTACAAATTTATCTTTACGTATACGCAAAACATTTTATCTGAATGCTAATTTTCTTCACAAAATCTACAATTTTTTAACTTGAGAATTATTTAAATTCGCAAATTTTATGTTTTTTTTTTTATATTATAAGTACCAACATTAAAATAAAAATAATAAAAAAAAAAAACACATATTAAAATTATAATAAATTTCCTCCTAAAAGTATGTTCCTAAGAAAATTTATTTCCATTATAAAAACAAAAAGTGAGAATAATTTTTAAGAAAAATTTTGCAAGTATAAAAAAAGTATTTATTTTAAGAAAAAAGTAAAAAAAAAAAAGAAAATTAATTTAATTTATAAACAAAAAAAAAAGAATGATAATAAAGATATAACGAGGGCCTTTTGAAAACTTATGAAACTGACTTCTGTTGTTGTTGATCTGCTATTTAAAATTGACGTATCATTGATTTTGATAAAATGGAAAAAATAGAACATCGTGCAGTAATATCGACAACAACAAATTCAAGCGATAATGGTAATAGTGCTAAGGAATTTGTTCCATGATTTCCAACTGCTCACAGATGGACTTTAGGGTGATCATATAATAATTTAAGTGAACTTCCAAAAACTTTAACCACATCATCAATCATTCAACAACTACATGATATTATTAATAAAAGATGATCAACTATAGAAAGTGCTTGAAATAGCTAATGCCATATGAATCTCACGAGAACGATTTTACCATATTTTGCAACATGAATTAAAAATTAAGAAGATTTGTGCAAGATGAATAGCTCATTTGCTATCACACGACGAAAAACGTATTATTGAAATGGTTAAAGATGAATAAAACCGATTATAAGTGTCGATTAATGAAATTTGGATCGACCACTACACCAGAGATAAAAAACAACAAATCACAAAAAATTGTTAGAATATGGTTTAAGTAAACCAAAGTAGGGAAAGAATTTTGTTGATTGATTATTTTAAAATTAAGGGAAAAAATCCTTTACAGATGAAAATACATAATTTTTCACTAGCTCACAAAAATGTTTTGCACACGGCAAAAATCAACGAATTGAAATACGAATTACTTGCTTATTCATTGTACTCACCAGATTTGGCTCATTCAGACAGACTAACATCTATGAAAAAAATCATTTCTGGAAAGTGTTTTTCGTTCAATGGTCCAATTAAAAAGGAATTGATGCTGTTAGCTTGTTATTTTACAAGCCTTTATAGATATCATTATAAACATTGTATATAATTGTTAGATGGACTAAGTATGTTAAGCTTGAAGGAAACTAGATATTGAAAAATAAAGAATTTTTTTACAACCTCAAAATTCGTTTTTTTTCTTTAGCTTTCAAAAGATTTCAAACAGCCCTCGTACATACATACATATATATATTAAATATGAAGAATCCTTATATATATAATAATGTCGCCTAGTTGTATGCTATATAATATATATTCTCTTTTTTATGGATTCCAATACATATGTGTATATTTCACATTAAATAACTTTTAATCCACACACAACTATGTTAAAAGTCATGAATTGAACATATTGGACTGGATCATATTCATAGTAGTATACACAGTAAAAAAAGGATATATGTACATATATGTAGTGATAAAGAAATTTGATTATTTTAGTATCGTTGGCTTTTTTTGTCGTTCATGATTTCTATATAAAAAAAAAATGTGAAAATTCAACCACGCCTTTTAAGTTATATAATTAAAAGGCTAATGGTTAATTTACTTTTTTATATATATATATAAGAACATTTGCTTTACCATCAAGGATCAATGTAAAAAATTGCCACATATGTGTCCTTTCTGTTGAATAAAACCATCTATTATATTTATCTTAGTATAGTATAAGCGTAGAGAGAAAGATATTGATTTTAGTTATTTAGAAAATCAAATGTATAGGAAATTCTACGACGTTATATCTATTTTTAGAGATTTGAAAATGTAATAATATTATTTTAGGATATAATGTAAAGGGATTAATAAGATTTAATAGAAACTTTTTTTATTTTATTATTATTATTATTTGTTGGTTAATTTTATATAGAACGAACGCAATAAATTTAAAGATTTTACATGTTTTTTTTTTTCAATTTAATCTATTTATACAAAAAAATTATGGTAATATATTGCATAGTTTTAGGGATAATTGTTAAAAATGTATTTATTGTTTATATGAAAAATTGATGGATATTTCAATATTTTATATACAATATTAATTTATAAAGTCTAAAGTTATATTAAATATATTGGAATTGAAATAAAATTTTACTAATTTATTGTATTAGATGTACCCAGAATTACTGAAGAGTAACTAACTGAAATTACTTTAGATTAGATTAGAGAAAATTGTGAATTGAAAATGTTGAAACAGCTGAAACAGGTTGCAGAATAAATTACAATAAATTTTTGATAGCTATCTAAAATATGATTTTTCTAATATAACATTTTGCATTAACTATGGTCTTATAATTTAAATCGTAATTTAAAATTAATTGAACAATATCACAAATATGATGAAATTACAAATGTTCCATTTAGCTTATTCAAATATTAGAAGTAGATTTTGAGGCTATGAACTTTAGAAAATATGTTGAAACGGCTTCTTTATTACTGGAGATATTCTAGCCGTTTTGAAATGTCAAAAAAAAAAATTAAATATAGAAATGTCATGTCAAAAGTGAAAATTTTTATAAAATTATTTCACATTTCGAAGTGGAAAAGTTGAAATCAAGTGAACTTTTCCAATAAGAAAATGGCAACAACTTCAAATTGGCAGCGTCGCGCTGTTGTTATCTCTAGTGTAGTGAAATCAACGATAATTTAGTAACTGCCTGATCCATGAAAATTACAATATTCAACTACAAAATTTATTAAAACTGCGAAAGTTGTATGAAATTGTAACGTGCGATAAATATTCGAATTAAAAATTTTGTTTTTCTTGTTTTTGCTATATTATTTGTTTTGCTATATTATTAGCAACATTATAAAAATGTTGCTAATTTATTAACGAAATATGAATTGTTTACCAATAAATTTTTTTATCACTATTGACTCTTGTTTTTATAAAAACCAATTTGGCCTACATAACGTTTATCGAAAATTTACTGTACAACAATTTCTATTTTACTATTTCAATTTTAATTCATTTCTTCTGGAAAATTTGTGAATACAAAATTGAATTTTACAAATGCAAATATTCATCATCATCATCATGTGGTGCTACAGCCCGGGGTGGGCCTTGACCTCCTTTACTATGTTCTTCCAACGGTCTCTATCACGTGCTGCTGTTCTCCAATTACGAACTCCAACAGTTTCTAAATCCTGGCTAACATTATTCACCCATCTATGTCTAGGACGTCCTCTATATCTTGTTCCCATTGGCACAGCGTCAAAAATAGATTTTTGTGGTCGTTCTTGTGGCATTCTTATTAAATGTCCAGCCCATTTTATTCTCTGGCTTTTAACAAAACGACTTATGTCTCAATTAATTTGCAAATATTGCAAATTAATTAATTTATAAAAATACAACAATTATTTTTCAACAACAGCAAAAAAAAATACATTTTGTTTGACTCCTAAAGGTATGAACTAAATATGTTTTTAAATAATTCTGAAAATATGCAATATTAATTTATAATAGCTATTTTTTTGGATTCAAGTACAAAAACAAAAATTTCGAGATACAGAGTGTTTCAAAAGTCAAACTATTAATTCTGTCTGAGATTGATGAGGATTAGATACTCGATTACTAAATAGATCTCATAATTTTTTATACAAATTAAAATTTCGTGGCATAAACGTATACCACCAGATATGCAATTTTATGCTGTATTTACAGATTAAATAAATTTTATTCTAAAAAAAAAATTGTAAGGTTACTTTTCCAACATTCTGTATAGATATTCACTTTAATAATAATATCTACACGTGTACAAAATCCTTGAATTTTTTATATGTATAATTTTTAGCCCGAAAATAATCCATCCAAAAATAATCCCAAGACTTATATATTTTCATAAATATATATTTTATAAATATATAATATTATTTTATTTTTATTATTATGGAAAAGAAGTTGACAGAAATCAATCCTACTTTTTTTTTTATATCTACTTAAAATATTAGATAAAATTTATATTCCAAAAATTTTATATATAAAGAATAAAGTTATATATAAAAAATAATAATAATAAACTTTCAGGATAACGTAAACTAAATTATGGATGAAGGATCGAAAGGAACAGCTTCATTTGAATGAAATATGTATTATTCATTATTAGATTGTTTAGTATAAATTTATATATACAGTAAACATTAATATATATAGTTGTATATATATATTTATATTCTTTCAAATTTATGGTTTTTTGTTATGATAGATTTATGCTCGAAATTGCCTGACATTTCACATCATTGTGAAAATTATTCCTAGAATTTCCTGTTTTTTTTTTATTGCTAACCGGAATGGAATCTGAATTTTCCAAAAAAAATATGAATTTAATAGATCATTATTAAAGAAAATTATTTTGTGGTGATATTGTATATATATATTTAATATTATAAATTTTACACAAATGAACAAATTATGAAAATGATTTTTTTTCGTATCTACTTTATTATAATAATGAATTGTTATTTATAGACCTAAAATAATTTTAATAATGGTATATAATACCAAAAAGTTTTTGACATGTGATTAATAATTTTATGAATTTCTTCTTTACCAACTCCCGATTTTGCTTAGATAATAATTATGGTATAAAATAATAATAAGATATAATATTATCAAGTAATCTTTATGGTTATGCTAGTCTCATCTATTAGATAATTATAAATATTAAAGTATAATGTATAATATAATTAATTTTCATAATTTGAAATATTTATATTTTAATTAAAAGCATAAAATAAAATTTACCAGGCAGTGTTTTTATTTATTTTTTGCGAAAATTTGCGGTTAAAAGTGTAACATAAAACTTGTCTTTTATACAGTATTAAAATTATTTTCATAAATCATTTATAAGTATATAATAAGAAAGTACGCCTGAAATTAGGCAAAATCTTATTTTGGAATTCATTTAAAAATGTCGTTATTTATATATAGAAATAATAGAAAACTCGTAAAGTAATAACTTTTGAAATATTTTTCAAATCTACATAGTTTCCTGGTAATATACTGCTAATAAACTATCAAATCTTCAGGAAAATTACATAAACCTAAAGATATGATTAAGTTAAAATAAAATAAACACCTAAATGTATGCACATAAAATAATGTATCAATTATAATAAACAATTTAAACTGAAGATTAAACTAAAAATCATAAAATAAAATTAAACAAAATATTGAATATGGTAAATGTAAATTATGATTGACAAAAAAAAACTTACTTCAATTTAAATTTCTGTATAATTAAATTCCATAAAGAATGGAAACTTAACCTTAAAAATCCGAAAGTTGAAAAATAGTTTTCATTTAATTTTAATCAATATATGTGCAAATTAACAACAATGAAGCTCAGTTCATAACAAGTACATAATAATAGCTAATGGACTAATATAATTTTTCCTGGCAATAAAATGCAACCAGCTTCAGGAAAAGTTAAAATGTCGTCGACATTGTTTTTGGTTACTATTTTCAATTTAAATACAATTGTTCATATTCTTAACCAATTCATTATTCTTTAATTTATTTATTAAATCATTATAAATTGAAAAAAAATCTTAATGAACGAAGTATAAATCGATATTTACTCAACCGCATCCACTGTAAAAAATTAACAATAAATTAATATTTATGTGTGCCTTCTGAATCTAAATATTTAACGAAACTGAGAATTATACAAAGCGAATAAAATTGCAATTGATTTGTATATTTTTAAACAAATGTATTTAAGGATTACATAAAGTTTATCTTGGATACTTTGCAGCTGTAAGTCACATATATAGAACGAACTAACTACAAGTTATAATAGCAATTAATATCTTACATTAAAATGTAATATTAATTTTAAATACGAAGTAAATGTTAAATTGCTAAAAAATACATTATAAACTACATAAATAAAGCTTATCAAAAAAAAGTTATTATTTAACTTAGCAACTTGTCAGTTAATTTTACAAAAACCTTCATTATAATATTCTCTGTGAAAGCAATATGTTCATCATAAATTCATGTCAGTCCATTATAATCCTTTTTCATAATCACTAACTACGTGCTAGGAAAATCTTCTACATATCCGAGAACATGTAGTGAATAAAGTAGTGGATAATTAATATAATATATATGTATGTATATATATATATAATAAACATAAAAAACTATGATCTAGTTAGTAATCATATCAAAGGATTTTCATATAAACACTTTTCTCGTATCCTTTTTTTTTCATTCAAATATCCTTCCACAAACACACGAATAACAAAAATTATGTTCCTTAAACAGAATTATATCCTGAATATAATTTGCCAAAAAAAAAAAAAAATTCCATTTCATATTTTATGCGTACAAAAATATACAAAAAAAAAACGCATATATTTTACCATTACCATTTAATGTCACAGAAAAAGGAACGTATTTTATTTATATACATTTCCATATATTATTTTATCCTTTATATGGATACATTATATAATTATAAGTAAAAAGCACACACTTCAGTAACGAATTTTTACCTGAATAATTTATATGAAATTTATTAAAAATATGATTGGTTTTTTTATTTTTCAACAAAAATGTTGATTTAAATTTATAATTTTTCTTTCCGAAATATTTCATATACAAAATTTCATTGGAAAAAAAAAACAAACAAAATTTATACATTACACAAACTTTTTCAATCAAATTTTATTAAATTTGGTATCAATTAGTAAAAAACCAATTAATTAAATGGAAAATTAATAGCAAATTAAATTATGTATAAGAAATTTAATAAAATTTTCTAAAAAATTAATTAAAAAAGTTTTTCTAATTAAGTAAAGCAATAAATTTGTGACCCCTAAAAGTATGCGATTACATTTGTTTTCTTCATATTATTTATTTTTTAATTTACATAATTTAGAAAAAGAAAACTCAATTTAATTAATTTTCTTCTTAAATGATGCAATTTTATTTATTGTTCCCCTAAAATCACGCAATTTAATTTATTTTCCCCTAAATATTATAAATTTATTTATTGTCCCCCTTAAAAACATTCAATTAAATTTACATTGTCCTAAAATTATGCAATTCAATTTATTTTCTCGTGACAAAAATCATTCGATTTAATTTCAATTATTAATAATTAGTAAAAACTATTTAAATATACATAAAATTTAAATTTTGGATTATAATTGCCATTTATGCAATTTATGTAAAATCTATTTAGAATCTTAAAGTATTGAATATCAAATAAATTAATTATTTTATTGTATTAATAATTAATTTAACATTAAAACATCAATTTCATTTTAACTATACATTAATGAAATATTTATAATATAGCAAAATTACTAAATTACGAATTTCTTTTTTCACCAAAAACTATGCAATTTATCTTTAATTAAACTAAATATATATTATAGATATAATCAATTTATTACACCTGATAGAAAACCATTAATATAATTATATACAAATTTTCTAATCAAAATGTGTAATCAAGACCAAATTAACATTATTATTTTTGTTTGGTTTTTATATTATATACACAATAAATAGCTCCTCAATCAATGACTTTTCATTTTCTTTTCTTTTTTTACTTATATATAGTCTAGCAAAAATTCATTAATAAATCAGCTAACATAATCAAATTATACAAACAATAAATATTAATAATAATCAATACTACTAATACATAATATATATACCAAATTTGTAACATAAATATTAAATTAAATATATACGAAGAAACAAAAATCACCAAAAAAAATAGTAATCATTTAATCTCATTTCTTAAACGTAAATTTCACAGGACCAACAAAAAACAATACCAAAAAAGAATACCAAGTCAAATATCATTTTTAATATATTCAGTAAATATATTTACATTTTTCTTTATTTATGAATATATATAGCAAGGACATTCTAATTCCCATCAGTATTAGTACAATACGAATACTAACTCCAACTACTAAATTATTAGATTTCAATTTATCTTTAAAGAATCTTTAACGCTCATGCCTGCTAATGGCTAAGCATAAAAAAATAAAAATATATAAATATTTAAAGAATAAAATCAAAATGAAAATGAAAAATATATTTATTATTTTTACTTATTTTACAAAGCCCATAGGGTAATTGACAAGTGTGTTTGTGTGCAATTTAAATAAATTGTTACAATTACAAAAAAAAAAATATTATAATATAGAAAAATAAGAGAGACAAGATCAAAAAGTAAAGATTAATTTTGTAGCCTATAGCCCCAGAGGCTTTTTATCATCAACCTTTTTTTTCTTTTTTTTTATTAATAATTCTTAACTTGGCAGTAATGGGTTTTTATAAGCTGTAATTTAAGAATGGTAAAAAGATCGTTTAAGGATTTTAAAATATAAATTTATAAATATATAATCACATTTTACAGAATTATTGTCAATAATGATACCAAAATTTTAAATGGTAATGGCTAAATTAAATATAGTATTTTTTTTTATACATTTAATACTCAGTGACTTTTATATAATTTTTGGAGAATTAGATTTTGTCTTATTCTTTAAGGATCTTATTTACAAATGTGACGAAAACAATTTGAGATGAATAATGAGATGCAGAATGTATATTTGAAAAATTAGATAAAATACAAGATCAAATATTATTTCTTTATCTACAATATTCAAATAATTTAACAATAGAGTGGTAAATACTCTACCAGCGTTCAGGTTAAGGCAATGGCTCGAATGTACATATTAGTAAACATGGGGCGAGATTAGGTTTACACAGTTATCCACCTTCTGTGAGACTGTCCGTCCGTACGGTGTTGAAGATTGAAACACAAATCTTCAAACTTCTGTATTTTATGACAAATCTGTCGAAGGAAGGAAGGTAAAGCTAACCCAACTAGTTTGATTTCATTCATAAGTCGGCTAGGTCGCAATGTGTTAGGCTAGCTAAGCCTTCGACTATGGGTCCCGGTACGTGGTGGCCTTAAAACACTCCTCACTCAAACGAACCAACCAAGAATCTATAATAGAAACTTTTAATTGAAACTGTTTGAGATCAATTATATCTCTGTCTATCATTTTTATTGGTTGTTTTTTTTTTTCAAATATCTAATAATAAAATCTTGAATCCCATTTTGAAAAGGACTCATATCCTTATATAGAATTTAAATAAGAAATTGTTCTATAACAATTGACTGGAAAATATTATTGTTTTTCATTAAATTTTTATCTATATTTATTTTTTTAAAGTAGGGCTCTTTAACTGTCTAAAGCAGCTATACATTTCTGCTCCCTGAGCTTTGTCTCCTGTTTTGAATCTCATGTTTTAAACCGTGTTTCACAAAATTAGATAAGAACCCTGCCAATAAATATTATCGATTGATTTTGTCAAATACACAGTAATAAAAAAAAGGTCCCTTTCACAAAAACACTCAAACCCTACATAAATGTCAGGGAAAAAGTTGTATGACAAATTGTTCTATAAAAAATGGACTGACATCTGACAATTTTTTTTTTTTATTTTTTTTTAATTTTCATTAAATTTTCTTATCATTCATTTTCCAAATCTGTTTAAAAGTAATCTTTAAAAAAAAAACAGAGCTTTACGCATTGTGTACGACATTTGTCTGGACAATAGCAATCAGGCATTAATCCTCTTTACTGATTTATATTATACAATTTTTTTTTTTCTTGCCTACTCTTAGTTTTTCTTCTAAAAATTCCACCCTTCAATACAATATAATTCTTCCTTTTGTTGTCGAAATGTGCGTGAGTTTTTCATATTTATTTTTTTTCCAAACAAAAATAAAAAAAAGGACCATGAAGGACAACAAACTTAACAAAGATCGATATTCAAAATATAATAACATAAGAAATTCAAAGAAAATTCTATAAAAAGAAAGAAAACACTTTAAACGACAAAGAAAAATATCAATATCCAAAAAAAAAACGGAAGGTTATTACAACAGGAGAGGTGAAAGTAAATATGGAATCCTTAAGGGTGTTGAGGTATTAAAGTTGAATCGAAAATACAGAAAATGAATAAGAATTTTCCTTTTTATTTTATTTTTTTTTACATTTCCAAAGAAAATTTGGAAATTGTTGAATAAAATATATATGGTAACATTGAGAAAATATTTTTTTAGGGTTTTTTTTTTGTTAAAGTGTTTGTAGATTGTGGGAATACAGTAAATCTAATAAGGGATGGCAAAAAAGGTATCAAAAAAATTATATTATGTAGATGAATTTTGATGGCGTTATAAAAAAAATATATAAAAGCAAAATGAATTTTATAAATTATTTATATTTACACAACCAAACTTTAAAAAAAAAAATTCTTTATTTGTGAGAAAACTATTTAATTTGTTAAAAGGTCCTTTTATGCAAAGTCCTTTATAAAAGTATGAAATTCAAAATTCTATATTATTTAGATAATACAAGGACTTTAAAAGGCTTTAAATTATTTTTTTATTAATCCATATAAAAATATTAATATAAACATCAGATAATTATTATAACTCCTAAAAATATGTTAATATAAAAACTTCAGTAATTAATTGATAGAAATTTTAATGTTTTGTATAATTGCTTTGATTAGTTTATTATTATTTATAGATTGTTTTCAAAAGGTCAAATTAAATCAGAATCAAAGATAATTCAAAAATTTAAGACGTAAAAGAATTTAGAGCTAAGAATTCTACAAACACAGTGAATTAGATTGCGGATAAGTTGTTTATAGAAAAATTAAGATTTAATTGGTGATATCGTTCGTTTTTACAGAAACGAAGAACTTATATTTAAAAAATAAATTAATAATTAAATTATTTTTCGATACTGAGAATTGTAAATTACCCAGAGTACGGTACAGTTTATAATAAATTGTAGCAGTAACATTTTATGTTAAACAAAAATGTATTACATGTCCACTAGCTACACATTCTCTAGCGATAAAGCTTATTTTCATTTAGATTGATAGATTGATACGTTAACAAACAAAACTATCGCATTTTGGCGATCGAAAATCCAAAAATTGGTGTGGTTTTTGGTTTGGAGATGTTATTAGACCTTATTTTTTCTAAAATGATGAAGGAACAATGGTTACAGTCAACGAAAATCGTTATCGTGACATCATTAGAAACTTTTTGTAGTATGAACTTGTAAAACAAGCTGGTAAAACTTTGCTATTATTGCAAGAGAAATTTCCTAGTCCGGTAATTTCAAGAAGAGTTTATGTTGCTTGGACACCATTAGAATTTTTATTTCGAGGCTATGTTGAAAGTAAAGTCTATATAACAATTCAAGAGCTTAAATGCAACATTAAGTCTATGAAATTTGACAGTTTCTGAAAAAATGTATAGGAATTACTACAATGATTTACAATGTTAAGGGTATAAGAAATATAAAATTGTGTTTATAAATCATAAACCGCAAAATTAATTTTAAAATTATCTATGGATCGGTTATTCTTAGACCCATTCCATATGAAATTATTAATTTGTTTGATAATTTCATAAATATGATTATATATTCAATATAAAATTAGATTATTTTTAATTTCGTACATGACCCACCACCAAAACTTAATTTTCATGTTATCCCTTATATTTTTGTTAATTTATTAGTGTACACAAAACTCACGAAATTATTTCAAATAAAATTAGTTCGTACTATATAAACCGTCTAACTAACAATTTTATGATATTTTCTTTTGCACGAAATATTTTACAACGTATACAAATTAATTTAAGTAAAACAAAAAATCCTTTCTTTCCTTTCAAAGCATATTTATATATAGAAATAAAATATTTATATAATTTCTTCATTTATCAAAAACTAAAACTTGTAAAAAATATAATTTAACTTCATAACCCAAATATATACAAAAAAATTACATAAATTCATATATACGTAATAATTTTGGTTTTACAAAAATAATTCAATTTAAAAAAATTCGTTGGAAATTGAATTTACGTAAAAAATTTGTTATATTTCATATTTTTGGATACAAAACAAGAGAACAACAACGAAATCAAAATAATTTTGATTAAAAAAAACAGGATTTATGATTTCTTTTATAACATAATTTTAACATTTTCCTTTCTCATATTCTCTAAAACAAAAACTTTTCTTCATTTTCTTCATGTACCAGTAAAAAAAAATATTATTTTATTTATGAATTTTATTAAATTAACAAACACAAAAATTTTCAATTTAATGAAAAAAAATATTCCCTTTAACAAGGACGACAACATCTTGTAAAACATTTTTTTTTTTTTTAATTTAAAATATTTTCTTATAGAAAATTTTAACAGTTGTTGAAAAAACAAATTTAATATTGTCTAAATTTCCAAAACAAAACAAAAAACGAAAAAAGTCTAATAAAAAAAGGACATCAAAAATATACTTATAAAAAAAAAGTAATCCCAAGACTAATAAAGACAAAGAAATTTCTATACCACAAAAAAAAATATAAATATAAATTAAATTTTTAGAAATTAAGGAAAAAATTTAAATAAAGTCATCCAAAATAAAAAAGGTCCTTAAAAAAATTTACAAAATTAAATTATTTTACAATAAAATAAATAATAACAAAAATCTATTTTTAAATTGACAAAACTAAAAAATTACCTAAAAATAACAAAAATTTTCGGCATTTTCTATTTTAAATTTATATTTTAACTAACACTTAGAAAAAAACATATTTTTCTTCTACTTCTATATACATTTTTAAGAGCTTTTAAGGATACAACCAAACAAGTCCAAAAAATAAAAGAAGAAATCCTATAATTTCGGTTGTCGAGAGTTTAATAATAACCAACTAACACAACAAAACGAACCTGGAGAAAACAAAAAAAAAAAGCAAAAAGTGTCCACTAAATTAGGGTAAATTTTGTGTCTGACTATATTTTTGAATCTTCTTCGTTTCATAAACACCACCTCCCCGATTTCCATTAAAAAAATATTCAACTTGATAAATCAGATTTTTTAGGTATAAGAAATTTTCCACTTATAATGCATAACTTTAGGTGTAAAATGTCCTTTGAATGATTGCATAAATTAAAATAAAATCTTCAATAAAAATGGCTCAAGATGAATTTATAATTTTGTATATTATAAAACTTGACTTCAGCAAACAAAGTTTTACAAAATAAATATTTACTTAATAAAAATAATTAACCTGAAATATTTTTATTTTGTTGATGTACTTTTACACATAAAATTTCACACTTTTTAGAGTTGGTTTTTAATTTCCCCAAAACAAAAAAATTATTTTAATTAATTTTAAATAATATTAATACGAATTAAACTTTTGTAAATATAAAAAAGATAATTCACAAAATATTTTATACACATTCATTTAACACAAAACCGCAATAATTTTAATTTTATGTACTTTATTTATTAATAAAATTTTTGTTTGCATACTTTTTGGCTAATTAATAAAATAGAAAATATCAAAAATATATATATAAAAAAAAATAGAAAATATAACCTTGTTTTTTTTTTTATACACAGACCGAAAATTTATATGTAAATAATTAAATACACACCCGAAAATATGCAATGGAAATTTTTTAGAGATTAACTAATTTTATATTTACTTGATTATTTTTTATTATAAATTTAATTCAAAATTTAATATAATTTTATATTAATTTTTAAAAATGCCTTGAAAATGAAAATTAATTAGAATTATTAATTTTTACTGCGGAAAAAAAATAAAATCTTCTTGCCGACACACAACTAGGAAAAAGGATATTAAAAGCTCTAAAGAGCTGGTCACCAACTAAATGAAAATTCTAAAATACTTTGCCAAGAATGTCGATATGAAAAATTGTTTTATTTGTGAATCCAAAATGTTGTACAATACAGTCAAAAAATACCAATTTCTTTTTTCGAAATTATTGTATTTTCGAATTTTCGAAAATCGAATTTCGAAAAGTTAATATACATTATAATGTGAAATAATTCATTAAAAATCCTTGACAATTTGTTTCGACTGAAAATTTTCGAAATTTATATGAAAAGCTTTCATAATTTCGAAAAAAAGAAAATCCTATTGTTTTTATACGAACAATATATAATAATTAAACTTATGCGCCAAATTTTTTTTAAATACGCAAGTCCTTAAATTAGTATCCTTATAAAAAAATATCCCTATACACAATACAAACATAAATACTGAGAAAATATTTGAAAAAATCAAATGGGATAAATAACGTTGTATGTATTTTTATTGTTGTGGTTATCCTTATTGTGAAAAAGTGTTGGGTTTTTTTTCTTCTTGTAAAATAGGTATAAGGCGCGGATCTAATACGTCATTGATAGGAGAGTAAAATTTAAAAGAATGTTTAAAAGGATATTAATATACAACAACAAATAAATTGAGAATTGACCGGATTTTTCATATTGAACCCTAGTTATCCTTTTCACCAGCAAAACAAAAATAAAATAATATTATTTTTGCCTTAGGAATTTTCATCGTCGTCGTCGTCATAACAAGGGGAAATTTATTTTAATTGTGGATTTTTTTTTATTTTCTATGTATTGATGGTAAAGGATAACGTGTAAGTAAGTATTTAAGTTAAATAGAGATTGAAAATGGCATAAAATTAGTAATATTTAAAGTGATAAATATGTTTTCGAAAATAATGTAAATATGTATGTATCTATATATTTTTACAGTTGGAAATTTATAAATGTAGGTTTTAAAAACTGTATCAGCTGGTAAATTATAATTTTTTTTTACTTATAAATTATACATTAACTTTCTCTTCATACGTTTTCGAATTATGTCAGAATATGTTTCGAATTGTCATGCCACAAAATGGATACAAATAAAATGAATAATTCTACTTGGTTTTTTTATTTTGTTTTGTGGTAGAAATGACAATATATTTTATGTATAGCAAAAAATGCATCCTTGATCTTGAAAGATTACAATTTTATAGATAGATTATGACACTATAACAATTTTTTTTTCTGTTGTTGTTTAATGATAAATATTTTAAACAAAAACAGGATAATATGTATTTATCTTGATGATGTGTAACAATAGAAAAACTGTATTATTTGAGGCTATATAGATACAATAAAAATGATATTTAATGAGATTTTATTTTGAATTTTATTAAATTTTAGTTGCCTAGAGAGAATTTAAATATTTTATGAATATATGTTTATGCGGAGAATTACGTTATCTGCAAGGACATTTTTGTAGTAAGCTCATTTTATTTGTTTTTATGATGATATATGAATTACGTGTGATATAAATGCAATATTTAAAAATTTATAAGCATAGAAACAAAATAGAATCGATATGAAAATTCTAAATATTGTATAGGGAAATTACTATTTAATGAACGCCCGAAAGTATGCAATAAAATTGATTTTTTTTTTTTAACAAATAGCAATTGAAATCTACAATATTTTTAACAAAAAAATCTTCTGTATTCAATAATTTCACTATATAAAACTGAAATATTACACAAGTTTTCTAAATTAAGACTTTGCTAAATTCAAAAGGTTTTGAATGTGTAAAGACTTGAATTGTAGGAACAATTTTTTAGATATTTATTGACGAATCTACTCATTTATAAACAACTCATTCTATCAACTATTTTTCTATTACATTAATAAAATAGATAAATCAATGCTTTTAAACAGCGCAATAAATGAACTCAATGTAGAAACAATCTTAAACGAAAATTTATGTAAAATTTCCAAAAAAAAAAATGTTTGTTTAAAGAACTGTCTAGATTATAACAGAAATGGAATTCTTGCCAAACAAATATTTATTTATTTTGAAATACAGCATATGCTGTAGTGAATTAATTATGTATAGACAATTGTAACAAATATGTCAAATTAACGAAGAAGAAACTTCGAAAATTCAAAACCATCCATACCATAATAAAACAATTGGTAAGTAGAAAATCATTTTAATTAAATTCAGTTATTGAAATTCAGCCCAAATATTCAAAGATTATTAATTTATTTGGAACAACAAAAAAGTGCAACTCAAGCTCAAACCAACAAATCCAGCTCAATAGTTATCCAACTTTTGATAAATATTTTCTGAACTTTGTATTATAAACACATTTTCTGTGTGGCTTTCTGTCCTGTTAACATATAGCATAAATTCCACGAAATTAAATGTTTATTAAATTCGGTAATTTTTTTTTTTTTAAATATAAATTTATTTATTTTTAATAATTTATTTAAATATATAAAAATTAATAATAATACCAAATATAAAATACAACGACCATTAAAACCAGAAACGAGAAAAATACAAAAATTATTCTATAAATATTTATTTGATATTTTTTCTCGTTAATTCCCAGCATATGTTTATCAAATACAAAATAACAAAAAAAAAATTGTACATAAATTTTTAATGTTTTCAAAATATATGCTCACGAAATAATTTTGCACAATATCTAAAAAAAAAATTATATATAAAAACCTATACAGAAAATAAACACAGTCACAACATTTTATTGGTTTTTATTGCGTATAGGCTTATCGACGATCCTCATAAAAAAAACCTTTATTTAAACCAATGTGTTCTGGTGCTCCCTAACTGAACCTCAGGTACATAATATTTATATGTGCCTATATTTATATACATACAATTTAAGGTAAATATGATTATAGCCATATTAAAACAGTGCAAAATTTGCATTTATATAAAATAAAAATAAATGACCCAGCAAACCAAGGTATTATAATAAAATTGAAATTTAACAAGAACTTTTGAAAATTATATTTTTTTATTTTATTTTTTTTTGGTAGTAAACTACTGTAACTTTAACTATGTTAAGGTCATTTAATATAAGTTGGAAATTACAATTCAGTAAATAGGATAAGAATGGACGATAAATACTTTTTGCGGTTTGAATTTGTAATAACTTTTTTATACTGACCAGAACCACAAATTAAGTCCATAAGTTTATTTTATATTTCGTAATGGAATTAGTCACCTCAAAATATTAATTGATTGATCCTATATTTTAGTCTTTTTGGTAAACAGAATAAGTAATCATAATCAATAATCAACTCCCGATATTGGACTTCAGTTATAATGACCTCAGTTTTCAATCTAATTATCTAAAGTCAAAAATTTAGAAATTAAAATTTCAATATTCTCTTCAGTTTCTTATTACGATTTTTTTTTAACTAGATATTTTCAATCTCTATTTATTTTAATGTTATAATTTAAAAACCGACCTAAAAGTGCCTGACAAATTTATAAATGAGAGAACATTGTCCGACATAGTCAATTTTATTAGCATAACGTATTACAAACTGTCCATTAAGGAAGTAGAGCGGATCGATCAAATATAAGAATAATTGAACACCATATAATTGAATTTCATAACGAGCTTCTATTGACTTTTAAGTGATAGAATGCTTGGGTATCCTTCGTTCCAAACGAACCAAGTTTCTTATGAACATTAAACTATACATTTCATTTTCATTACTAAAAAAACTATCAATAAGCTAATAATTTTAATAGTTGCATGCAATATTGGTGAGACTTAGGTTCAGATATGAGCTATCACTCTAATGAAAATAAGACAATATTATTTTTATTGAAACGAGAGCTTATATCTGAACTCTGAACGAAACATCAGCTTTTTATTGTTCATCACATTTTATTCTAATTTGAACCTACTAGGTTTCTTTATAGTTAAGAAATTTTAATTGCATGGAACTAATAGCTCTTAATAGAAAAGACTTTCTTGTTGACAAATGGTCTATATGTTACCATTTCACATATAGTCATAAACTAATATTACTTATTGCATTTTTTATTTGTTATTCTTATTTATAGCTGATTCTAAGCGACATCTTTCCAATAATATTTCGCACTGGAATTCGTAACCGAATGCATCACAGTAAAACCTTATTTATTAACCCCTTAACATGAATTTAAAGCCAATACCATTAAATAAATGTAACCAATAAACTATTTTAACTGAAAAATACTTCAATTACTTGGAATTTATATCCAAATATAATTAGAATTCAGATAATACTGCATAGTTATACAAATCAATTAATTTTGAATAAACTAAATATTCATTAATATTCCCCAAAGTAAATAGTAATATCTAAATTAAATATCTCATAACATAAATAAACATATTTACAATATTATTACTAAATTTACTAAAAAAAAACGTAATTAACATGAACAGAAAATATTAATTTTTAAAAATAAATTAATTAATTTCCTTATATAATGTTAATTAGCATACAATTTTCATATTTCACGTAATACAATTAATTTTCTTGAACGTTTCAAATGTTCTTCTTTCTGAAAAACCCAAAAATGGTAAATTTACCATATTTTAAATAAAACCATAATTTTTTTTTTCTATATATTTTTTCCACCTGATAAAAATAGAAAACTAAAAATTCTAGGCCATTTAAAATTTTTTTTACACGTTTTGGAAAATTTTACCTGACAAACACATAATTTTTGCGTATAAAAATGTTTCAAAAAAAACCTTAAGTATGTAAACGTCAACATTCGCACGCACTACAAAATATTGTAATTGTATATCTTTAATTTTAAGGGCGAAATTTACAAGTCTCTGGGGTGAAATTTCGAAAATTTTGTATTTAGCAACAACAACAAAATTAAATATAGAAAGTTAAAATCATAAACACTAAAATCACTAATACAAATAACGAAAAATATACTCACACATTTACGAACAAATGAAAATACATTTTCGGAAAATATATTTGTCATTTTCATTTATATATTTTCCCAACAAAAACCAATAATTTCTCTCTCTTATTTCTGTATTTCTCAAAAATTTGGAGAGAATTTAGAAAATTCCGCACCCAATTTTTTACGTCAACATTTTACAAGATTTTTTTTTTTCATGTATGGCAACACTAATAATTCAAAAAGGATAAGGGAAAATTACATTTAAAGCTTTAATTTTGTATCCAGGTTTATTTATATATGGTTTACCTGTGTTTCTTGACAGGTGATCAAAATGAGAGATAGAGAGAGTAAAGGGGTTCTTTTTTTTTGTTAATTAACAAAAAAAAAATTACTCTTACAACATTTATACGTCATAAAATTCCCTTATTATTATGATTATTTTTGTGTATAGTTAAAGGCAGTGTCAAAAATAAACAAATACAAATAAAAAAAATGGACTTAACCTTGAAAATATAATTAAATATTTTTACCAGTACTACTAATTTTTTTTTCGGCAATTCTTTGTTAGTCAGTTTTAGTTGTCATTTCATTATTAAATCTGCAGATTAAAATGTAATTAAGTAAATAGTTTTATTTTAGGGACCAAGAAATTTAAATACATATAAAAAAAAATGTGTCAAAACCAAAATTTTATATAACAACACAATAAAATCAAAATCATAAATTTTGTTATGATCCTTTTTGCGTTTACACAAATAATACGTCAACCCATTTAAATTGCCGTTAACATTTTCCTGTCAGAAAAATTAAACGAAAGTAAATAAAAAAATATAAAAGAAAAAAACCAAATCCTTTTTCATAAAATTATGTGAAGTCTAAATCTTTTTTTTTTGTCCTGTTAAAATTCTCCCCTGTGGGTGGTTATATAGTACTCCCATGTGGATTGCGTTATTGGCAAATAAATATATATTTACAATTGTAGTTAATCCACAGGATATACAGGATGTTCCTAAGAGGCGTAAAGGTACAGACTTATGTATACCCTATTTTAAAAGTCATTTGAATACGTATCAAATGGACTATTTCTGCAGTTAGGGACCAAAATGTTAAATAATTTTTTTGTGGATCGATAGTTTTGTTGTGAAGTTTCAATAGGCGAAATATATTATTATATAAAGTATTTAGGAGCATCCTGTATACACAATGAAATATGACATGAAATTATTTAACTATTTTCTTTATACTTCTGGCTAATGGTCACTCTGCATGAACTCTTAATAATTTACTATCACAAACTTTAAATAAAAAATATAATTTTAAATGATTTTGAAGTTAAATAATCAAAAATTATCGTATAGAAAGAGAGAAAGGCTCAATTAATTGATAATCAATATAACAAAAAATATTTATTTATAATAAAAATGACATAAAAATTAAAAATAGAAAATATTAAAAACATTTCATATTATGACAAAACCAGATAAAATATTTTATATATTATAAAATACAAAATCGAATTAAATTATAAACACTGCTCTTTTATTACAATTTCAGACAGACTGCAACCATCCATAAAAATGACATTATTATTAGTGTGTGCCTTTAGATAGAGTAATACAGAATATACTCACCAGCTATACAATATATAGAAATAGCTAACCAATATACGCCCACTGAACACTGAACTTGATTTAAGTTAAGTGTGTCAGTCGTGTTTTTTTTTTTTTATGTATTTTGCAAATGGAAAGGACGACGACTATCAAAAATACATTAAATTAAGGAAAATATATGAACATAATTCTCATTATGTGTATAGAATTAAAATTATGTGATTAGTTCTAAATTTTAAAATTAATTAGCTCTTAATAATCTGGACTAGATTTTTAGCGAATTGGAATCACAGTTGAATCAATCAATAATATTAATTTATTTATAATGGAATTTAATCTTGAAGCATATTTTAATCAACATTATTTAGATTTTTGCATGAATTAACAAATTCAAAACTAAACGAATTGATTTTTATTATATACTTTTTGAAAGTTTACTTCTCAGCTAACCGAGAGCATATATGAATCGTTACAGAGCTTCCTTCATCCAGGAGTACATTTTATATTTATTAAAATATATGGTTCTATGTGGTAGCGCTGATACTGGGGGAGTCAGGAAATTAAATCCATGTCCAGATCAGTTTTTAGAGATTCATAGGTCTTCAATCTCACTTTTGAAGCGCAATTTTTATATTCAAAATAACTGATGCCAAAATACAAATAAAAAATGACATTACTTGAACTTTTTGAGTTTGTGAAGTGGTTTCTTCTTGGATCGCTGAATCAAAATTTGAAAGCTAAATTCTAAAGTACTTCAAAACTAAAACCAAGCATTAAAAAGAAGAGTTTTATGGAAACAGAGCGATATCTGGTCCCTAAAATTACTATTTTAATATGAATTACTAATGTAATGTTCATATTACATTTCCTACAATATGTTACCTTGTAGTTAATAGTAGTAAAAACCGTGTTGTCGGATAAATGTAAATTTTTATTTTCACCAGTTCAACTTTAAAATTAATTATTCAATTTTAGCTCAGCTTGATTTACAATTGTTTAAGCAAACTTTTTGGTTTCTGTTTTTGATTTTTGGGCACTAGTGTTTCTGGCGTCTCACTTCATTCGTTTGCCCCTTCAATATGAACACTTATTATTAGTCAAATGAAACTTATAATAGATTCAATTAAATTCGAAATTTCTTATATAGTTTAGTTTGAATTTTTTTTTTTTTAATTTTCTAAAAGCACGTAACCAAAATTTTGGTTAGTTTTATAATTGAATTTTCAAAGATCTTTAATTTTAGATAAATCATGTTTCATTTTTATTATGATATTTAATTTTATAGTTAAAAAATAAAATATTTCTTTTAACCTAAGTATTTGTAGAAACATTTTATAATTTTTATAATTTTCAAAATTTTTGATTTGGTCATCAGAAAGTTTTGGTAAACTTTTGCTAACTATTATAAAGTCTTTTGGGAATGAAATTTTATATACTTACGAGTTTCCCGAAAAGAAAATGTTGTTATTTCATATTTGTATACGTAAAGTTAAATCAACCGAGAAATTATACGAAATATAAAATTCCTTTGATCAAATCCAAAAAAAAACTTACCTGAAAGAAAATAAAATAAATTATAATTAATATTTTGATATATGTAATTAAATATATAAAATATTATTAAAATTAATTAAAAAATTCAATTTTTTATAATCTGTATTTATAAAAAAAAATTTCAGGTTTATACTTTTATTTAATAAAAAATATATTTAATATTTATAAGTAAATTATTAACGAATTTAAAAATGAAATAAAAATTATCAATAATATAATAATATTTAACAAATATTTAAATTTAATTGGTTTTAAATGAGTGGGAACTGCGAGAATTAACTCGCACGTAGGCTATAAATTAGTCAGACCGTTGCACTAACATTTATGAACCTAAAAACATTAAAATTTTGTATTTTTAATTGTGAAATAAATAAATTGAGGTTACGTTACAACAAGTTCTCTTAGACGATATTGAGGATATGTCGTCTAAGAGAAGAACTGGTAATACGAGCAGAGGCAGACTCTGAGGCTCTTCGACTTATTGTACCACCTCACGTAGCATTAAGACAATTCCGGTTGAAATAATTTGCTGTTTATACAACTTAAAGCAACGACTCAATTGGTTAACCAAGTCATTAGCTGTTGCTTTCGATCCGTTATCACCACTTAAGCCCCTTAGATCATACTGAATTTCTGTTACACTTTCCAAAGCCTGTTAGTTCTTTTAATAAAATTCACTTTGGCTAGGTCCATGGTCATTAATTCGATAGTATCTAGACTTAGAGCGTATGTGTAGATGGAAGAAAATCGCATCCGGTGGCTACTGATTACTATAAAGCCTCATTTTTTGTCTTCCTGATCCGCTAACACTGAAACCGCCACAGTCGCATCTGATAAGATTGTACTCTTATTTAAATTGACTAAATATATTTTAAATTATAAATTAATAAACAAATATGCGTAATACTATCACCAGCGATTTATTTACTATATGAAAACCCGTCATCTAGAAATCCTTTAAATTTAAACATTTATGGAATTCGTCGAGTAATTTTTCGAAACCATGGTAAAATATGTGAACAGATTTTAGATATCTAAAATATTTTTATACAAATTCTTTCATTGTACAATTATCAGTTAAAAAATTCTTCATTTCGAGAGCGATATCAAAATATGCATGGCTAATTTTATAGTTCTTCACATGAAAACAATGTCACGAAATACATCAAAATTATTTTAGATATTTTTTTTTTAAATTATATTAATAATATTTAATGAAATTATATAATTTTTAAAATATTTTTATGCTGACGGAGATAACCTCAACCTGAAGCCACAATACAATTTTCTAAATTTCAATTTATAATACATTAGCAATGAATGATTAAATAGTTTCCTTTTCTAAATATTTCCACATAAAATAATTATGACAATATGACTCGAAAACTAGTCGCCTAATTAAAAATATTTTCATTTTTAATAATTTTCAACTCATGTGCATTCTAAAAGAAAAATTGTTCCTTAAGATATAGAAAACCTTACAGGTTTTCACTATTTATAAATTATTTTTCTCCTATATCTTTTGCCAAAAAAATATTAAAAAAATTTCGTCCTCTTCAATATTAAAAAAAAGGAAAACAAAACATAAATTGATTTTCTAATCCCAAGCAATTTAAATTTCAATAAAACTTTTAAAAAAGTTTAAAAATAAAAATATTTTTATTTTAAGAGAGCTGGCAACGGTTAACAAACAAGTCGACATCCTTATACTGAAAAGGGAAAATCTGATAATTTCCATATAGCAGCACGACCGAATTTTTGTTTTGCTTTGTTGGTCGAAGAATTTTACAATTACTGCTCTACTGATCGATACAAAGCTACCCAGAACTCCGTTTTTTAATAATGACTAAAACCAGTGATGGCGGATAACCTATGAGTAAGATCAGGTTAAGAGTAAGTGTGAGAGCTACAGGCAGTTATAATTTCTGCTTATTGTGATATCTGTTTTAATTATTCATCATTGATCAAGTCTGTACTCTTAAAAAAACACGTTTTTTTAAGCACGTTTTTAAAGATTAATCATAGCAAATTAGAATTATCGCGGGTAAAACAAATACTGAAAATGCTAGAATTTAAGAATTTAGTTTAGTGTGAGTAAATTTTTGCTGAAATAACATATATAAAAAATCATTACCAGCTCTTAGTCTAACAACTTCCATCTAATAATTTTTTTTTTTTTTAATTTTTTAAGTTTTGAACTGAACTTTTTCATCTATAAAATTCCAATACAATTAAATATATAAAAAAAAAATACAACAACAACATTAGTAGAGAATCCTTTAAAATCCTTTTATTTTAATAAGAATTTTTTTTAATGTGTACAAATACAAATTTTTTTTATTCTCATCTCTAGGAAACTTGAATTGCTTGGCAAATATTAATACATAAAATTCATAATGCTTTTAAATCTTTAGTTCTTAAAAAATAATTCATTTTTTTTATATTATATAATATTTATGTAGTAAAAAATCATATATTTTGTATGTGTATTGGTGTGTGTTGTGTATGTAAAGAGTAAAAGTTATTAAACTAAATTTTGTTAAAAGATATTATAAATATATAGAAAGAAAATAAAAATGGCATAAACTTCACCACCAATTTTTTTAATGCACTAGAGATAGAAAATATAAGTGAAGTACAATTATTATTATTTTTTTTTTTTTTCGGAGGACGACGAGTCAGCAGGACGAAAATATTTTTACAATAAAACAAAAGTTTAGTCTGATGACTAAAATAAAAAATACGAAAAAAAAAATTCGTCCTGACTGCACAAATTGTCTTCAGTTGCACAAAATATAATAATGATAACAAAATAAAAAATAAATATAAAACTTAAATATATAGAGAAAGATGAAAAAAAAAAAAAAACAATTATCCTTAAGGACTTTTTGTAAACTTTCAGGTATACCGATCGCTATATACTATTTACTCATCCTATTATATAATATTAAAAATTACTGTCATCTTAATATTTTATAGAGCGCCGGAAATTGCTAAAAAAGAAAAAAAATTATATTTAAAAAAGGATTATCGTAAAGACAACAATTTTCTTCATTTTATACAAAAATTTCTTATATTTTTTTTTAAAAAGAAATTTCATAGAACAGGAAATTTCTGAAGAATATTATGCGTAGATTATGAATTTTATGAAGAAAATATTTAAATATAGTAGAGAAATATACGAGCAAGAAAAAAAAATTAAACCTTTTTAAAAGTTTTTGAAGAATTTGCTATAAACTTTAATAACAAGTTTATTTTAACTTTATTAAAAGTTATTCAGTTTTATTGCATACTTTTAGGAGATAATTTAAATGTTCTTTTTGTTTTTTTTTTTTTGATAATTATTGTTATTTTACTTTAAAGAATTAAATGCGTTTTAAAGTATCATTAAAAATTATTTAAATATAATTTTAATATAAAAAATAAAAGTTTATTTCATAAATATACACTTTCAAGAATTGTGAATATTGCATGCTTTTAGGAGCTGTTAATATGAAAGTATGCTAAAAGTTTCAAATTTAAAAGATATGTAATTCCATAGTTAAGAGCATAGTTATTTTAATTTTAAATTTTCTTTAGTAATTTCAAACTGTGTCTAAATTATGGGCCCAAATGCAGAATAGTTGGTCCACCGTAAGTTAATATCAACTTGAAGCTTCCGGTTGGATATACAACCTCATAGCATTGCGAACGCTGGAAACTTAACAGTCCCTTTCAAGCAATCATAATTATTTTTTAAATTCATAATTTAAAAAGAAAATTATCAATAGGCTAACCCAAATGCAGGTGCTTACCACTAAACCAAAAAAAGGTTGGAATAGGAATGGGTCAAAAGTCAGAAGGACTATATGTTAAGACAATGGCGGTCTGTTATTTGGAGCGATGGAATAGCCTGCTAGAAACGCAGATCTCTTCCCAATTGAGACGGTATGGCAAAAAATAAAAATAAACTATTTCACCTATTTGCCAGGACTATTGAGGAGTAACAAATTAGAAGATATTTAGAACTCGACAACAATGTTAGGACCTTGTGTCAACAATGCCCCGAAGAATTTAGGAACTTCAAAAACAGAAGGGGAATGTAAAACAGTGGTAGACCAACTATTATGCTTAGTTAGTATTTAATAAAAAAATACATTTATTTTAGTCACTATTGGATCGGGCTCGTATATGTGATAATATAACTTTGCAAACCCTCGCTCGGTATTGGGAAGAAAAAAGTATTCTTATAATACACATTATTATAAGTTTCAATACATAGAGAATTTTGTATATATTTCAAAATTATCTTAAAATTTATGTTTTATTTACTATATGCCATAAAAGTTTACAGGGCTTTAGATTTTATTTAGAGAGAGATTAAAAAAATCCTTATTCCTAGTACGACGATATTACTACAATGATTTGATTACAGATAAATATGTTTACTAATTTTAAATAAAGAAATTTCTGTAAACAATATGTTTACTTAAAATTCGAATTCTCAAAAAAATCTATAAAACTTTTTCCAGTTTTTTTGGCAACATAAATTGTTTATATACATTTTAAATAGTTTATTACATAAAAGAAAATTATTTGAAAATAAATTATACAATATTTTTGCTAGAATTTAAACCAAAAATAAAATAATTTATCGTTATTTACTTGAAATAACTTTTATACGAAACTTTTCAAGTTTTAACCTCTAAGAATCAAACTACAAAATTGATTATTAGGTTACAAGTTTTAGCTAACAAATATTATTAAAATATAATTATTTATTTGAATTTTCTATAAAGCACCACACTAAGAAGCAATTTATAAATGTACATAATAATAATTATATTTGAAAAGACTGAGTAAAATTTCTGATGAAATTATTAATTAAAATCCAATCAAAGAAATTTATTTAACAAAAATGTATAATTGAAATCAAAAGACTTTCGAATTCCGAATTTATGAAATAATAAAACGAATTAGACAGTAGAGCTAAAGAAATGAAGAAAAATAGTTTATTGCTAATTAGAAATGAAATTGAAAATAATAAATTTTATATAGAAATTTAATATTTTTCATTGCTGTGCAGGGTTGTGAATTTGGAGTACATAGAGTTCGAAGTTATACGTTTTTCGGCGAAGTCTGAATTGCTTTACAAAGCAGGACATCGATTCCAACATAGAAAAGACTGACATTTTTCTCAGAATTGAATGGACACACAAAAACAGAAAATTTTAAAAATTTTAGTTTACATATTTTACTGATAACGACTTCGATGACTCAAAAAGTCTACGGAACTGAATTCAGAATTTGAGTAGGAAAAATACTAAACAACTTTACGATGTTAGAGTCATACTTGCAGTTATTTGACTCCACACTCCTGACTATAAGGATATATAATATTTTTCTCAATTTTATTTTCAATATTTCAACTGCAAAAGTTTAACTCATTCTAATATAATATAAATCTACAAGTTACAAATTATATATTGGTAAAGTTTTTGATGATACGTTTCCGTTTAATAGTGGGGAGTCCTTTTATCAAGTTTTTTTTTGATACACATCAAATTAAAACTTTGTTAATTTACAGAAAAATTTAGCAATGTCAAGAATTCCATCACAACAAAATAAATATATAAATACATAATTATTTTTTTATTATTTTCTTTTTTGGGTCAACAACAAAAAAAACATTTTTTTTTTTCATATTATTATTAAATCTCTTCAAAAACAATCAGAAACTAAAATCAAAAAAATGTCTACAAAAAAACTATATATTAATTCATTTCTTATTTAGAAATATTGACCACGAGGTGGAGGCATTAACGAAATACTATCGAATATAAAAATATAGTAGTAAATAAGTAAAGGAAAAATATAAAATTGTTAATGATTAAGAAGATAGAATTCTATATCTAAAGAAAAAGTTTTTCGTAATCATAAATTACTTTTAAAAACTATCTTAAAAGCTTATCTATTACAGATACATCTATTTACTGAAAAGGCTTTATTATTAAAATCCTTAAAATACATTCAATTTCGTTTTAGTATCAATGATACCACCCCCCAGACACCACATCTCCATTATCCTTAAATATTTTGTTTGGAAGTAATACGAATTAAATTCCATTTAATAAACATAAATTATTCGTTAACTAGATCCTAACTAGTCTAAAGGTCAGTTTATATAAAATTTATGTATAAAAAAAATAGATTACTTTTGCTACCCTTATTTGCAAAATGGAAAAACGAAAAATTAAAAGAATAAAATTAAAGTATTTCTTTTGATAATAAACGATAATTACCAAAATTTTGTTAATTAACTAAATTTTAAATTGGGTTTTCTAGCTCCTGATGGTAATACAGTAAATTAACACATTACGGTAATAATTGAATGAAATTATGAATTATAGATACAGCCATAGTTTTAAGGGTTTGCCTCGCAAAGTCAGCATCACCCAGCATTGAATGATATGCCAAACAATTTATATCTAAACCAGTATTGAATGATTTGGTAAACAAATCGTGCTTGTCGAGAAATGTAATAGGTCAAACTAACTTCCAGCACAAACAACGAGAGTGAGATATTGGGATATCTACTGGAAACTGGTCATAAGCATGCAAAATGATTAGGTTTAACTTAACAGAAACCACAATTTGTAGAGAATGTTGGAAAGCGGAGGCAACAAATAATAAAACTGCCCTTCAATAAGATATAAAAGATTTAAATACTTGCAACGTAATTTGTTTACCAAAGTGGAGGCAGACTGAGACTGTCCAGACTATAACTGCGTTAATGAGAGAGGTGAATTGGAATGATGTGCTCTAGGGTAGAATAAGCAACACTACCTCGAGGTATATAGGTGCGTCGACGGTTTGATTATACCTCAACCAACCTTCAAACCAACCAACCAAGGTAGCTTATGAACAACGGATCACAACCACAAGTCAATAGAATAGAAAATGTCACTAGAAAAAATGGATATTAAAAAGAAACTCTCTGATGCTCAAAAACGATTGCCTTAACTGTTGCTCTGCAATATGATCCAATCAAAAAGAAGATTACAGATATTAAATTTTATTGGAGGCAGTTATGGTAAGGCCAGGAAAATTAATATCGTAAGTAGGGTAAATTGAAGTGCAAATGTAAAGAAATCGTAATTATTATTAAAGTAATAATCCGAGTCTAATCAGGAATTGTAACAGTGCCGTACTGCAATCTGCGGAAACGGTTTAGAATATATATTTATCACTTTCATTCGGTTCAATCTAAAAGAAAATTATAGATATTAAATGGAGGCAGTTATGATTTCGCTCATTAATGAAGTAGACTAAATTGAAGTGCCAACTGACAATTTTAATCATATTCTAAAGTTTTCAACGAATAAACCAACTAAATTTTAAATTAATTTTTAAATAACATATCAAAAATTTATTAATATTTAAGTTCTAATGAAATATAAAATTTCCATAATATAATAAATAATATGCAGTATTAATAAATGTAATCCTTTTTTTTAAATAGCAGGTCAATAAAAGGGCTAAATCGATATCATTAAAAGGTCATTAAAATATCATAGAGAGTTAATAGAAAAATAAGGACATAAAAACTAATTCAAAATCCTATATTTATAGACTAATAATAATTTAATTTATTTAAAGCCTGGACAAATATATTAAGAAAGAAAGAAAAAAATATTAATATTATTATTATTTTAATTGTAAAGGGTGATCCATCGGTAATAGTTACAATATGGTAGCTTTTCTGAATGTGTATTCTTGATAACGTAATGTTTTTTTCAATCGAATCGCATTTGGTTTAAGTTCGTTTGTATACACGTTCAATTATAGAATACTTTCGTAAACGTTAAACAGCGTTGCCTGTAATGAAAACTTACATTTTTTTTTTAAAAAAAACAACCAAAAAATTTTTTATTTTAAATGCATCAATTTTTAATTGTGAAATAACGTTTACAAAATTGTTGACGTTAAAATTTTCGATAGAATCGTTTAAAAAATCAATTATCGATTAAGAATCGAAACGTTTTCAGTAATACCAAAATGAGATTTACGTTTGGAAATTCATTCGAAACGTTATCAGGAATACACGTGCTGAACTAAAACTCATTTACGTGATGCATTCTGTGATCCACAATTGTTGACATAATATACATAGTTCTTTAGTTCTTTTAACTGTTTGGTTTTATGGAAGTATGTGTATTTTAAAAAAAAACTTTCATTCTTGCTGGATTTACTATTAAAATTTCGGCCTTAAAAAAAATTTTATATACATTTTGATCTCTTTCTATGTATACTTTTTGGTTCCACGTAAAACTGAAATCAATCATACATAAAGATACTATTAATATGTTGATGTTGGGCTCATCAAATGAGTAACAAAAAAAACTTCTTAATCATTTGAATCACCCTTTATAATTATACTAAAAGATGATGGTTTAAGTTATACAGAGACATGGATATTAGGAATACAGCATAATCACAAGGAATATTGTTAATGTTAATTTTTGGTTTGGTTTTGGTATAATTTTTTTCTGCATAGACTTCTTTTTAGGTGTGGTAAAGCATGTTTGATGATTATAAAAGGGTTTAATGAGCCATAAAAACTGAAAAGTTAACGAAAATTATTTCTTCTTTTGGAAATATAAAATTAGAAATATATTTTTTTTTTTTGGGTTTGAAAAAGGAAAATGACAATTTATAAAATCGTTTTTTTTTTTTTTTTTTTTTTGTATTCAAGGGTGACTTTTTCGCTTGGAAAATTATTAATGTAGTTTAGAAAAAGAGAAATTTTACTGGAAAACGAATAATTTTTTTTTTTTTTCAACTTTAGAAATAAGGGATTTAAGTAATTTTTTATGTTAAAAAAGTTTTAAAATTAAAAAATAATATAGACAGAGAATATAGAATAAGAACAAAGAATTTTTCTTTATCGTTCTATCAAAGATTGATTATTTTCTTGAATAATGTAAGTAAATTAATCAAAAGACGATAACAAAAAAAAATTAGATTCATAAGAAAACAAAAAAGAAAATATTAAAAAAAAATCAAATTTTTCTAATCTTATTATTCATGCCATAAAATAAAAATTCACATTTTTCTAAAGACACATTTTAAAATTACCATAAAAAAAAATCCAAACCAACAAACTTTTTACACGAAATTATTTCTAGACGAATTTCGTAGCTTGTGACATAAACTAATTTTTATCTTCATATTTATTGTGTCCTCATTAAAAACAAATACTGTGAAGGACATGAAAAAAATAAAAACGTATCGACTTCAATGTCATTTTTAAATGGCAACTCTTTGTACAAATTTGAGAACAATTTTAATGTTTTTTATTTTTTGTTGAAATATGAAAATTATATAAGGATTTTTATGTTAAAAAAAGTAATTTTCTTAAGCCAATTTACTGTTGTTTGTGTTTATATCTAAAAAGGATATAACGTGAAATTCTTTGTTTTTCCATTTTAAGTTGACGTTAACATATAAAACATTTAGAAGAGTTTGGGAATTATTCAAAATATTTTGTGTTTTTATGGATTTTCCTTCAAATCTATACAAAATGTGGCGATATTAATATTATATTAGTTTACAAACCCAGACGATAAGAGGAACACGATTCAAATCAAAATAAAATGACAAATATTTTTTATAATATTTATATTCTAATAAACCAAATTTCTATTTAACAAAATTTAGTACAATTAAAAGCTGATATTATTGAAACAAATTATGAATGGAAAATTGATGAAAATACGAACTTTGGTGAAGTTTTTTGTAACGAATTCCTTAATATATCATAAATTTTAGATAATACAAAAATCGTCGGTGACAATTCAGCAACAAATTTGTGATATTATTCATTCTAAATTATAGTAATAAAAAAAGACAATTTTTTGATTTACAAATTTATCAGATTGTTAGTAAAATATATCTGTGGTCATATACTGGCGATCTGAGAAATTGGGTAGATTGTTTAAACAGTTTCCATCAGTTTTTCATATAAAAACTCATAACAATCTCTCAAAAATATCAATTCCAAGATAACTAGAATATGTTCACTTATTACAACTTAAAGCTGCTCTTTACAAAATTAATTTTGAAATTTTAAAGGTTAACGTATAAAAAGTAATTAACAAACAATTCATGAAAAAATTAGTGAAAATAAAAGTAAAATCGAGTGTGTTGAGAGTGATTGTATAATAATGGAATGTAATAGCCGTTTAATGCTGCATAAGGTGGCCACAAAAGGTGTTTTGGTATGTAAACAATTGGTTCATAACAATTTACTGGAATATTGTTTCTATATAATTTTTATTATTATTACCCCCGAAAAAAACTCTTAAAGCTGGCCAAAGATACCAATCTAACTATATAATAAAATAACTCTAATAAAATCCTTACGAATAAATAAATGTGATATTTGTCCGCTCATCTGGCAGTGGCACTTAGACCAGTATCTGTAAATTTGAACAGATAACGTAATTGTGCAAATTATTCAATTATTATCGATATACATTTATCCACTTTTTATTCCTCAACTCATGTATCTGTAGTCTAAATTAGACAGTTGTAGTTGAGAAAGCTACATGATGCAAAAGCATAAAAAAAATGTAAACCATAATTTTTGTAGAGCAAATAGTTGGTGATTTTGAGCTAAATGTTATTCGAACTTGAACAAGAAGAACTGAGATATAATAGCATTCAATATATAGTATAAGTGATGCTGTCGTGTTATTGCAAGTGGGATAACATTATGAACAGTAATCGCCAAGCGATTCATGCAAGGGAGATGTAAAGGCGTACATTATAGAAAGAAAGAAGTAAATAGTTCGCAGAGAATTTCGCACTGAGGCTACTTTGATTATGTGATATTAATTAGGTTTGCCAGTTACCTAATGTTCAATTAAATAATAATTTAATTTAATTTATTTTAATTTTTTTAATTTTTATATTTACAAATTTTCCATATTACAAATTAAAATTATTATTTACAAATTAAAATTATTTTAACAAAAATTTATACAAATAAAAAAGATTTTATTAATTTTTATTTTTTTTGTTGTTGTATTTGACTAATTAATGTATATCTTTCATTTGATGGTAATGCATTTATAAATAATGAATTAAATGGTCCTTCAACATTTGTATCACTAACATTATGTGTTTTCGAATTAATATATAATTTTAATAAATTACCATTTTTATATATTTTAAAATTATTATAAATATAAATTTCTTTTAATGTATCTAATATTATAATTGGTAAATTTTCATCATATCTATGAAAATATTTTAATACCGAACCACAAATTGAATATTTACTACAATAAAAGAAATTTATTTCATTTTTATTATGTACAAATTCCCGATTAATAACATCTAAATATTTTCGTACTAAATATGTTGGTGTTTTATATATAAATATTAATAATGGTTTTCTATTAGCAAATATATTTATTTCACTTTTACCATTTAATTGTTGTACAACTGGTATACAATTAATTTTAATCCAATTATACATATCAGAATAATTTGTTATATTACCAGTATATGTTAATTCAATTTCTTTTGTAATATCCATATTTGGTCGAAATAATATTCTAGCTAATACCAATGGATGTGCTGGATCTAAGATTTTATCAAAACCAACAATAAAATCACATTGTTTTTTATAAAATATTGATACATGTTTATATAAATTAAATGGTAAATCTGTTGGATTTTCAAAATATGCAATAAATTGTCGTCGTACTGGATTTAATAATGTACCTAATTCTTGTAATGATTTATATTCTTTAACACTATTATTTATTAATTTCAATTCTTTTATAATATAATTATATAATGAGAATGCATCACGTTCATCATTATATTCTTCATTTAAAAATTCACCATTATAAAAGAAATGTATAGTTGGATATTTTTGTATATTATATTTATTTATGAAATATTCATTATTATCAATATTACAATTTATTTTACCAAATAAATATTTTTCAGATTGTGGTATTATTTCACGTAACATTGTATCAGCATCATTAAATATTGGCATTAGTTCTTTACTAAATGGACATTCGTCAATATAAAAAATTATTACAAAAAATTGTGTACCAGATAAATATTCATCAAAATTATTTTTATTTAATTGAACTGGTTCCATTTTAATTGGATTATAATATAAGATTTGTAAAATTAAATATATTCTTATATGATCTATTAAAATTTTTAACATTTTAATTGTTAATTTATTAAATGAATCTGTTTTTTTTTTTGTTTAGTTGATTTTTATTGAATTAATTTGCTTTAACTAATATCGAAATTTTTAATTTCGTTTTATTTATATAAAATTGAAGTAATTATAACATTTAAAACGGACTGACAACAAATATGGTTTTAACATTGTAATGTCTTCGATTGGTTATATTTATAATATCAAAAACAACTGCAAAAGTAAATTTTTACGATATAACAACATATTTAACAAAAAACTAATTTTTTTACGAATATAACATATTTTTAAATATATTAACCCTCATACCGCCATTGTCTGAAATTTCATCCATTTTGGATTTTGGTTATTATTTTAATAGTGATTTAATTAAAACTTAAAGCTTGATTGTAAAATTGTTTGTCTTTTAGCAGTGCGAAGCACTTCAATATTTATTTTTGTTGACTGATTTTCAGTTTATTCTCATGAGTGAAACGAAAATAAACTAAGGGTGAAATTTCACGTATTTTTAAAAAATACATTAAGTTTAAACTAAATGACTATAACATTATATCCAGTTCGTATTTTAAAATCCAAAATGGATGAAAATAACAACATTGGTCTTATGAGGGTTAAAATAAAAATTAAATACATTCCGTAAAAAAAACTAACTTAGAATTTGTTAAAATATGTTTTCTTTTACAATTGTTTTTAAAAATTAATATTTAATATAAAAAGAGATATCATGAGACTCATAAAGTGCCAATCCCACCAAAAACAGAAACAGAAACTTTTTTTTTTTTAATTTTTTAAACTTACGATATTTTCCAATTTACAGGGTTTTTCAGCTAAAAATATTTGTAAAATAATATAAAATAACAAACAATATTTGTCTAATTTATTTTTATTGTTTGAAATCGCTTTATTTTTATAAAAAACGATTTTATATTTTTTCTGTTCCAGAATTCTAATTTTTCAATTTATCGGACAGAAAATGAAACTTTTTTTTTCAAAGTTTCAATTTCTGTTTGCAGAAGTTTGCAGACGCACATTTCTATCAAATTTCGTTTGCAGCCATGACATTATGAAAAAAATTAGCTGTTTTAGTTGTCAAAAAAGATTTTTTTTCTGTTTCTGTTTCTGTTTTTGGTGGGTGTGCAATGTCAAAACTGGAACAGAAAAGTAAAAAAACAAAAAAAAGTTTCTGTTTCTGTTTTTGGTGGGATTGGCACTTAAGTTATAATTTTTTTAAACCAATGGAAAATCTCGAGTAACGATATGACTACAATGATATATGACTTTTTTAGGTACAGCCCCGATTGCAAAAGAAGCTTTAGTCTGTTGGAAAACTGTTGTAACTTGTAAAACAGTGTAGTTCAGTTTCCTCTTATAATTGAAAATTAATACTTTATATAAAATGCGCTTAACGCTGTACCAATGACATTCGGAATCTTAAAGTTTGTTTCCGAATCCCCAGCCTCAAGAATTCTTCAAATAACCTTTTGGGAATAATTAAACTATTTTCCACTCCATTTTGGTTAAATAAATGCTTGTGTGATTGGGATGAGATAGTTCATTGACTAGCATTAACTGAAATGTCAGAATCCCATCCCATGCTTCAAAGAATTAAATTAATAATTGATTAATAATTTGGGAGGCTTTTAACTGAAGTACAAAAATTCACTTCAATCTATTCTATTCTATGTATATTTTTAATGCCGAATTTATAACAAATACTTAAGACGCTCGTAAGTGTATAAGATTTCCAATTTCATTTCGTAGATTTACTAAAACCTTAGTATTTATACTTTTCCTAATTATGACAGCATTTAATTATAATTTAGTTTCTAGACGTCAAAATGATTGTTCATTTTATGATAATGAATTTTGTTAATTTTTTTTTTAAATTAATTAAATAGAAAATTTTAAGGACTAGATTTCTCTACCCAAGAAGTATCCTTATTTATAAATAATCAATAAAATACAAAAAATAAATTATAAAATTATATTTCCAAAAGTTTTAATATTTTTCTTGTTAAAAATTGAAAATTTTAAAATTATATTGAAATATGTTTCAACAAACTCATTAATTTCTTTGTTGTTTGTATCCGATATCATAACAAAAATTTAAAAATATACTATTTTATATAAAATGCCAATAATTTACATGAATTTTCATTATTTATTCAAATCGCATTATTTATCGCGTTTATACAAGATAAGAAAATCGTTTCATGATGAATATAATTTAAATGTTTAAATGAAGGCATCAAGATATCCGTAAAATATGAATTATGATATAATAATAATAGAATAATATAGTACTGGAAAATTATACAAATTTAAAATAAAAATATTTCAGCTTATCAGACATGAAACGTTTCGAACATATGGCGAGGAATTTATAAAATTTTGGATAAGAATTAAATGCGGAAATTATATAAAGAATTTTATAAAAAGGTGCAATGGAAATTTATATAAAAACGAACATTTTTTAAACACTATTTAATCTATTGAGTGGCTTTATTCTTGAACCACTATAACGAATACGTTATAGTGACAAAAACCTTCGTTATGTCAAAAATGCTATTCCTGATATTCGAGTATATCAGTCGTTATAAACGTTTATGGAATTTTTAGCTTCTGGTTATAAATAACGAAGTATTTGTCAGATTGATTAAAAATTTTAAGTATTTTATATTAAATTATATATAAAAAATTATTGATAAACAAATAATACAAATTAAAGAAGAAAGAAAATTTCAGATAAGTTAATTTAATTTTTACAAGTCACCCGCAATTATGGTAAGAAATTCTTCAAGTTTTAATAGTAATACCGGGCGCGCTCAATGTAATGGAAAATCTATGGAATTCTCGAGTAAAACCAATTAATCATGATATAAAATGTGATATCCGGGAATAAGCTTTAGCATGATAAAAAAAAATACTTTCATTATTTATAAAAGTTTAATGAATTTATGGTCCAGTCGTTTGCTGCTATGTTTAAAAATTCTGATTGTAAAAAGTCTGGAGATAACCAGTGACTTATCGTCAAATTGTACAAATTATGAATTGCATGACTATATAAAATTATAGGAGTTGGTTGTATTTGAACGGTACAGAAGATATTGTTTTACCGAGTTTCCTTCAAAAATTGAAATATATTAGTAAAAATATATTTTTCTAATGTTTAACAACTTTCTCTTCATTCTTATGGGCTCACACAGTGTAAATTAATAACAAACTACTTAAATAATCCATAAAATTACGAACATTGAAGTAAAATTAGATGACAAGATTTGGATTCACACTACGCCACTAAATTGCATTACACCTTTTATAACAATACCAAATTTTACACACTTCGTTATCATAAAGGAATAGTTACCATATAATGATTAACTCAGAAATAGCTCCATAAAGCTAAAGTTATAGTTAAATATGTAATATAAGTTTAACTTCTAAAATTGTTTAAACCAAAATTCCTATAAATCCTAAAAAAAAACATCTGTCAAATTAATGTGAATAAACCGATAAAGCTTAACTTCACCATGTGTTTTAGGAAGATAAAACTTTTTCTATGGTATTTACATTAATCTTGCTTTTTATTATTTCATAAAATCCTTAATTTTTTCCATATTTTGTGGAAAACTAAAATAAAGGTAAATTATTCATTATACCAAGGAAATTATATTGTTTGTATTGAATGAAAAGTTTCAAATTCTTTTATAAAATTTTAAAATTTGTAGCTTCTTCAAGTCTGAGTATGACATGTTAATTACACATTTTAATAATCTTTATTAATTTAGGAGAATAATTAGATTAAAATTTGAAAATAATTAACGTAATTTTACTTGCATATTTAATATTTATATAAAAAAAAAATTATTAATTAAATTACATTTTTGGTTGTTTTAATAAAATTAGCTTTTAAAATTATAAAAATTACTGCCAAGATAAATATTTAGGTAAACATCCTGAATTTTAATATTATTATACATTTCCACCAAACAATTTTCATCAGGCAATATTTCATTTAACCAAAATTTTTATGCGGTACCATAAAACCTTAAAAACACAATAAATAACCTACTTGAAAACAATCTAGTTAAATAAAATATAAAAGTTGAGAGCTTGTTAAAAGCGTTAATTTTATCATTTTAAATATGTAAAGATTAAAATTAGATAAATGAAATATTCGTAATAATGAAGACTTTGCAGAATTTCGTCCTTTAACAGTTTTGCCATCTATTAAGGAAATAAATGTACAACTAAATTTAACAATATGAGAAATTGATTTGTTGGCGTTCTCTAGCGTTCTAGGTCGACGAATCAATGCCACCAATACATTGAAGTTATAGAGAATGTATGTCATTATATTATATGCAACAAATGTTCAAGGCTTATAAGAAGCATTTCAAGATTGTAAAGTAATCAGCGACTGAAAAAATATTTCGGAAGATGTACGGCGATAGATAAAGTAAACGAACAAGATTCAGTAAGAGGAAATTAAGTAGTTATTTTTAATAAAGTAATTTGAATGGGGTCAAGCAGTGGCCATTTTTTTGGTGTCAAGTGGGGAAAGCTAACTAAATAATTATCTATGATAAAAATCACTGAATTAGATAAAAAATTAATGATTTTTTTTACAAATTTCCTTCATATCAACACGTATAATATAAAACAACGAAGCAGTGCGATAAAGTCGAAATTTTTGGGTATAACATTGAATTTTTTGGTTCCGTAATTGGTATAACACAAAATGTATGAAATTGTAAAAAAGTTTAAGTGTACAAATAAAGAATTTGTCTATGTAAAATAAAAATAATTCATATGCCAAAAAAATCGACAAAAATGTATTATATAAATTTAAAAAAAAAAAAAAACAGAAATAAATAAAATAATTTTTATTTTCTCACAAAAATATTTTTTTACATTCTAAAAAATCTGATGTTACCAACCTTTCGAACCTGCTACAAAATAATTATATATAATTTTTTCAAATAACCGGAAATTTAAAAGCAAAAATAAATTGTAGAAAACTTTTAAGGAATAATTTTTGACCATACTTTTTACGTATACTTAATTTCGAAGTTACCATGCCCTTTTTAAGTAATCTATCACTCCTTCCCTTTAGATCGAGTAATTCTTTTCATGTGAATTTCTTGCAAGGAAATGGAAGCCAAGCAAACATAATTTTACATCAACCAATTAAAAGTTTGATTTCATTGACAAGGTTATATCGAACAAGATACACATCTGTCAAAATACGGGTCAAATTTAGTAGAATAGGAAAATATCGATGAAATTTCGGCTAATAAATTAGTATTAGTTCAAAGAAATTGGTAAATAAATTGGGGATCAAATCTAACCTGAAATCAAATTATTTCCTCCTTTCAAAAGTTCACAAAGTAAAATTTATTTAATGTTTGTTTTATATTAACGTTACGGTCTAACCATAAAACATACATTTTTATGGAAAAATATGCAAAACATAAAAATGTAATATTTTTTTAAAAAAATTTATTTAAAATCCAACACGTTTTTTATTTGTACAATAATTTTTTTTATTTTTATTTTCACATGCAATTTTTTATTTGTCCTGCTTTAAATTATTTATGCATGATGTCGTCTTGCTCTTTAACCTTTATTTTTATATTCTTTTTGGGACCATTCCTACTCCTCTTTTAGTAACCATCTTATCTATTAGAAGAGTATTATAGGCTTTTCAATTGTGTAACTGACATTTTAACATTATTTTACTTGCAAATTTATAGAAAAAAACCCAATTTTTTATTAAATTAATTTTGCAGTAAAAAATATGAAAAATAAATAATATTACAGTCAACCCGAGTTTTAAGGGTCGTCAAGGTCCAACTAAATATTTTCGTAATTTTACAAAAAAAAAAAATATGTTTCCCTTGATAGTTTAATACTTGAGAGCTCGTCGACTTTCTGGGTAGTTAAACAAACCAAAAAAACAATTAATAGTAAATTCATAAAAATTAAAAAATTCTCGACGAATTTATAAGAAAAGAATTCATGTAGAAAAATTATGTGGTAAATTAAAATTTATGTGACAAAAAAAAAATGTATATAATTATTTTTTTCATCTGGAATTGTCAAAATTCAAATTAGATTTATGAAAACTTTTAAGTTTTAAGTTACTAGTTTTTAAATTAAAAAAAATTCTGGTGTGACAGAACCATAACCATAAATTAAAAATGTGACATTGGGCCTTACTATGAGACATAAGAAAACAGTTAACATAAAATCATATTGAGGGTGAACATCGGATTATTACGAACATATGAAAATGAAAAAGAAACAACCGAACATTGTGAAAAACTAGCTCTTCATACTCTATTATATCTTGAAGAGATAGCAAATGCACGCAATTTTACAAGCTACCAAAACACTCTACGAATCTTTCGATGGAATTTTAAAATTGGTTTCCAACCGAGAACACCAGCTTCATGCAGTTAATTCATCTAGTGAGAACCAAAGGAGTTCCTTCGTAGGTCTATGAAACAGGTACAGTGACACTAAAAGTTTTCAGTTGTTTGACGTTAATCTCCGCATGCTCTACGTCCAGACATGTTTATCTCGGATCGGTGTATTTTAAAAGCATGATCACTCAGCGTTGAATGTCCTGTTCAAAGCGCGGTAACTCTATCTTGGTGAGTACTTCGCTTGGGAATCGTAAAGGCGTAAATATAAAATTCGTTCTAAATTTTCAATTTTGGATTCAGAAAATTAAGTTCAAGTTTTAGGCACAGCTTTGATCCCTTTTTTTTGGATAACAATTGTACACTTTAATGTAATATAAACTTAATTCAAACAAAATTCATTTTTGGCTTCTAAGAGAACATTTTTTAAAAAAAATTATATAAAAATCTTGGTACAGGAAAGTGTACGTTTTTACAGTACACAGAGGATTTTTATTTGTTTTCATTATAATCTCTACTTGTATACATATATAGAAAAAAAAAATTACCAAGTATTTTTTTTTATATTTTAATGCTTTGGCCAGTTTCGTGAACTGCATACAAAATTAGGGGATATTTTATTTTGCACCAAAACAACAAAAACTAAACTAACATAGAAAAAATGTTTTTTTTTTAAATAAATTTACCATTTTTACTTATATATTGTAAATTTGATTGTAGAATTGAAAAAAAAAGCAAGAAGTCAAAAACTTGTTTGTTTTTTGTATCCTTTTTTTAAAAAAATATATGTTTATTTCGTTTACTTAAATTTAAAAATGTTACCAAGCGTAAATTAAAAGTTGAAACATAAAAATATAAAAAAATATATAATGAAAAAACATAACAGAAAATATAAATATGTACGTACATATATAAAAAAAAAATAAAAGTTTTACGTCTCCTTTAATTTTTGAAGTGAATATTTTTTTAAAAAGAAATTACTTTAACACATTTTTTAATAATATAATATAATAGATTTTAGGATACGTTTACACTACATAAGTTACGTTATAGTTATAAAGAAATAATTAAAATAAATAAAGTTTTCATAATTGTTTTGATGTAATCAAATTTTTTTGGGTATGTGAATTGTCAGGATTTTGTTGTTCAAAACAGTTTTAAATATTAATGAAAATTCAATAGTTTTTTATATCAATATGACAGCTGACATTGTGTAAATTGGTGAACTATAGAAATTACTATTTCCGCACAGTTCACCAATTTATACAAAATTTAATTAAAATAATATTATCAGTAAATGAATTTATTTAGTGTTTATCAGTTCTACATCTGCAATACAAAACTCCTACAACTGTGTAGCACACTCCGAAGAAATGGTGATTGAAATGGTAAAAAAAAGGAAATATTCTATAATAAATAATGTGGTAACTTCAAAAAGTTAGATTAAAAAGCTGACAGCACCAATAAGGAAAGTAGTTGTTAAACAATCGTCGCAGCATAATTTTACCTTAAAATCAGGTTCACAACTTCTTCATCATGTATTTTAATCATGAAATAGATCGAAAAAACTTGAAATGTAAATATATGTTGACCAATATATCAAATTACAGAGTTATATAACTAGGACTTATTATTTTTATTTAATCATATCAAAACCAATAAACTTTATATTCACTATCATAAAATAAAATACTTTTAATAATGTAAACCATACTTTAAAAATATATAACTCACTATTCTAATTTTAGTAATAAAACTTTTTGACGTTTTAAGTGCACATACCCCCATCTTTATAGTACCATACTTAAAACATGTTTTTTTTTTTTAAATTATATATATATTTACTTTTATGCTCAAAGTATATACAAACGTTGGATTGTTCGGATATATATTTCCACTTTTCTACAAGTTTTTAAAAGGATTGAATTTTTATATAAATGATGTATATAATATTTTCCAACATAACCAATAAAGTATAAATTTCCTTATCACTCGTCATTCACCCACTAACACTAACCACCTACACAACACAACATTCAAATTTCTGTATATATGTACAAGAAAAATATCAATTTTTTTCTGGTGGATTAGAGATCCATTTAAAATATATTATTTTACACCTACCAGCATTTCAACACCAAAACAAAAAGTATATACATATATAAAATCGACAAATAACAAATTTGATAATATGATTTTCGAAATATTGTATTTTTATCAAGAGAATTCGTTGCCTTAATTCCCATTCCACCTTGACAAGTCAATAAACAAAACTAAATACTTGAAACTTTTTGGATTTTTATACAAAACAATACTAGCTTTTTACGAATTCTTTGAGAAATAAAAAATCCCTTATGAAAACACTTTAAGTCTGTACGTCAGTCAGTCTGTCCGTCAGTAGTAAACTTTTCCAAATCATTATCATAGAGGAATATCGTTTCCTAATTTATTGGTAGATAGCGCATTGAAAATGTTTGGGGACATAAGCGGTGCATCCATTATCAAACAGGTTTGACAACCCGGTTGGATATTTTTGTTTGAGAACGCATCATCCATTTGTCAATCAATTGTCAAACATTTGTGATTAATTTTAAAAGAGGAAACATATCATTTTAGTTTTTACAATAAACAATTTTTATAAGTTGCGATTTTTATAATTTTCAGTTTTTATTTTCCATAATTGTGGAAATGTCCGATACAATTTAATGAACTTTAAAGTAAATTTTTTTTTGCACGCCATTTTATATATTTTTTAAATCTTAATAACATTTAAAATTTGCTTGTTCACAATAAATACAGCATCCACACATAAAATCAACAGCTTCAAACAGAAATGACAATTATGTTTGAAGAGAAATTCCAACAATTTGGAAAATCTAGTTTTCAAACCTTCAAACATAGCCATTCATTATCAAAATGGTTTGAAAACAACAAAATTTGACAACGCGGTTTGATAGTGGATTGGCGGATATATTGAGATCTAGGCGGTCAGATTTGGTGTTTTTTTTTTGCGTAATTTAATATACTAAATGTAAATATGCACCAAAATTGGGCAATATTGGAAAAATAATGATGAATAAAATAGAAGTTATAGTACAAATTAAATGTCTGTCTCTAGTAACTCTAATAGTCGAAATATCCTTACAATGTATACTTCAAAATATTATTTTAAATGGCACTAAAAAAAACCCTCCTCATTAATATAAAACCACTGCACAAGTAGTTCTGCTGCGCAGATATTTTTATTTATTTATCCTGTTCCACTCTATAAATTTATCAAAAAATTCAATATATTTGCATAGCGATATTAGATAACGTGTTGTTCATTTATGGATGAATATATTTCCATTAACAAGATATAATAACTTAATTTGTATGGATAAAATAAAAATGAAAAAATTCTTCACATATGAAAATTATACATTTCTCAACGGAATTCAAAATTTCTGGTTGTTTTCCCAATGATAGATTTGTCAATATTTTTGATGATTTTGTGTGACTCTTTATTTTTAGTATCATTCATTTATCTGTTTTTCCACCACTTTTCTGTTTTTAACACGAAAGAATGAAACCTAAATCCCAATCGACCAAAATTATATAGGGAATGGAAATTTCTAATGTTGTAATATCGTTTACTCTGAGAGTCTGTAATATTGTGGGTAGGCTGTAAAACTAAGAAGCTAATAAATATTGTTCAAAATTTTAAGTGATACAAGAAAAAAAGAACTGATGGTGGTAAAATGTATTAATGGTAAAAAACCAATTTGTATGATGGAAAATTACAATTTGGAAAAATTGTTGGTTCTTTTTTTTTGCCAACAAAAAATTGATATTTTATTTGTGTATTCAGAATTATTATATATTTGTCATGTGACCTGAACTTTAACAGATTATATTGAAAAATTATATATAAAAAAAAAAAATGATTACAATTATTGAAAATGTATCTTGTTTTATTTGTGATATGCTATCATAAATATATTACCTGTAACAGATATCAGATTTATGTGTCAATTTATTTTTTTCGTGTCATTATATAAATTTTCTTTGACAGAATATTATTTTAGTGTAATTAATTATTTGGCTGTTCATTTGGAACGAAATTTTATTAATATGTTATTTATTAAAATTTAAATAATTATTTATTAGACATGACACCATCTAAGACAACAAGCTTATGTCGAAAATTGAAAATGGTAAATGAGTTTACACAAAATATTCAAATTGTTCAGATGACAAATTGTATATTTAATTAAATTAAAAGAAAATTTTAAATATGTAATTAAAGTAAGTAAATTAAATATAGAGGATACAAAATTTTGAATAACCCTAAAAATACAAGACTTACTAGCGAAATCGACTTAAGTAGATATCAAAATAGTCCAAATTTGATGAAGAAATAATTTTTACAAATTAGTGAAAAATAAAGAAACGTTGAAATAAATGAAACAACTTTTAAAAATTTCAGGGAAAAATTATGGAAATATAATTGGTAAACTAGCTGCTAACAGCTCTGTAAAATGTACGTAATGACTCACAGACGAGTTCGCTTACAATATTCAAATATACTGGTATACTCAGAAATGTCAAAATTAGACCCAAATTGAAATTAATATACAGATCGGAAGTATTGGTATTATATAGCTCGCTGTACGGTCATTTTTGAACCAAGAACAAAAAAATTAAATACTTATTTAGTTTGACATAATAAATTAATGAATTAAACTATATTTTTTAAAAAAAATCTAATTGAATATTCAATGTAAAATAGGTGAAATCAAGCTTTTAAAATAATAATCAGCGATAAAGGCTAAACTTTATCAAATAATCTAATAAACTTTTTCTAATTTTATGTAATTTTTATAAATTATGTAATACACAAAAATTATCCATCAATTTAAAAATCCGACACCATTAAGTCAAACACGCATTACCGTATATAAAAATTTGTAAATATTAAATGAAACATGAAAATATAAATCAGTGTTTTATAATTTTATCGCCAGTAATTTTTCAAATTATAAAATTAACGATTTGCATATAAATAAAAAAAAAAAATACGTGTTTTAGTCAATGTAATTTCTCCCTCCCTCCTTTACAAAGGATACTGTCATAAATACAAATATTAAGTTTAACGACAAAAACGTAATAACAATTTTTGCGAACATAAATTTTAATTAAGTGACAGATTGCTAATGAAATATTAAAGGATGCGTAAAGTATAAAGATAATTTAGAAAGTTTCCTTAGTGTAATCTGAGGCAGAAAACTACATTTTAAAATATTTTGATTTCGTTGCTTCCTTTGAACGAATGCGTTATAATATCACAAGCGAAATTAAATAAATAATATTGGATATCACCGACGCGGTATTAATAATTGTAGTAACCATTGACCGACAAAGTGATAATATTCGGTTAATTTGGTTTGTTGATTGGTTGGTTTATGTGGCGAGACCCCAATATGGTAGCGACTGTTTTGCTAGCACCCGGAACAGTGACGTAACTTTGTAAGAACGTAAGCTTCACTAACACTAGCGAAGCTTGAGTTCTTACGCAACACTAACTTAGATTTATATTAGGTTAATTTAGTTTCGGTCTATTGTTTTCGGTTAAATAGACACAAATCACAATTTTCATTGATTTTATACCTTTTTTTTTATAAAACATAAATTAGCCATAATTATAAAATTTATAAATTTTAGCAAATAAAAATATAATTTTCTAACTTGCAAATGAAAAAGGATTACAATTAAGTTACCTAACGATTTTCTAATAAGAACCAAATTTAAATAAAAACCACAAAATGAAAAATTATTTTCATGTTTTTTTCATTTTTTACCTTTCTATCTAACGAAAATTTGTATTCTTTAGGGAATTTAAATTTATCTACTATACTAAAACATTATATACATAAAAAAAGGGACATTATAATGATACGGTAGATAGAATCCTTTTTGATTACAATAGTAAAAATAATTGAGTGTTCTAAATGGTTGAATGATCGTTTCAAATTATCGTAAATTTATATATATTCTTTTTTTTTTTATTTTTTTGAAAAATAATATCTTAAATTGATACCAAAAAAAAAAAACACCATTGAAAATTTAAATGTCCTTTTTTGTGGTATATTTTATATAAATATAGTATTATAATAAAGGATATTTATTTTTCCTACCTTTGTAGAAATTTAATTTAAGAATAAATATTTTTTAGGAACTGTGTAGGTTTTGAAAATTAAGAATGAATTGAATACTAACAAGAAATTTTACAAGTTATGCTTACAGAATTTAAATTAAAAGATATTTTTTTTTTATTGTTAATCTGATGGGTTGATCCTTTTACAGGTAAATTACGAATAATTAATTTATGATAATTTTTTTTTGTTTGTTTTGTTGTAAACCAATTTTAAATTTTGTTTTAATTTGGTAAATAATGAAAATAATATAGAGACAAATAGAAAATGACCATCTGACAAGCAAAATTTATTGTATCTATAATGAAGTTGTAACAAATAGTTAAATTCATGTTGAAAATACCACATCATTAATATTAACATTGTTGACCCCTACACAATCACATGTTATTTTTTTATTTCGATTTGTGTGAAATAAATTACTGGTAAATTGTGAATTATAATTATAAAACGATGTTTCGATTTTATTTAGGCGCCATTTTTAGTGTAGTACTTCATATTCATATGGAATTTATTATGGAGGCAATTTAATATTCAATCGCGAAAATTTTTTTGTTCAAATTGAATAACAGAATCCATTTTATAATGTTCATATTCAACTTGAAGAATATGTAATTTTCAACATGCTTGAACAGCACGGATTGATTCCACACCGTGTATAACACAATCGCTCTACTGTTTAAAATTACTGGGCTCTTGTTATCCCGATTTACTTTCTTCAATTGCGATTTGTAGGATTTAGATTTTATTTGTCTTACATTTTTGTTCTGTGAAAGAAAAATGTTTACACTAACAATCTTCGATTGAAGATCTAAAAAATAAACAAAAATCGTTCTGTGAAAATATCATACAAAACTTCGCCAGCCGATTGAGTTTATGGTGGTTAAGACCATGCGGCATTTTGTATAATTCTTTTTGTCTGTCGATTCTGTATATCATTTCCCTTAGTATCTGCAGTGCTTCCTCTTGGTACATTCAAGAAATACACTTCCTGCCGAAGAAAAATTACATCCCATTTTTGTCGGAGTTACTTGTCTATTTCATTTATTCAAATTTTATGGTAAATATGAATTTGTGTTTTCTTCATAACGAGTAAGTTATTAATACTAATTCACTTTAGTTGCTGAATAAAAAAAGTGATGCATATGAGTCAATTAAAGATCTAGTTTTAAGTCTAACTAATTAACTATAGTATCATAACAATAGGAAAGTTATTTAAATATTTTTAAATAACTTTCAGAAAAACTAAGATTGGAATATAAATGTTGATTAATCACTCAAGGATTTCGTTAGTATCAATCATTGTTTAGAATTATCGATTTTCTTTTTTTTTTTTTTTTGGAAAATTATATACATATTTGTAATCTCAAACGAGAAAGAATAATAAATAATTCCATATTCTTATTGTGAAATAATGAATATTTCTAAATAAATAACAAAAAAAAATATTTAAAAAAAAAAATATTTGATTTTTTAACATTTAGATTTGGTTGTAAGAGTTCCTATTTTTTCCTTAAAACTTCAGTTAAAAGTTTATAATTTTCCTAATGAGTAAATTTTAATGAAAAAAAAACTATTTTTCAAAATTATCTATACATTACATACAATTTTACAAACTATTTCATTTTACAAAAAAAAAAAATTATCTTATTTCAAAATGAAGTGAAATATTAATTAATTTTCCAGTTTTTCATACAAATAAAAATATAAAACAAACAAAAAATAACAAATCGTCAGCTGAGAATTACAAAGTTGTATGTAACAAATCGTCAGTCGAGAATTACTGGTCGTATGTTGTAAAAAAAAAATTAAATGTAGTAATGATTCTATACTCGCAAAGAAAGTACAGCACTAACAGAAATAGGTTAAAAAGTTTTATTATTAAATCTTATATCAACAAAATTTTGGACTTAGGTCGTATGTTTATCATTTAAATGTTTGACATACGGCCATGTAATCCTAATGTTCTGAATATGTATGTGAAAGAAAGAAATTGTATTATTATTTCAAATATAAACTCTATTTTTTTAGTATAAGGCAAATAAACTGCTAAATATAATTTCCAGCAAGCTAATATTTAAATTGCTCATAACTCAAAACTACTGTGAACCAACATACGACCATGTAATTCTCGACTAAATGTTGAATTTACAGCAGATTTAATTTACATTATGAGTTTTTAGTTTACCGAATGTAAATAAATATAATTCAATTATTACGTCTAAGACTAAGCGAAATGTTTCTATGGAAGCTATTCGTGAAGCTATTTTTTATTTAAAGTTATTTATTAATAAGAAAATAATACTAAAAGTAAAAGAGATAACAATTTCATCAAAAATATATTAAATCTTTCATTTTATCACATACAACCTTGTAATTCTCAACTGGCGAAATTTTGTATATATTTTTTATAAGAAAAAACGCTTTTCACTAAAAATATAATTCTGTAAAATTATCAAAATATACTAAAATAATTTCTATTCATTAATTATATTTTAATTTTTCACTATTTATGTACATATATATTTAATAATGAAAAGTGCATTTTACTTTTCTAATTTTCAATGAAAAATGTATCTTTTAATTTTATTCAACCTTTTAGTTTATTTATTTTTTTCAACCAAAAATAAAATCCTTTAGAACTCAATACAAAAATCAAGAATACAAAGAAGAAAAAAAATCAGAAAAAGATTTTTCTTTTATATACTTTAGTAAATTTGAATGAAAATATAATTTTTCACTATTACAAATTCTATCCAATAAATTATTTTCAATTCCTTTTCAAGTATTTACTGGTACTTTTTATCCTCTAAGTTACTATAGTTTTTTATTTTCCTGTTGTTGTAGTTGTTTGTCAAGATCAGGCTATCTAAAATGCATTTTCCTGATTGGTTTCTAATGTTCTTTTTCTTATTTTGATGTGCATATTTAACCGTCTTTCGTTTAGCCATTTGCACTGTTTCGTCACAAGCAATAGTAGTGATAATTTTCTATTTTAGGGGTTGGGGAAAAAAAACACTATGAAAAATTTGGTGATCTAATTGTGAAACGCTATAGCAATCCGTTAATTGTAATATATAATGTAAAGCTGCTTTTGCGGTCATTGAAATCATTTTCAAATTATTAATGTACTAAAATTACAACTTTTCACTTTAATGTACAAGGAAATGTCAAAATCAGTGTTGCCATTACTATCCTTTTTACACATAAGATTATCTCCTTGAACGGTGCAGTTTAAATTAAAATGGTAATCAATTTAAATATAGATAAGATGAATAATAATGAAGGTACTCTGACGAAGTAAAATTGGTCTAATCATCTCCTATGAGTTTCGGAGGTCTAATCGATTCGTCTCTAACAATCTAATTAATCCAATCGTAAGTAAAACGAAAATGCTACTTCGAAAGTGGTATGAATCCATACAAGAAACTCTCATTTAAATCTCGCTTAATCCAAAATCGGTTAGATCTCATAGTTTTAGGGATGCAAAATGTGCAAAGTTCCACTATATTTATGTATTCAGTATCTGCAATTTTCTTCAATATTCAATGGACATTTAATTTTAGTATACAATATCTAAAAAATGTTCACTAAATTTAACTGAGGCCAAAAAATTGATTATAATTGAGATAAGTCAAAATTTTCAAAAGTTTAAAAGAATGGAATGGACTATTTTATAAATAATATGAAAATTTGTATTATTCACAACCCTTAAGAAATTTTTTACAACATCAATAATAAAATAAGAATTCTTTTTTGCACACCATTATACATTCTACCCTAAAATTTTCGGTTAAAAAAGATTTGTTATCTTTTTGCTATATGTATATACTTTTATTCATTCATTTTTTATTCTATCAATGCATTTTCATTATATTAACCGGCAAAGTTAAAATGTGAACAAGAAATTACACAGATTTCTTTGGCGTTCGTGGAACACATTTATTACCCAGCTAGCAAAGCAGTAGACATTATGAGATAAGTAAATACAATAAAACGTAAGAAGAATAAAAAATTTATTCTGTAAATTTATTTTTTCCTACTTCTGTTGTTAGTGTCCTTCTTGGTTCAAAATAAAAAGCTCCCCATTGCATTGTTATATCTTGTTGAAAAGTAGTTTATCTTTATAAAAAAAAAAAAAATATTTTTGTTCGTTGGCGCTGGTTATTCTCTCAACTTCATTGCAATTTATCTTAACATTTTCGTGGCACAAGACAACAAGAAGAAATAACAAAAAAAAAAAACTAATAGTTTCGTAAAGAAAATCAACCAAGGAAAAAAAAAAGTAACTATATATGAGAAATTTCAAAAAAACTGACTTTACATTTTTCATTTTTCTTGGAATTATTATATACATTATTTATATATAAGTTAACTAAAGGAAATATATGCTTATTTAGATTTAAAGATAATAAATTGAATTTTAAAGTTACTTTTTCTATGTTTGATTTTAGATGGAAACATTTTAAATTATAATGATAATTTTAATCTATGATTAATACCAGTAGCGAGCTTACATAATGTGCAAGGTGTTTACGTACCTCCGTTAAGAATATGGAAAAGGTATAATTTTTAAGTTTATTGTTGCAATTTATTTTTATATCCCTTAAAATAATCCTTAATTATATTTTTTGTTTAAATATTTTTGCAAAAATATGAATTCCTCTTAATATGAAACATTTGAAATCTTTTGTATCTGGTTTTGAACATCATATAGAAGAATAATTGTTGTAATGCTTCTTAGCGTATCACAGGCAATATAATATTCTAATAAATTATTTAATTTATCCGAATTTACACAAATTAATTAAATTTAGATTCGTTAGGATAAGATTCAATAAAGTTCGGTACATTGTCTAAGCACCACCACTGATTGAATTAAATATAAGATTTAATATGTTAACAGATGAGTTTAACATGTTAACATTTAACAATTGTGTATACAGAAATATAAAAGTTTTAACACAGGAACTAAATTATTACGAAAATATTAAGAGCAGTTTTGCTTATACAATTGGATGGTCGTTTTATAGCGTACAGAATACAAAACTAAATTTACGCTAAATTAATTCAACAATTGTTCACAATCAATTTCGTTGGCTAATCTATGTTCACTAAATTGTACATTTCGTTAATGTGATCAAGAGATACCTCCAGACAGAGTAAGCGATGAATTAAATTGACACTAAAAGATGTAACTTATATAATTTCAAGAACCATAGAAAAAGGTTACAGGATTAACTATGCAATTGTACTAGATACAAGGACTAACTCTGCAATTATATATGAAAATCTATAACCTAAATACTTTGTAGTGGTGATACTAGGTTCACAAATCATAACTCCATAGTACCATAATTTGAAATTCTTAAATTTCTTCGAATTCTGTCTTTCAAAAATTTCATAATACAAATTTCACTTCTTTGGCGATAAAAAGTGGTACTGATTAGTCGGGTTTTGGAAGTAAATTTAGACAAACTTGATATCAACATTATAGAATTCATCTTATTATTTTTGTAATTTTCTGTAAAAGACTGCCAACACAACACCGTATCGAACGCAACAGACTAATTAAGCGTTGAACTATTTACTGTTCAACTCTTAATACACTAAGATATGAAAACAAAAATATTGTCCTAGAAATTGTTACGGACAGAAATGTACAATAAAAAGCGGCATTTGGTGAGAAAGGCTATTAAAATATGATAAAATACATTCCAGCAGTATTAAGGACTATTTATTAGTACCCTACTCCTTATATCTAAATAAATAACAAAATTATGTTGATATATATATTTTAAAATAAGTTATTTGAAAAAAAATTCTACAAACAAAATTTAATTACCACAAAAAAATATTGATCTTTAAGAACTGACAAACAATTTAATGTTATTAAAACCGAATATTATTATCAAAATGTAAAAATAAATAAATAAAACAAATAAAAATAAAAAAAAAATTGATAATACAAAAATGAAAGATGATTTCAAAAAGAATTAAAAAGTTATAAAAAAAATTTCTCTTCGTTTATTATTATTTATTATCTACAAAACTCCAAACTTTGAAATTTATTATTTTCTTTTAAATTACGAGTATTTATGGAATAAGAAGTGTTGTGATGGACTTAAAACTCGAAAAAAATATTTTTTTCTCGAATCAATGTGTCGATATGTTTTTGAGGGTGGAAACAAAACTAAAACCGTGTACGCGAGGTATGCGTATTGCAATATCTTATCCGCACACAACTTTGAAATGTAGCAACGAATATTCTTCCATGCACCTTGACCTCTTAGCACAACCTGACCACCTCTTCCATATCAGTCAAAAAATTAGTTTTTAATAGTTCTTCATATTACCGCAGGGCAGTGACTGAAGGTGTTCTCGAGTTTCTTCTTCTTATCATCATTCTCAACATAAACAGGTCTTCGTTAAACCCAATCTACTTGCATGCTTCCTGAGTAGAATATGACCAGTGGCGATTTCAGTATATAATCTGGTTGTAGGTTTATTTATCAGATCATGTTTTTATGCATCAGATCACGTTTCAATCCTCGCCCCTCCCCCATCAAAAGGTTGTCGTTTTATAGCAAATGTTCCTTTTCGGCCTACTTAGCAAACGATTTCTAAGCTAGTTAATCCAATTTAAAAAAAAATCGAATAAAATTTATACCTAGGAGATCTAATATTTTGCATGTGATCCTGAAATACTCTACAAATTACATAAACTACAAGTTATCTTTTCCCCTAGATTTGCAAACATTTTTTTTCCTTCTTCATATTTACTGAACTGATAATAAATTATATAAATTGTTTATTTAACAGATTAAAAATATGATGAAAATACAAATATATATATTTATTTAAAATTCTCCAAAGATAGTAGAGAGTATTGAAAATTTAAAATTATTGTACTTTTGACTACAACAACAACAAAAATACCATCATGATCATGAATGTTTAAATAATCAGTAAAAATTATTTGTTATTATTTATTATACTTAATAAATTCCCTGCAGACAAATTTCATTAAAATATCAATAATCTAAACCAAGTATAACAAAAATTGAAAAAAAGAAGATAATTTTTATTATAATTTTTCAAATTATTTGACATTATTTGAAAATTACCAATCGAATTGGACAGATCTTCTTATTAAGAAACAGAATTATTAAAATGCAAGAATTAATAATTATAATACTATTAATAGTGTCAGTTAAAAGTTTTGAATTTACTGGACATTTAAAAATTTCCGATAATTCAAAATCTGTACAAGATTTTCATATTCGTGATTCTTTACATTGTGATATTATCGAAAAATCATATCAGGATGAAAAAGTAAATCTAGAAATTGGTAAATTTTTAATAAAAATATTTAAATTATAAATAAAAATTATATTTTTAATTAATTAATTTCAGAACAAACTACAAATCGTTCAAATGTTTTTCAATTTATTAAATTTAATCCAGATAATAATAATTGTTTTACATTTAGTATCCGAGCATCAAAAGAAATTACAATTGCCCTGAGTGATTCTGAGAAATATGAAATGTTTGAATTTTTTATTGGTTTAGAAAATGATTCAAAGTTTGAATCAAAAATACGTCGTATATTTGATTCAACGAAATATCAAGATAGTCAAATTTATAAAACACCACAAATATTAAATGATTTATATTATCATACATTTTGGTTAAGTTGGTATAATGGTGATATTAAATTTGGTAAAGAAGGTTCTTTAGAACCAATAATGTCATGGAATGATACAAAAATGTTTCAAGTTAAATATATTGGTATTAGGACATCAAGATCAACTGGTAAATGGATATTTAAAAAACAAAATTGTCATGTTAATAATCAACAACAACAAATTAGTGTATCAACAAAATCTGAAATAATATTAAATACGAAATGTCAAAAATTAACAACATTTCAATCATCAACTGAAATACGTTATCAAAAAAATTTATTAGATCAAATTACAATTGATTTTCAACATTTTCAAAATACTAGTAAACAAAAAATGATGAAAAATTCAATAAATCGAAAATATATAGAAAGATTATTAAATGAATTAGAAGAAAATTATGCAAAAGCAAAAATATTTCATGATAAAATTTTATTAAATTCAATGATTAATGAAAATGAATTAAATCAGTATTTAGAAACAAGAGTTTTTCAAAATATTAAAATGAAATTTTATGAATATTTTAATTATATAAATAATTATTATTTACCATATAAAATGGAAACAATAAATGGTAATCAAAGTTATGAATTATCTGAAAATTATGAATTTTTTAATAATCCAACATTAAATAAAGGTTGTTTTCAATTTAATATTAGTAGTACATTTAATAATACTAATATTAATATAATTATGAAAACTGAATCGGAATCAAATATTGAAATATTTATTGGTAATACAAATAGTACAATATCAGCATTATGTGAACATGGTAAAATTATTGGTAGTTCAATTGTACAAATTGTAAATTTAGAAGATATTAATGAAATATCAAAGTTTTGGTTAGAATGGAATGAAAATGGTACAATTAATATTGGTAGATTTATACAAAAAATACCATTTATTTCATATAAATTAGATAAAGTTGGTATTGTTAATTCAATACAAATGAAATTAAATCATCCTGGATTTGTTAAAGGTTTTATAGGTACCGAAACATGTTTAGAAAACTTATAAAAACAAATTAATTTTTATATATTATTTTAAATGTTTGTATAATAAATTATTTAAGTTTTATGTTAATTAATTTTATTGTATTATTTAAAATTAATATTCTTTGCATCAGGAATTATTACTTCTAATTTGAGATGATTATCATAATTTTGCAACTATTAATGATGTTGAAACTTAGAAAAATTCACACCAAAATGATGAACTTTTCAAATTGAATCCAGGTGATTTGTTATTAATTGGTTTGTTTTAAAGGACTGAAAAACTCGCAACTCCCACGCACGTAGACAACAAATTAGTCAGCACCTTGTGTCCTACAGTCAACATTATTATTGCAGCGAGTGGAACCATGTGATTTGTTATTAATTAAATTAAACGATCAGCAATTCAAAATTACCTTAAACACCGAACGAATTTTATCTAGAGATAGAAGTTCTTATAAGTTCAAAACTATTTGTAATTTTTATACTCTAACTTCGAATATATCCACGAAAAAAAATACTGAATTGTTCTCATGCCAAGGTTAATAAAAAGTTCTTTATAAAAGTAATAATATTATAAATTTTATTGCCTATTATTTTATGTACTATACAATATCCTAGTTTTGTCTGCCAAATTATTTAAGGATAAAATATAACAGTATAATCTGCTTATAATGATCCAATCTTAAGATATTTCATAAATTATACAATTTAATGCAACTTTCAATGAACATACAATATTGAAAAGTTATATTGTTTCAAGGATATTTATTACCACCCCGGGCTTTTCTACAAGAGTTCATTTTGATCCTTAACCATATAGAAACCAAATTATAAATATTAAAATAAATGTAAACACAACATGTTTTTAGAGGAAAAGTAAAAATTGAATTAAATGGAACGTTCCTGCTATAGTTTCATATTTTACTATTTTAGTTTGAATATCTTTGCTTTCAGTTCGATTCACAAATTTTAGGATTTCCATTTTCTAAATGTAACAATGACACTTAGTAGAACTGTTGTCACACAATTTGTTTAATAAATTTTTCTACTAAATTTCCAAATATGAATTATATTATAATATGTACATGATAAATTTCGTCATTCTTGTTAAAAGTAATTAAAAAAAATAAAGTTTTGAAAAGGGTGAGGTAGGTTACATAAAATTTCAAAAAAAAAACTTCAACCATATCTTTTGTCCTCCAGGTAACTCTGAAGTTTATATTGGAGCTCTTTAGGCTGACCATATGAAAGAGACTAAAGTACCGATATGAATTTGAAAGGAAATTTTTACTTTTGTACACGAAGTAGGGTTTCCAAAAATAAAATCCCGAACTGTTGTAAAAATATTAGAAAAACTTAAGAAAAACATTGAAAAACAATCTGGAAATCTTAAGAAAAACTAAAAAAATGATATAAGAAAATAATAATAAAAAAAAAATATATTTAAAATAATTTACCTCATTATACAAAAGATAAATTGATTCAAAATGGCTGAATGTATATATAAAAAAAATCACAACCGCACTAAAAAAATTTATTAAATTGTAAAACTTTACACAAAAAAAATCAATTTAATATGAACATTTTTTTAAATTATTATAAAATGAGAAAAACACCGAAAAATTAAAAAAAAAAAATATATTTTTAATTAAAAAATATTTAAAAACTTTTATTTTATTATTTTATTAATGTTAACTGAATTAAAATGTCAAATTTTAATTATTTAATTAATTTTTTTCACTACAAACGGACGAGATGTCTTTTCACACCGGCAATTTAAAATTAACTAACGAAAATAGGCGTGACTAATTAAATATTGTAAAAAAAAAACTTGATGCGAAAACTAATATTTTAATAAAGCGCGCGATATTTAAATTTGAAAAAATCGTTAAGATTTAAATTTGTATGCTAAATAAATATTAATTAAAATTTTCAAGTGTTTTAAAAATTGGAATTCCTTACTTTTACGAATATGAAAGTGCACACAAAGTGAAATTAGCCAAAGATTAAATTGTTGGTTGATTTAATTGGTACTCAAATATTTTGTTAGTATCAATTATGAATTGCATTGCAATTATGTAAAAAAATTGTTCAATTATACAGGAATCTCTAAGTTTAATGTGTATTGAAATATTGTATTTGGTCCAAGCCTCGCAACATATAAATTGGATTTCCATTATTTTAAGAATTTTACATTTGGTTGTAATATTTAAATTTTTGACAAGAGTAAATAGATGTCAAAAAATGGTTAACAAAGGACTAACATGTTCAGTTATACATTTGAATTTTTATAAATATCGATTATTTCCTTTCTGAATATTTCTATAGTAGCATTGGCAAACTAAAATAAAAATATACACAATTCTAATAAAATCTACAAATAATATTCATTTAATAATACGACAGTCCATAGGTAAGGAATAGAGATGAAATGTCAAATAATATAATATTAAAAAGTAAATTTAAACTAAATATCACATTGCATTTTTAAAAACACAAACATAATCGAAAAAATATTTTTCTATGCTAGATTTTATACATTTTAAACTAAATATATAACGGATAATGGAAAAAGGATATCATCATCATCATCTACCCTTAGCTACAAATATCAATCGTTTATCATTCTTTTTATTTGTTTCCTTACAAAAAAAAATTTCTATCATTTCCAATTTTCCAATTTAAAGAAAAAACATTATATAAAAAAAAAAAATTATTTGACATTTATGTGTTTACATTTTCAGTAAGAGGACAGGTAATCGCGAACTCGTCAACATTTCATCGTACAAACTTTTCATTGTACATGAAATATCTTAAAAATAGTTAGTATTTTCAGATATTTTTTTTAAAAACTTGATGTGATTGATAAAAATTTCCTACGATGAAATTTGATCGTGATGAAATATTCACAATAATATGACCTGGTATTGTTTCTACATAATAAATTTCCAAAAAAAAAAAAAAATTAAAATAAAAATTGAGAAAATTTGTCATTAAAACAAAGTAGAACAAAAAAAAATTTTTTGAAAAAATAAAAATCGAATATTTTCTTTCAAAATACATTTTCCAAATCGAAAATTAAATATAAATAAACAATAAATTTTCTTTTTTAAATGATTGAGTTCTTAAAAGTCAAGAATTTCATCGATATATACATATAACAGAAAACTTGGAAAATTCAATTAAATGTGGAAAAATCAAAATCCAATACAATTTTATTTTTTCCAATTTTTTTTTTTATATAACATTTGTTTTTCCAATTTTCTTCTAGGAAAAGCGCATTAAAGCGTTGATAGTATATCCAATTGAATAAAACAAATGAAAAAAAAATAATCTAATATCTGGTAGAACAATATTTATTTTATATTTTTCTAAGAAAAACAGGAAAACACAATAAAATCAGGAAAATTTATATCAATATTTTTAAGATTATATTCGTTCTTTTGTAAACTAAATTGCATTATTGCATTACATTAAGTTTGTTTTTAATAGAAAATGATACAATTTAGCAGATGCTGTTCAATTAAATTTTTGTTGCCATTTACTTATTTATTTTTTTTATAATCTATTAAACTTTGATCAGTTGGTACCTAATTAAAATCGTGAACGTATAAATATAAAACTTATTCTTATTAAAAATTCTAATGAAAATAATAAAAATTTATATTTTAACAGAATATTGTGCAATTTCCGGATTGCAACTTAACTTAAGTTTAATGTATAATTTAAAATCTTTGAAAATGTAGAGATTTTAACAAAAATTCAAAATTCTAAACTCTCTGAATCCATAAATGGCAATAAAGGTAAATTAAATTTGAAAAATATAAAAATAGCTATTTAGAGATTATTTATATATATTTTCCACTTTTTAGTGAATTTAAAAATCAGTGAAAATCATGTCAAGACAATTTTCCTTTCATTACATAGAAGTATGTATTATATTTTTTGGCTCCAATTTTCAAGTCACCCAATTCTTCGACTAGTTCAGCGAACTGACACCAATTTTGTAATTATTTTACTATTAATAATTCTCCCTGTTTCATTTGACATTTTAGTTAAGCATTTCGAAAGTTTTTAAATCGTTTTCAAATAAAAAAATGATATTAGAAATTTTATGATTATCAAAAACTTATACATTTCTTTTGTAGAATCGTGTAGATTTGATTAGATTAGATAAAAAGTAGTCGTTAAGGCAGAGATACGAATCTCCGCCACCAACACTGCGACTTAGAGAGTGTACCTACCCTACTAATATTCTGTAGAAACGCAGAGTTTTTCTGACAGATACCCTCAACTGCATCAGCCTTTTTCGGGGTATACAACATAGCAAACGCACAGTATGTGCTCCGCAGTTTCTTAATCATCAGAACAGAACCAACAGCCACTGTTGTTAGACTTACCGATTTTGTTTAAGAGTACAATTATTGTACGTAGCTCGGTTTTGTTAAGTGTAAGGAGTTTTTTAGCCCTTTTTTGACAAATCTAAGAATCGTTTCCCTTGACGTATAGATGGGATGTTGTCTCAGTAAGTGGATATCACGTTATTTTCACATCCTCCTATTTCCTTCATTACGTGGCGTTTGAAGATTAGAATCATTAAAATTATCGTTAAATTTTTACTATAAATTACCAAATTGACTCATGTTAAGAATAATAATTATGAATTAAAATTAAATTTAAATTTATGTACCATTATGTTTTATGTATATAGAAATGTATATTCTCACCGTAATAGTATAAAATTTATGAAAAGCAAATAAGATTAAAATGTCAAAAAAAAAAAAATCATTTTCCAATGAATATTAAATTTGTGATTTTAATCTTAACATTTTTGAAATAATTTTCTTAAAATAACTTACAAACCAAAACAAAAACAATTGAAAATCGAAATTAAAAATAAAATACTTTTCATCCCCAAAAAAAATATAAGAATTAAAATTTAATATTTTTTCCCAATTTTATTTATTTTTCAAATAATATAATGCGCAGTTAAATTTCTACACAGTTCCTGCTGACATATGGAGTTCAAGTGAGTCTTAAGCTTGGGCTATAATGTATCGATCAGTTCAGTATCGATTCGTTCAGTAAAGTTCAAATTTGACGTCTTCATATATTTTGTATGGAAAACCATTTGAGTGGACAAATAGGTAAGATTAAAATCGATTTGGAATGAATTAAATCAAATGAGTTTGGAATGATTGAATCCAAACTGAAGCAAATGCCAAGACAAACGAAATTTGACTGTTTAAAAAAACTATGTGTGAAACATGACTGACGAGCATGTTCTAGAGGATTTTAAAAATTATACGGAATTACATAATTAATTAGTAAACATTACATGAACACTAACAAATTTAATCGATGGATTTTAATTTAATCGATTGTAATCGATAACTACGTTTCAGTCTACTTAACCATAGTCGATTGTCTACTGTACTACGAATCGATTCAAAACTGAACTAATGGATAACCCAAACCCAAGGATTCAAAATTTTGTTATTATATTCTACTGTTTACTATGTTAAATTGTAAATTTACATTAAAAGAAAGAACTTTGAAACTGACAGATGAACGAATGGCGAGAATAGCTTAGCAGACAATTTTGTAGTTTCTTTTGTCATTTTTTATGTATCGAACAATTAGATGGATGACAAACAGAAAGACAGTTTTTATTTTTAAAAAAAAACCCTTAAAAGAAAGAAATCAAAAAATAAAAACTTTTCTTTAAGAATGGAATAAAAAATTTTATTATTATTTGTTCATCGGATTTTCCTTTAAAACTTTTAACTTTTTTAGGCTGGGGCTGAAAAATTATTTTAATTTTTTTACATTATTTCGTTTTTTTTTTTGTTACAAAATAAAATTATAATCTTTTTCTTTTACATATATTTTCCCAAAAGATTTCCACGTAAAAATACGTAAAATTCAATTCAAAACAGTTTTTTTTTGTTTTGCATAACTTGCCCATCATAATAATCTCTTTTTGGTTTTGGTTTTGGTTTTTTTTTTTTTTTTTTTGTTATTTCTGAGGCTTAAAGGAAAAATATAATTTCATTTTTTCTTCAATTCTTCATTATTTTTATTTTTCGATTTTCATTTTTCCTTATGTTTGAAATATTTAAAGGTTTTTCTCGTTTTACATTTCAAATCTGATAATATTTTCTACTCCACACACAAAAGCATCAAACATAAAAAATATGAAATATTTTCTTTTAATATATGCAAAAAGCAAAAAAAAAAAAAACATATTATGAAAAATTCGTTACATTTTTCCAATTTAGTATTAGCCCTAAAGCGATTTTCTTATCTCTTCGTCGCAATAACAAAAGCATATAAAAAAGCTTGCCAAAACATAAAAAAAGGCGAACGGAAAACACGGAAAAGAACAATTTAAATGTCGTTTTTCACAGTCGTCAAAAGCATAAAATACCAGAGAAAATTTCAAAATTGAAAATATGAAATAAAAGAAAAATATTATGAAAAATGCAAATATATAGAAGAAGAAAAAAAAAAAAAGTAATATTGAGAAAAATGCAAATTAATCAAAATTTTACTGGGATTTTTTGTATATTTATTTATAAAATGGTTGAGGAATTGATGAAATTGATAAAGGTGATTTTTAAATATACAATTGAATAATTTTGCATTACAAAATGTACAACCTGTGTATATCAGCCTGGCGAGTGTATCCATTTTTATTTTTTTTTAAAAAAATTTCGGAGCCATTTTAATAATTTCAATTAAGAATTTTAAGAATTTTCCTTAGTGAGAAGACTTAACTGAAAGAATTTCCCAGGTTATTAATTGTTTTTTCAATCTAGGAATCTAGGAACCATTTTAATTTTACAATTACAATCAAATACATTTAGACAAAGCTGTCAGTGGTTCCCATTTTCTGAAAGCTTTAATATCATAACTCAATTTTACAAGATGTATAACTAACAATCATCCAATTGGTTAAATGAACCGTCAATAATCTAACTAATTATATTAAATATATCATTAATCTAAACTTAATGACAAACTATGTGACGAAGAAAAGTATTGAATTGAAGCCATTTAATTCATTGAACCCATAGATTGAAGCAAAGTAATATTTTTAAGAAGCTTGAATCCTTCGATCATCGCTAGTCATTGTGTACTAAGTCCGATTCAAAAATTATGTCGTACCACGTGTAAGAGATTAGAATCGAAAATATTACTGCACATTTAAAGAATTTAACTTGCAAATTAAATTTTTTTTTTCCCAAGATTTCAAATTTGTTTTTATTTATATTGAATATTGAATTTCAATTAATTATTTACCATGTTTTACTTAATTTCGATGGATTTCTTGTCGCTTTTTAAGTAAAATTCATAATTCAAAATCACAATTCATAATTCATTTGTTTCTCAAATTTTGATTTGGATTTCAAACTATAAAATATTAAACAATTTTTAACGTATTAAACAATTTTTAATTTTTTTCAATTTCATTAAAATTTATGTGAAATAAGAAAAGCGACAAAATTTAATTTAAAAAAAATAACAAAAAACATAATTTTAACTGATTTACATAATTGCAAAACTTTATGTAAATCTTTTTAATTATTTTCACCAAATTTGTGTGATTATTTACTACAATTAAAAAAAGGACATCTCAATAGACGTTATCCTTTGAAACATAAACTAAATTTAAAAAAAAAAGCATAAAAAGTAAAAAACCTTTTCGATTATGAAAATCTCTTTTTCCACCATCAATAAAAAAAAATTTGTGATTTTACAAAAAAGGAAATTTAATGAAATTCATCATAATTTTTTTCTGTAATCCAAAAAAATTGCCATTATCATTTTTCTATAGATATATAAATTAGAGTACAAACACTGTTTTAAGAGTTTTTCAAAATATATGTATATCCTTAAAATGGCAAATCCTTAAACTTAGCAATGATGATGACAAGTGTAAATGACATTGTTAATGCCTCATCAACAATACACCCTCAAACCGAATGAAAATTTCCAAATGTATATAATAAGATAGTTCTGTTCTCGTATTTTAATAGAAAATCTTAAAATTTCCTCTTTATTATATTTTCTGATGGCATTTGAAGGATTCTTGTGAAATATCTGCGGAAATATAATGATTTTTTTTTTTCCTTTTGGGTATTATTCAAGAAATGATGACTTTAAAAATGTCATGATATATATAAAAATTAAATGATTCAGAAAAAAGAAATTGTGAAAGGTTATTGGCATTTCTTCGTTGCATATAGTGGCATCATAATTTCAAGGAGTTAGTTTGATAATTTTATACATTCTTAAGGATATAATCGTAATTATATATTTAAGTGATTTTTAATATCAAATTCTCTCAATCTCAGTCAGAATTGTTAAATAAGACACTATTTTAGTACTGCATTAGCGAATCATTACAACAGTACCAAATAATTCAAATTTAATTTCTTTATTCCATTGCTTGTAATGGCGTACTTAAATGTTTTAATAGCTTATTTCAATTTCAAATAATTCTTAGAAGTAAAAAGTACTTCAAAATACTTCAAAGTAGTTCACTATAAAAAATTTAAGTATTTGTATAGTAATTGAAAAATTTCACTTACACTGTAATGCATTACTCCTTTCCTACTATAGTAATAAATAATTAAAAATTTAAGTATAAATAATTACTTTTTGGAAAGTCCTTATTGCAGTATATGTTAGCTTAGCATTACTCAGTAATGAATTACTTTTTGAATGCATTATTTAACAACTCTGATTTCTGTTAAGTTATGAATTAAATATGCGAATTATGGAAATATGGAATTTGAGTATACATTTCGGCAAAGTTTGTGAAAAACTTTTAAAGATAAATTAAAAAAGAAAATTGATTTTAAATCAATGAATAATAACCAAAAGCATTAAAAATTAAATAAAAAGGACACACTATGTATAAAAAAAATTTGTTAAAGGCGAAAATGTTTTTAAACTTTTCCTTTGTATATAGTTTTCTGGAAAAAAATTACAAAATGTAATTTACATATTTATAGGAGTATATATATATTTTAAAAGTTCCTTTTAAGTTAACAAATTTATAAATAAATTGTCCATAGTTTGAAGAGTTTCATGAGAATTTTCATGAATTTTTTATAGAAATTAATTTTAATACAAAATATATTGTGTAGGGGGAAGCAAATTACAGTCAACTTTATTTAAAAATTTACATTACGAATTTAATTCAATTCAATTGAAGCCATTATACAGCTTGATATATTGACCATCTCAGTTTAATTTCCAATTTACTCAATTTTCAGTCTGGCATTCATTAGCACGTCATATCATAAAGCTAAATGTCATAAAAGATTATATTGACAAAATATTTGTCATTCTTTCAAGCCAAATAGTTTAATATCAGCAAAGGAAAGCGAAATTCTTGTTCAAAACATTTGAAATCAATATTGTTAAGGTCAGTAATATGAAATTAGGTTTTCTGTACTCACGCTAGTTAGCATGCATTTGTTATTTAAAATTGTTATCAATTTCCACTAAAATATTCAGAAGAAAATTCTGCGAAAGATAACATTTACGAAGTTCGGACGGAGTATTTCCAAGTCATGCTAACTATATCTTTTTAAAATTCAAAATAAATAAATTTGTTACTACCACAGAACTTATGTAAATAAATGTTTAAATGTAACGCCATCTACCGGAAATATATATATTAAAATTAAAGGATGTAACGAGATGTAATTTAATTATCCATATTATCATCATTTATTTGAATTCATATTGTGATCAATTTGGTATCAATAAAAACTGTCAATTTCGACAGTTACACCATCAACGTAATAATGTCCTTTTACTTCTAGCATTATTTTCGTATAGAACTGCATAATTTTTTTTTTAAATATTCCCAATAAGCAATTTTAAAAATTAATAAAATAGTCCTTGAAAACATAACTTACCCTATAATCCTATAAACATTAACTTAAGAATCATATTCATTTCATAATATTATACAAAATACATTTAAGACTTAAATATAAAAAGAATTAAAAAAAATATATACAATAACAAAAAGTTACTCTATTATCGTCTTCATCAATATCCTTTTTTTTTTTTACTTTTTATTTTAAAACTATTTATATAAATATTCTAACTTAAGGCAAACTATGAAAATTCAAAAATAACTTTTTAACTATTTGAATCCTTTGAATATATATACATATATATATACAATAAAAAGGATCAAGTGCCGGGGAGTAATATAATGTCAATTTCTGGTTTTTTGGTTTGATGTTAACACGTACCCATTATAAGAATATTATTAATATACATATATAGTACATATAAATATTTTATTAAGAAGATAATAGAAGAGTCCTTTTGGGAAATTATCAAGGATATGCCTTTAAGAGAGGATTTTTTTTTTGGTTATTGTTGTTATTGAAGAATATATATATATATATATTTGTAATGTATAAATATATATTTGTAAAACTCTTAATAAATGTAAAGGAATTGGCAAAAAGAAGATGATGACGACAGTAACAACAATTCAAAGAATATTATACGACAAATTTTGTCAGTGATATATATATATACAAAGGATCTCTACTACACAACACTATACAAATTCTTTTAAGAGTTACACTTATTGGAGGTTATACAGATAGAATTTTATAATTTATATATTTTACGAGGAATTATGAATGAATACACCTGAAATATATTCTAAAATCAATTTTTCTGTACACTTTCGATAATGGAGATTACAAAAATAGCCGAACTGTATGTACGAGTGCACTATGCTCCAGCAAATATCTCAAAATAATTATAGTACGATTTTAGTGAAATTTACAGCAGAGCTTTTTTTCCAGATCTCTACAGATAGTTTATTCCGCAAAACTTGTTAGTTCAATCGGTCCCTCTCAAAATTTCCACATTATATAAAGTCGTTCATAAGCACTTAGTGCACGAACATGAGCGGTGTTGGAAGCTGTGCTGTAGTGTATTTTTATATAAAAAGCTAAAACAACAACACTACAGCACAGCTTCCAGCACCGCTCATAGCGTCACTCTATTCGTGCACTTAGTGTTACGTCGTTCATAAGTGATTTTTGACTAGGAAACTTCGCTCAAATAATTTTCTATTTCGACCAATTCACAGTATATAAAATAAATTCATGTGAGTCTTTTCTGCAAATGTGGGATTGGAAAAGATTTTTGTCAGCTGATAACAAAAAATAGTCTAATATCTGTCAGAAGTCTTTCACAGAATTCCCATAACATCATATCGCCAGAATTAATCCAAAAATATGAAATTTTGTATTAACATTCATGAAATTTGTACTAAACGCGAGGTTTTAACAAACTCTGTTGTTTTACTACCCATATTGGTTAACAGCTTTTATTATCAGTGATAGCATATACAGATGGTGTGAACTAAACACAGCTACCAAATAAATATAGATTTGTCAAATAAAAAATTTAAGCAATGGACAGAAATAAAATATATAATAAATATTGAAAAGTGTACGATATTTGAAAGTATGATTGAAGATTGATTGAAAATTGAATTTTCAAATAAGAATTACTCCTATTATATATAGAAAATATGAATGAGGTTTTTCCAATTTTTCTATTTTTCTGTACTATGTATTTTTAGGAAAAAATGTTTTTTTGAAATTAAAAAGTTTTTGTAATCGATAATAATTCAAATGGTATCATATAAAAAATAAAAACTATTCAAAAATGAATGAAAAGTTTTTCATTTAATAGGAAAATTTTTGTGGTTTTTTTTTTAAAAAACAATTTTGATTTCTCTACTTCCTTTGGTAATATACTATATAAATATATAAATAGTTAGGAAGGCTGAGGGTCCTTATGGTTGGACAGAGATTAAATTATAAAGAATACTTCAAGCTTTTAATATTGTATATGTACATAGTTTTTTTGTATTATTTTGATGAAATTTTAATCAGTAAATGAATAAAAGGAAGTTATAAGTGTCCTTTTTATTTGAGGGCAAAAAAATAAAAGAGTTTTTGAAACCCAGATGATCAAATTATTTATTATAACTGGATTGTGATAAAATGGAAGTTTTAATATGGTTGAATTTATTTTAAAATTTAATGGAAAAACCAATATTTTTCAAGTATACTATTACAAAATTTACAAATTTTATACATTAAAGTATGATTTATTTATATTTATTAAATATTTAATTTGTTTAAATTTTAGAAATTTTATATTTATCAATAAAATTGCAATTTTTTTAAATAGTTGGAGGATATTATTCGTAATATAATTAGTTTTGAACATTATATTAATGATGTAATTTGAGTATTGCATATTTTTAGGCAGTTTTATATGTTAAAAATAAATTTTTTATATAAGTAAATTTATATAATTATTGTAATTTATTTATAATTAAATTAGAGGATATTAACTATAGCTACGGAAACATTTGATGTTATTTGAAAATTGCATATTTTTAGGCAGTTTTTTTTAGAAATTGATCAAAACAAATTGATTGATTGAATGATTTATATAGCAGAGATCCACTAGGGGTGGATCCACTAAATTCAACTTCTGCTTCATACACTACCTAGTAAGAACCAAAGCAGTGATACAAAAAGTGTTCAATTGTTTGACTTTCGCCCCCTCAACCCTACATATTTTTACCAATACTTAGACATTATATAAAATTTTATTCCGATATAAATATTCTAATAAAAATAATTCATAAATTTAAAACAAAATTTTGAATTTAAGTCTGTAATCGGATAAATTTCAAATAAAATAAATTTTAAAATATTTTTATTCTTGATTTTCTTTAATTAATTCATAGATTATAATCATGAAAATTGTCTACTATTAAAATATTTTAGCTTAATTAACAAAAATTTCACCAAATAATGAAAATCATTAATTTTGAAAATTATACAAAAAAATGTTTTGGATTTTAGCCAAAAATTATCGATTCATATTTTAATTTAAAAGTGAAATTTTTCAATTAAGTATTTGTCAAATGTTATACTTTTCCTGGGTTCTGTAAATTGCTAAAATAATACATTTAATATTCTAACACTTAAATATAGAATAAAAATCGATTAATATTTTTATATAATTCTTTTACTTATCGTCCTACATAAATCATAAATGCACTTTTCTGTTGTCTTTCGATTGTAAAGGGGTCACGAATAATTTTTGAGTCATGATTAACAAAACTTAAAATCATATTCATACATTAATATTTAATGTAATTATGTAATATGTAATATAAAGATTTATGTTCTGGCAAAAGACGTTTTCCAAAAAAAAAACTAGTTTCATGGTTTCATCCCTCCTCTGGCAAGGACATTTTTGATAAATATATTATTATTGTAGATATTTTATGTTGTTTTGTGTCCTTGTTCAATTTAAAATTTTGTGGTCAATAACAAACTATACACAGATAAAAATTTTAAGGACAATTTTTATTTTAAGTTATGTTAGTACACTAAAAGCATAGTTAGATTTTGTACATGATAATTTTCTATATAATTTTAAATGAATATTAGAACAAAGTAAACATTTTAAACAAATTTTCTAATGCTTTATGCATTTTATTTTAAAAATTACATAATTTGTATGTACTATATACAAAAAATACTGCAGACAAACTTTAATTATAAAAAAACTATTTCAATCTGTATCCTTCGATCAGTTTTTACGAGTACATATAGTTATAAAATAACTATTTAGAGTTGTGACGGAAAGAAAAGCAACTAAAATTTAGGTTAAATCCATTTGTCATAAATTGTTGTTTAGTTTCACTTTTTGATGTGTCAGTAATTAAATTAAGTATTATGTGATTTTGTGATAAAGTTTGATATCTTAAAATTTAGGGTATGTACCTTCAATTGGTCCATAGTTCAAACTAAATTATGTTCAGAGTTAGTTTCCGAAGTATACAGGATAAATGTATTTCTAAGAGGATTTATAGTACCATTTCAATTAAATTTTGCAAATAGGTTAGTTTTCTGATCTATACTTGGTGCCCGATAAAATTTAAGGATTTATATAAAATAAATTCAGAATTGAAATTTTGTATATGTGTCAGGATTGTTGATATGACATATTTGTGAAATTTGTTTAAAAAACAATGTTATAAATAACTACAAGTTTTGAGGTACCCTTAGGTTTAGCTGATTTTGTTGGGGAGTTTTGGATTAGTACAAAAAAAAATCTAGCAAGTAAAAAAGTGTACTAGAATTTTTGAAGAAGAAAATTTTATAGCATTTTCAATGTGAATTTATAACAAGAGAAATTATATATAAAAAAAATGTTGTTTATATTTTAAGTGGTAATAAAAAATAAAATTATTTTGGAATTAAAATAATTGCCGAAACATTTTGGTCAGATTTAATGGATACGTGCAGCAGCTGTGGACTGTTGGAAATGTTTAATAATTTATACATTATATTTATATTTATCGAAAATTTCATTGCAGGCTAAAATTTACGATAATATCGATTTTAAATAATACAGAATTTTTAAATATTTTATTTTATTATTATAGCAATAATAAACATTTTAAAATGGTATAATTTTTTAGAATTTTGCGAAAATTTGATAATCGTTATCGGTGATTCATTTAACAGTGATTCGTTATCGGTGATTCATCTAACAAATAACTCCGGAGTATGTACTTAAATAAACATCGAATTGACATATTTAACGAATTTTAGTCGCCTCGCAATAAATAATTAAAAAACTACTGTCATTATCTGATTCTTAATGAAGAGATATTAAGAGTAAACAGTTCAATTGCTGGTGTCTCTATATTTAGTGGATTTGTGTACATACTTGATTTATAAAACACACAAGTAAAGACACGCAAAAGTTAATAAAGTTAAGAAAAGTAACAATATTAAGAAATGTTCATAGGATATTTTAACACACATAAGAACCAGAACAAAATGATCTGTCAAAATGACAATAAATAACCCAATCACGTATTTGAAAATTGCCCTATCTCTACACGTACGAAAGTTAAGAAAATCTTAAAGTTAATTTAACCTTAAACATTTTTACGGAATTAGTTACATTCGTATGCGTCTTATAAGTATTCTATTTAACTTTTTAAACTTTTACGTTTCGTAACATTCTTAACTTTTTGATGTGTCTCATGTGAGTTGCGTGTATCATAAATCAGGCTTTATTTTCTTTCAATGAAATTTATAATAAAAGTGATTAATTTAAAATGTGATATATTTTTAAATATCTCTTTTTTAGTACTAACTTTTATATTATCATATGTACAAAGATTGGTTAAAATATAGTGATATAAAATTGGTGGTAGTTCGTTAAACAATTATCATTAAATTCGTCATATTTCACCAGTAAATGTATAAGGCAATTTAACTAATTTCCTTTAAATAATAAAATATTTATTTAAGCATAAATTCTGTATATATCAATTTTGCAATTCAACTATTTCCTTATGGATTACCATTTCCTCTTTATAGTTCCAAAATTTTGCCAAAAAAGCTAAGAGCATTACAGAAATAAACATAATCTTAAGTTTAGAATTACATGAATAAAACCTTTAAGCTTAAATATTTTAAATAAACATTTCCTTTACAAAAGGATAAAAGACTCCTTAAAACCCTTACGAAATAAACATTATGAATAAGTAATATTTAAACAGTTAAATTTTGTATTTAAGGTTAAAAATCAGTTTTAATATTAGCTCATAAAAATATGAATGAAATGTGCACTATATAAAAAGTAAAACTTTTACGATAGAAACTATTTCTTCAGTTATGGGTAATTGATGATATTTTAATTCCATTTCAGTTTGAGTGAACAGAGGAAGAAAATTATCGTTTTCAGGTAATATAATGTTTTAAAGTCACCTTCTCGTTTGACTCAAACGAAAAAACTATCAAGGAATGTTTTTATAAAGTTTTGAATTTTGAAAAACTATGAATTTGGAAAAAAAAAACAGGGTTTATTATTTATTAATAATCGGACTAGGCAAGATTAGGTTATAATGGCAGCAGAGTTCCATATAGACGACAATGTAACAATAAGTAAAGTAAACAACCTAAAATAGAGCGCGAAGCTTTTTATTGTCGTAAAGTCCTAACAAACTAAACTTCTATTATTGAGTTACTAAAATCGATTTTTAACAGATCGAGTACTGATAAAAATTACCAGATTTTTTTTTAATTTACATTGGTTGGTCTTAGAGGACCATTTTAACAATTAGAGCATTGTTAATTTACATTGATTGGTTGGTTGGTCCAGTCGAACTCTGCATCATTATTACAGCGTTTTGACAAAACCCACTTATTTAATGAATGATATCACTTAAGTCGGCTTTAGTTTACCCACGTCTTCAAGGTTTTCTGTAAATAAATCTGTTATATCGAAGTGAAAGATAATGACATAACAAATGTTCCATTGCCTGCTCCTCTATACACCGGCGACAAGTAAAATTTTGAAATAGAGTAAATTATATAATGATATATTTTTATACAGGGTTAGATATTAAGGTGCTTTCTAGTAAATTTAAAGAATTTCGTAATTGCAGCAAAGTTGAACTATTTTCCAATACTGCGGTACTTACCATATCATTGATATTTCAATGGAATTAATATTTACATGTAAATGAAATTTACATTTCGAGGAGTAAAAAAACTTGGAGATTTCTATTTTATACAATTTATATTGCACTCATTCAAATCATTAAAAGATAACAAGCAAATCAAAAGTCCATTTAAATCTAACTATTTATTAACTATTAAATTTTTCAAATTATTGAACCACAGAATAATTTATAATTGACTCTCATTTTAACCTAACCGCATACTTTTTAATTCATTTCAAAACAGAAAATTTAGATTCTCGAAAAAAAAAACAAAACAAATCAACGAATTTGTTTTTAATTGAAAAAATATTCCTTGTTATGATCCTTGAAAATATACAACAAGAAAAAAAAACCTTCATTATAACAAAAACCTATAAAGAAAATAGTCAATTGTGCAACAGATAACAAATTTAATTATAAAAATTCATCTGCACAACAAGGTAAAAATTTTGATATGATCATAAAAATAAATTTTCAAAAATAACAGAAAAAAATTACACAACAAAATTTAAATCAAAAGAAAAATTTGAAATAAAAAAAAAAAAAAAACAAAGTCGTAAAAATATCTAAAAAGTAAAATACAATAAAAAAAATATAAATAAGAAAAAAGTCCTTAATTTGCGATGACGCACGCTAAGTAAAAAGAATAACAAATGCAAAATAAAGAAAAAAACGTAAGTAGACAACAAAAAGATAAAAGTGAAAATTGAAGGAAATTAATTTTCCTTTAAGGTATATTTTATAATGCAAAAAAAAAAAAAATTATATAATATTAATTTATATACAAAATTTTAACTGATAAAGGATTATTTTTTTTAAGGACTTTTGTTATTGGCGTAGTGTTTATTTAAGCTAATATTTAATTAGAGTTTATTTTTATATTTATTATTTGTAAAATTGATGGTATAATGAAATTGTATAAAAGTTTGTTTGTCAGTAAGATTTAAATTAAATATAAAATTAATTAGTTTTGTTTAAATAAAATTATAAATTGTTTTTCATATAAAATTTTCATTGCTAATAGAAAATTAAAAATTAAAATCAATAGGATTTTCGCCGCGGGATGATTTATTACATAACGTGGTCGCCATTTTGATAGACATGAATTTGTGATAGTTCACATTTGGTAGTCGTCAAGTACAGACGTAGCAAATTTCTTATGGAAAATATTCGATAAATCAACGTGATAAAACCATAATGAGTGATGAGGTTAATTTCCATTTAAATGGGTACATTAACATACGAAATAGTCGGTTCTAGTTCTGGGTAATAGAAAATAATCATTTGAAGATGACTCACTTTTGTATCCACGGTATGTGGTCTGGAGTAATCATTAGCCCTTACTTTTTTGAAGATGATCGTGGCGTTACGGGTTATGGGACAACTGTTATTACAGAACTTTATATTACCATTTTGACACGCTTTGGGCTTGGTTAACATGTGGTTCGAACAAGACATGTTACAATGGAAATACAGAGAAATCTGCAATTACACAACGAATCATTACCACAGTCGACAAATTTAACACTCCCGGACTTATCTAAAGAACAATATTTAGACCAGTACACCAGAAAGATTTGAACAACTTTAACAAAATATTCGTGATGAAATTAATAAAGTATCGATTGAAATATGTGAAATGTAATGACAAATTTTATAAAAGAGCTCGCATTTGTGAGCCGGATATTTATTGTTAACATTATTTTCCAAACGTAATTCAATTTCCACGTTCCATCAATTTTAATTTGTTACTTCGCTATTAATGAGTATAGCTGCATTGGAAATACAATCGCTAAAAAATTCAATACGCATAATTTTTCTCCATAATGAATTAAATAATCAAATATTATCGGGAATAATAAAATTTACTAGGAAATTCCATTTTTTATCAAAATCAATCATTTAAGCCTATTAAAAACATACACGTCATTGCTCAAGATTAACGAAATTGACTTAAGTCTGCTCAGTTAAGCTCACTTAGTTTCTCATGTTAATTTTTACTTTAAGAAATGTTTATCCACTAAGAAAGCATAAAATAAATTAGTCGCACTATATTATAAGGTAACCAACCAAGTTTTTCAATTATCAAAATCAGTCCAATTTTATGGACGGTTTTCACAATATATAAATTTGATATGGTAGATATTCGACGTTTACTTTCAAAATCCAAAGATAGCTCAACTTAAATATGAAACCGTAATTGCGTTTAATTTCGAAAAATGATCACTAAATATGACTACTTGGTCACTTTCCTCGAAAAAGGACCAATTTGATCAATTGATTTAACGATTTTATTAATTATTAAAAATTATTATATTGACTTACCATGAATAACAAGTTCCGAATCTTTATTCAATTCATACAAACGTATTGCTTCATCTAATTCCATTTGAGTTGATATCGTACAAGGATCATTTTCATCATCAACCCATTTCATTGTAAATGGCTAAATTACAAAAAAAAATCAAATCAAATTATTTAACATCGAAAATTAGAATTTTATCAAATATTTTACCTGATCAGGTGAAAAACGACAAATTCCACGAATTTCATGACATAATTTCTCATATGTGATATTCTCATCAATATACGTAATCATTATTTCACCATTATAAGCAGTTTTAACTTTAATTTCATTATTAACACTGCTACTGCCATCTTGAATGGGTGCAGTTAATTGTGTTGGTGTTTTAAGCATTTTCTAATTTTCTTTTTTATATTATTATTTTAACAGCCTAAGAGATTCAACTGTGGATGATAAGAAAATTACTTGTTAATAATAATAAATAAAAAAATATTAAAATGTAATTTTATGAAATTATAAAGTTTTTGTTTTTAGTAACATTTAAAAGGTTAAAAAGTTTGGAACATTGCACATTATTCATTTTGTGTTATATTTATGAGGAATTTTCTTCTCTAAAAAATATATTAAGTATAAAGTAAAATTTCAAAATAAAAAAATTTTATTATAACACTTTTAAGATAAAGTTTTGTGAAAGAAATCAAATTTTAGAAAAGTTTCATTGCAGCCGTTGGGATAATTTATGTATTTTTATTTATTTTTAGCTATTAATTATTATATATGACAAAAAAGATTATAGACAAACTTTTATTATAAATAGTATAAGAAGAATATCTAAAAAAATGTAAATATTTAATAATTTTTCTTGTTAAATTTATTTTAATTACTTTTTAGCATAATTTAATTAAGAAATTTGATGAGAAACGATTGATAATGTTTATAAAATTGTTGTTTAAGTTAAATTGTTATGCTATCCATACATTATGCAACGTGTTGTACAACTTGGTCAAGTTGTATCGTGTGTGAGCAAGTTGACATCACGTTGACAACTATTTTGTTTATATTTATTCAACACGTTGTACAACACATTGCATAATGTATGGACGACTTTAGTCTCATCTATGGAAATTGTCCCGATCTTAAATAAGCTTCTATTATAGTTTCTAAATTAACACGGTTAAATCGATTCATACTTTAATAAGTCTTAGACCTTAAATAATCTAATTTAAGTTCACATTTATTATTGTCAGTATAAATATTAAAAATTATAATTAAATACAAATCTTGCATCAAAATCTGAAAGTTTGAAATTAGTGTGTTCGATCAATTTGCCAGTATAAGCTTCGACCGGTTCGACCAATTCGACGAATTTTTAGTTATTGAACAGGAAATGTTAATTGTAACATTTACATTACTCTTATTTAACAGTGCCGGGACACTTTGTCAGATTTCGAGGAAATTTATTAGTTTCGTAAGCTTCAAATTTTATTGTTAACTGATATTATAAATAGAGACTAACTTATATCAGATCCTGTAGAACCTACAAAATAAAAATTGCCCTTTTAAATCCCCTTTAAAATTATTCAGCTGTTCATTAAAAATATGTTTTATCGGAAACTATTTTTTTTTTTATTATTTTTATTATCAAATACAGAAAGCTTCTATAAATAAATAATCTGAAAATTGTGAAAATAATTATGTAGAGATAATCCTAAAATCAATAAATAAAAATTAATACCAAAACGTATTTTAATTTATAACCTTTTAATAGGATTGCAATGTACATAAATTACTAACTTATATCATCCAACAGAAACAAAAAAGTTCTATTTAGTTATATGGAGTTTAACAAAAAAAAAATATATTTCTGATGCCAACACATTACCAAACTAGGTCACAAATCGACCAAAAAATAAATATTTTATTCCCAAAAAAAATCGTCGTACCAGTGTGCAAAATGAGTTTGGCATTAACAGCAAATATAATATAAAAAAAAACAGAAATTTTTGTATTAAAATCTCTTTATCATGCCTTCTTTTTTATGGTCAGCCTTTACAAAATTTGACCTGTTTTTTTTTTGTTGTAAATGGAGAAATGATCTACCCAATCATGGTGGTAAAATTACACAATAATTTATTAACGATTTAATGCGCTTACCTCTATGTCTATACATATATTTATTTTATTTCATATAATAATGTTTCGTTTCTACAACACATTCGGTTGGATTTTAAAATCAAAAAATAAAAAGGATTTTTTATATTGTCATTTAATTTTCTACATACTATTACAATGTAAATTGCGGAATTTTTCCACATTTTTTTAAAGATCAATTTCACATTATAAATGAACGAGAAATTTCAGGATTTTCAGTTATCGTCCAAAACGGATGATTTGAATGATTTACTTATATTACTTGGTATTCGGCAAAGGATACAATAACGATAAAAAAATCCATTTAAAGATCAGTACTTAAACCAACATTGGGCCACCAAAAAGTACGTTTTTTTAAGTATTATAGAAAAAAACAAAAATTGTTAACCCTACGAAACGTATATACGAAAGTATATTCTGTATCGAGGTTAAAAATATAAGTAACCTAAGCTGGTAGACGGGCAATCTGTAGTGACAGTGAAGAAAAGTATGATTTCAATAAACAATTTGGTTTAGCCGAACTTCTTACTCAGAACAATTTATTAAGCTCACCCTGACAAATATTAATATTTTTCTTTGGGAGCCTTACACATCCACCATGCCGTAGTTAGCCTATTGCTTTGGGTCTATTTATACAACATTAATACTCAATGGGATATTCAACAAACATATTTGTCTGAACTCAATGCCCAAGACGTAATATTTTAATACATATATTTAGTTTTCAGTTTAGTATAAAAATGATTACCAAATGACTTTGCATTTCAGTGCATTAAGAAATTAAAATTACAGAAAAATATAGTTAAAATATTAATAGTAAAAGTCTATAAAATATAAAAATTGTTGTATTACAGTATAAGAAATATAAATTTACAAACTTTTATTCCCTTAACATTCTTGTTCCTTCTGCTGTTTAATATTTTTAATGTTATAGTAGTCAGAAAATTTATATTTAATTGAAAAATTGTAATAAATAATAAAGTAATATTTGTTTTAAATTCCCCTAAGTAAGAATATGGTAAATATTTTTTATTATTAATTTATTTTAAAATGAACATTTAAGAATTTCAGGTTAAATTCACGGTTCAATCAATCTGTAACCCGAACACATTTGTAACTATTTGTTAAATATTTAAATTGGAATATGAGGCGTTTAAATTTTTGTAAGAAGGTCGGGTCCGGGTCTTGCATTTCATTTTGCCTGTCTCAACATGAGCTGATAAGCACACAAGTGTTTACTTCACCAAAATCAGATACGAAATATAGTTTAATTAATAGTCAAATTAACTTTTTGGGGTCCAATGAAATATATATCATCTCAATTAATGTTTCACATAAGTATTTATTTCAATAGCATGGTAAATAATATAAATTTCATAAAATATAATTCTCTGGGCCAGAGTATGTAAAATACCACAGATCCGTAGATTATAAAATACCAAGGATCAGAGTTGAAATAGTTTCTAATTCGAATAGAATTTTTAAATCCGGAAATAAGCGATAACAGAAGAACAAATTGAAACATTAAAAACATAATATTAATAGTAAGAATTGCTCAGGATCTATGAAAATATCTTAAATATGAATAAAGCTTCTGGACTATTACTTACATGATTTCCAATTGGATATATTTGAATTAAAAAAACATTCTAAACGTTTAATAAAGTCAATGATCTTGTACTGTCAAGTAATATGAAGAGAAAAATTGAAACACCATATTTGTTGCTCCAATTTATCCGGAACAAAAGATGATATAGATTGGCAGTTTTCATGACCGATTTCAAAGAAGGAACCACGTAATAATTTAAACTCCGAAACACCGATTTCGTACATGTTCTGAGTAAATGAAATAGACATCTAGGTGTCTTTGCATACTCCGTGCATGGAGGGACAGGTTTACAAACCAACAAATTGTCTGACTACATTTATGACGTTTAAAGAATTGCAAATAACTAAATATTATCTAAATCCAGATATAAATAATATAAGTATACAGAAACTGAGTCATTTGAATAGTCTGTAAGTATTTGAATGCATTTTATTTAATTTGAAAGGATTTGCTGGAAAAAAAAAACATATCTAAAGTTTATACATATATTAAACGGAAATAAGTAAGTAATTATGAATATTTTTAATTGAAATAAGTTCAAGAGTTATACTATTAACAAAATACTGAAATAAGAATAGTGGAAATGAATTAACGAGGGGAATCTTAGTCTTATATTATCTATACACTTAACATTATTCCAGTATAAAATCTGATATTCTTTGACATTCTTTAATCGAAAATATTCGTAATTATTGAAAAACGACGCAGAATTTTCTAACCAAAATATATAACACTGTAAAAAAAATATAAGAAAAATTTACTGGAAATAAATTAGTGCAGAAAGTTATAACTTCTTAATGTAGTGAAACGCTTGCTAATTGAATTGCTCCTACCCAACCAAAAAAAAAATATACAAATACTTATTTACAAAAAACAAATCAAGTAGGTACCGGTGATGACCTATTCACATATTCCATCAAATATTCTAATAAGCATTCTCATATTCCTTAATATTCTATGATATTCGTTTATGGGAATATATATTATTGAAGACATTTTAAGCTAATTAGTTTCCTCTCGTGAATAAATTATATTGTACAATTATATTGATTACTATTTTTGGTAGCACTATAATGGACTATAATAGAAGCACTATTATGTCATAATTCAAAGCTCAAAATAGTTCGTTAAGTAAGTAATTATCATAGAAAAAACACACGATGCTACCAAGTAACAAATCCGATGATTTCCATTACCAAGATCTAATTTCTGTTTTAAGTCGTTGGGTTACTTCGTAGAAAACTTATGACACGTTCAGAGTGAAGCTGTGATATGGTAGAAACTCTTTATATGCTAGCAATCTGCACACATATATTTAAATGAGATGGAGAAAAGCTATTTACAAAGCGAAAGCTGATTTTGAAGCTCAATGCTAATAAACTCTCTTGAACAGATTTTGATGCTGAGCAAAGCAATTGAAGTTTCATATACAGATGTATTTTAAGAAATTATTTGTTTTTACAAATATAGGTACGCATTCTCGCGAAAGGTATACAAACTTGGAACTTGAAAATTTCGAAGTTTGTTTTTTAAAAAAAAAATCTTTACTAGAGTTTCTTTTTATCACAATTATCTGCTAAATTATAAATTAAAAAGTGAGAGGAAAATTCTATGAAATTAAAAGAGTAAAGTTAGAATGAATCTACTATGACAAATTATACAGCTTTCAGCATAGCGCAACTTCAGCACCGCTAATAGATTCACTCCGAACGTGTTCTTATGCAGTGACAGAACATCAAACAAATTTTATGAATATGATTAACTGAACGAATATTTTGACAGCATTTACAGAGAAAAGATCTACTACTAACTGGAAATCTAACCATTTTAAAACAAGTAACCGGGTAGTAGCAATATGGTCAGACTTTCAATTATATGTCATAAAACATCGCAGTTAGTACATAAATAAATCCTAAAATAAATAGTCCTAGGTAAATTCGATAAATTAAAATAAGAAATTAATAACTAAAAATACCATAATCAGGTCGAAAATTTAAGTAATATTATTATATTCTCACAATTTGAATAAATTTCGAAGGCATAGTATTTTATATAAATAAACAGTGCGTAAAATATGATTCATTCTTATCTTAATTTTATCAGCTTATATTTTATCTTTATTCATTTAAAATAACACTAACAAAAAAGATTAACAAAATATTTGCTGATTTAAATAATTATTTATTCCTGTTTTTAAATTTAATGAAACCAAAACTTGTAATTTAAATGTTTGTGTCAATACTGATATTTCTAGGTAACACGTAAATTATGATTTTAAATAACAAATATTTTTTGAATCACAACACAAATTTTCACAATGTTTCCTTCCTTATTGTAATGATTTAAATTTCTTGATATATTCAATTATAATTAGTTGTCATTATGAATATCGTACAATAAGGAAATAAGGTCCCCTATATATTACAACAATCTCTAGAGATTTTAATTGTAAGATAGTAATTGTTATAAAGCTAATGAATTCAACTATTATTTTACTATTATTTATTTATAGTCTTATGGACGATTTCACAGTAAAAGTTTAAGCTTAACTAAACCGATTGTGTAGATTAAGCTCACTGGGTTTCTCAATCAAAATATTCCCTAAGTTTAGCTTAACCGAAAAATGTGAATAATTGAGAATGATAATTGAAACCAGAAAATATGTTAAATATAAGCTATCGAAAAAGCTTAAGTTTCCAATGTGAAATCGACCACTAAAATCATATTTTATACTATAAATTTCTAGAATATACTTTTTTAGATGTATATAGTAAACTTAAATAAGCAGCTCTAACATTAGTCAAAATCTTAACAAAATGTTAAATAGCATATCAAAATATCCTTACAAACCACCTCTCTTTTTAGTATCAAATAATGATTAATAAATACTATATATAAAGACTAAACATTCACAATTTCCAACACTAAAGAAATTCTATAAATTATTGGCATAAAATTAGCAAAATACAAATTCAATAAAACTTAATCATAATCAAAATACAATTCTAATTTATCACCTTACAAAAATTTAGGTTAATATTCTCTTATCATATTTCTACATTTATATTTTTTATAGTATATTTTATCGAACATTTCTTTTTTTATTTCCATTGTTCACATTGCACCTCATCAATTTTACTACTATAATATAATAAAAAATATCTTCTTTTGCCTGTCTCAACATTCAAAAAGTGGCACTATCAAAGAGAAACTCTCTAAATAATAAAAAAAAAACTATTATATAATGAAGAAGAACTTCAACCAAACAAAAACTAAAAAAGAGCAAAAGCAATTTAACACTGTCAGTCAATTTGAACCATTAAAAACTTCAAAGTGAAACATAAGGCAAGAACAAAAAATTCACCAATGCACATGATAATATATTTAAACTCATAAAAGTCTATCAAGAAAGTCTAACTAACACAAAAAACTAGACAATTATTTTCTTTCGTGATATATTAAAAAGTTTTTAAAATATATTACATAGTAATGAACATATCCCATCACCTGTAAACCATACTGTCTAGATTGAAACCTTTATAATGGTTGTAACGTCAAAGACGAATGACGAACAAATAAAATATTGCCTCAAATTAGTAAAATTAAATATATATACCTGTGTAAGAGAGCAACAATTTCATCACTACTTAGTATTTATGGGAATATACATGATGATTCATTAAATTAGTTACCACAACTTTTCAGATTTCCATGCTTAAATTACATTTATATATTATTCCACAATAAAAAAAAATGGTTGACTTGTTTTTTAGTAAATCGTGTGGGGAATTGGAATTGCATAAAATATGCATTTTTAATTTTTTTAGGTTTTTGAAAAAAATTCCTCTTTTGGTTGAGAATTTTATAAACATTGATAGAATATAAAATTATAGTATAAATTGATTTTGTAGTTGTAAACTGATTCTGTTCAGGGAAATAAAATTTGTAAATTAATTATATAAATTTTAACTTTGAAATATTTGCGTAAATTATTTTGGAATAAAATTTAATAAATATAATAAAGCTATAATTCTAATAGAAGCCTTATAAAGTGTTCAAATGTTTCACCGAAATATACAAAATCAATTTCCGGCTAAAAATTGAATATAATTATAATATTCTTTTTTAAAATTACAATATATTTCCAAATTCAATTCAATTCATTGATGCGTACAAAATGATAAAAATATTTAACAACAAAACACCGGTAGGTATTATTATTTTTAGCCATAATTGTTACTGGGAATGAGGAGAAGTGGATTCAACAATTGGGTGGATATATAATAGTCATCGTCGTCTATATTGCCGACAATATTAAGTATATACAAAATATATTTTATATAAATTTCCATTATGTAAACAAAAATACTTCATATTTCTGAAGACTGTCTGACAACACACAGAACAATATTATCAGCCACATTTTGTTACTAAATCAAAATTTATTAAAAATTCTCAACTTTCATCTTAAAAAACAAAAAAATTTAAATAAAAATTGAAATTATTATCTTCAATTTACCTGAGTTTATGATTTATAAAATTACTTAATTTATAGAAAAAAAATTTCTTCAATAAAAACTTTTAAACTGTTGAATTCCGCAAGTGCAATGAACGCGCAAATATAAAATTTATTGTTGTTATATATTTCTTGATGTAGAAACGTAAATTTCTAAGGCACAATATTTTTTTATTTATTTTTTTTATATATAGGCACTTTTATTTTAATATTAATTATATATTTTTATTATCGTTTTTCATAAATTTTATTTTTTCACAATGTTAATTTTAATCGCGGCGACTTTCTTTTCGACAATAAAAAAAACACTACTATAATATAAATTCTGACATAAACAGCACTTTATTAATTGATATTATTAATTTCATGAATTTATTATATACATTACTATTTTAAATAGAATTTTATTAGACTTTAAATTATAAAAATTAAAAATAAAACAGAAACATTTAAAAATTTAAAACAAATAAATTAGATTGATATAATTAATTAAAAAATGTTTTAATTTAAATATAATATTTTTAATTAATTGAATAATGTTGCAATGGTGTGTAAAAAAGGCGCTTTCTGACAGTTGTCAGATTGACATTTTGATATTTGACAAATTACAAAAAATATAATATAATTTTGTGTTATAGAGAAATTATCTATATAAATTGACTTTTCAGAATTCTTCACTGTTAGATGGCGCAATATATTGTAATTAAAATTTTGAGTGTGATTTTCGAGTGTCTGTTGCTGCAGATAAGATTTGTACAATAGTTATATCTGATTTACCTTTCTTTATATCAATCTCCAATCTGGGTTAAGATAATGTATATATTATTATATCTATATGTCCATACTCTTATCCCATTATGTTTCTTTTAATTATAAAGCAGATGCTCTGCCGTAAGTACTTTTGAATAGCTGAACAACCGCATTAAAACACAAAAGTCGGTTATCACTATCTATGTACGAATTAATTCTCGAAAAAACCTCTGGGTTTTGCTCTTAGGCCAATTTGAATTGCTCTTATGCCAATTTTGATGTTGGTGTTAAATTGCTTTTGATCCTTATTCTACAATTTGGTACGATAATTGATAATTTCGTAGAGAAAGTTTCAAATTTTTAAATTTATTGCATCCTAAAATATCATACAATTTGAGTAATTGCTTATAAGTACTGTAATGCCAACTTATAATGGCTCCTTCAAGAGTATTCCAGTATACGGATCCTTCCACCCTGTGGGGCCTATATAACCATATTACTACTTCCGCTAAGAATGTATTTTTCTATCTATTTTACTGGTCATTAGCATTTAAATTTATGATAAATCCAATAAATTATGAAAGCCATATTCACTCACAATCATAACCGATATGATTATGATACCAGTAATCGTAATCGATTAGAAGATGTTTGTTTCTGCGACATGTCACAGATTTTATGAAATAAATATAAGATGTTGTTGGAACGATTGGACGAAAATAATTGGTTTTCTTCAAATCAATTTCTCTTTATCAGAATCTCACGTGTTTAGCTGCAATATCTCATCAGTAATTTTTCCCCGATTTAAATCAAATTTCTAGCATCTTGGCCATCGTAGTCTTAAGTTTGCGTAACCTTTTTATAAATTGGATAAAAATAGGAAATTCCAAATTTAAAAATGTAATTAATAGAATTTTTTTTTTTTTATTTAACTTTTCCATAATATCACAAAAATTGATTAAGTTAGCTTTTCTTTATTTATAATTTTCTGTCAAAAAGTAATTAAAAAATATATGTAATCTTCACTTAAAATTTTAACTTAATTTTTATTTCAAATTAATTATTTATTGCAGTAATTAAATAGCATAAAAAGCAATTAAAAAATTAGGAGAAAATGTCATTAAATTTAACGAAATTTATGTACCAAAGAAATATTTTCAATTCATCACAATTACTTTTACAGGCATTTAATGGTAAATTAATCAATAATGGAATTCGATTGGTAACTATAAAAGTAATTAAACCATGTGCAACAATTAAAGAAGATTTTGATGAAAGAAATATACGACTGAATCGTGTCCAATCACCACATTTATCAATTTATAAACCACAATTAACTAGTATGCTATCAATAAGTCATCGGATTGCTGGTTGTGCTTTAGTTGGTTATGCAGCTATTATCGGTTGGGGATCATTAATTTTACCACATGATTTCTCATATTATTTAGAAATGATTGAAGATCTGGAATTAAGCTCAACAACATTAATACTTTTAAAAGTATTAATTGCTTATCCAGCTGCATATCATTTTGTTAATGGTATTCGTCATTTATTTTGGGATGCTGGATTAATGTTGGGTATTAAAGAAGTATATATAACTGGTTATGTAATGCTGGCAGCATCGATTGGTGCAACAGTTGGATTAGCTTTGTTATAAATTGTAAAAAAATATTATATAAATTAAAAATATTTAAATATTAAATTATAAATTATTTTAAACTTATTTTTATTTTGTGTTTATAATTTTGGTTTTATTTTCTGACATTTATTAAAATGTAACATAAAATGTAACATATTTATTAAAGGAGCTTCTCCTCTTTGAGTCTTTTAATATACGTCTTTGAGATTTCATTTGGCGGAAACCGGAAACATACATTTTTAGATCCAGTTGGAACAAAATTTAATTTTTCACAGTCTACAATATTGTCTACAAAACTAAATTAACTAGGCCACATAATGATAAGTTCAAAATATAGAAGTCTACTTAGAAGAAATGGAAGGAGAAGAATCTTGTAGAATGGATCGAGTTGTCTATAGCAAAAATATTTAAATTTGCCAAAGTAAAGGGAAAAATATATCGTATGTTGTCCTTATACGACCTCAAGAAATAAAAAGAAGAAGAATAAATATGTAGTAGCACATTCGGTAAGAATTAAATGCCACGGTAGCTTTAAGGGTGGGCTACCGATTGTTTTATTTTGTTTTTGTTTCATTCCTTTTGACTTTGCTTATGTTTGCATTCGCAAAAACATTTTTATCGATCACCGTGATCTTACCGATTATATTCGAACCGATTGTGTCGTTGCGGACTGCTTTTGGATCGTAAAGCATCTTTAGCCCTATGTCTTAAAAATAGATGGTGCTGTTAAGCACGAATTTTAATCCCGCCATCTATTTTTAAATAATAAGGCTAAAGATTACAAATTTTTTATTTTATACTGTTGGTACCAAGAATCTGAGAAATATTTTTTCCAGACAAATGTCATTATTTAATATATTTTTGACAGTCAGCCGTGTTCACCATATAAAAAAAGGGAAGAAAGAAAGAAATTTATTGACTAAAAAAACCATAATTGCGTAATTAATTAGTGCCGGTTTTTAAAAAATATAAACACTTTAATTATGACGAAATTATTATAATAGAAATTTTGTTATGAATTTTCTTATTGTTTAACCAAATGAAAATTAAAAAATTTTTCTTTTGGTCAATGTAGGTTATGGCTTCACATACATTTAGTCAAAAAAAATTTCAACCAACAGCACCGGACAAAGGAAGTTTTCCATTAGATCATGAGAATATATGTAAAAAATTAATGTTAAAATATATGAGTTGTTTACGTAAAAATAACGATAATAATTCATTGTGTCGTATAGAAGCAAAAGAATATTTATCCTGTCGTATGGATAATAATTTAATGGCTAAAGAAGATTGGTCTAAATTGGGTTTTAATAATAATAACAATAATAATACAACATCAAAAAATCCTTCCATTCAATTAGATAAAAAAGAATAATCAAAAATCTATTTGAAAATCAATTAGAATTTTTGTGTGTTTTTATCGAAAGTTACAAACACAAAAAAGTAAATATAATAGAAGCAATTATAGAAAATTAGATCACGAAAGAGATTTTAAAAAAAGGAAATTTTTTTTTATATAAATATTTTTATTTGCAAATTATATAATAAAAAAATAATAATAAAAAATATTTTACAATTATGAGTTCAACAAAACCAACTAAAAATATTATAATCGGTTGCACTGGTAGCGTTGCAACAATAAAATTACCTCTACTTATAAAACTGCTTTTAGATAGCGATAGTCCCTTTAAATTTGTGGTAATATTATTAAATTTAATTTTTTATTTTTTACATAAATTAAATTTAAATATATACACAAAATTTATTATTAATATTTTCTATTTATTTTTTTATTGGATTTTCTTTACAGATTAAAATAATTATAACTGAACACGCAAAACATTTTTTTGACTCAAAAGATATTCCATTAGGTATACAAATATTTAATGATGATGATGAATGGAAATTATGGAATAAACGTGGTGATCCAGTACTACATATTGATTTAGGAAAATGGGCTGATTTACTTGTTGTTGCACCATTAGATGCTAATTCACTATCAAAAATGGCAACAGTAAGTTTAAATTTTCGGAGTTTTACAAAATACTCATATACATTTTGTTGTTTCCTTTAATATAAATTTTCCTTCTAATTTGTAATCTAAAGATTTTGTTAGTATTGTTTCATTCAAAATAGTATAATGTTTAAAAACCCTACATAAATAACTATCTTACTGTTAAAACTTAATTTTCATAAAATTTTACATTTTCTAGGGTATTTGCGATAATCTTTTAATGTGTACAACACGTGCTTGGGATTTAAATAAACCACTAGTCTTTTGTCCAGCCATGAATACAAGAATGTATGAACATCCAATTACCTCTGAACAAATTGTTAAATTAAAATTATGGGGTTATTTTGAAGTACCATGTATTGATAAGACATTAATGTGCGGTGATATTGGTATTGGTGCAATGGCAGAAGTTCAAACAATTTATCAACAAATTGTTAGTTGTTTATTACCACCGCCAATGGCAACAATATCTACATCAATGTCATTTGAAAATGAACCAAGTACTAGTGAACAAGAAATTATAACTAATCAATTAATAACAACTGACAAACAACAAGAATCACCTCCCAATCAAAATATTGAAGTTATTGCTAATGAACAACAACAGCAACAACAATTACATAATATTATGGATAATTAATAAATAATTATCAAATTTTTTATATATATATATATTTTATTTGCAGTCTCATTAATTTTTGTTTATTATTCATTATTAATTAATATTATTATTTCATAATTTTTTTTATATAATTTTTTTATGTATTTTTCTTCATTTCTTTGACATTAAAAACAAAATAAATTTTATTATATTCACTAATTTTACTCATTCACTCATTATAAAAAATAAAAATACATTTGAAAAATATCAGAAAATAAAAATATTTAAGAAAAAAAACAAGGGAAAATTAATTTAATAACAAAAATAATTAAAACTTTTTCTTAAAAACAATGAAAATAAAAAAAATATTTAAAAAACCACTAATATTTTAATAGAGAATATCGCGCGCTTTTATTAGGCATGTTTGTAATTGACTATATTATATATATTTATAAATGTAATAATAATAAAATATATTTTTTGTGAAGTAATAATTATATATTATATAAAACAAAATAAAAATTATATATCGGTAGAAATTTTAGAAGGTATTTTTTTTTCTTCAATAATCATTTCCATATAATTTTCACTAGTCCTTCAAACCGATTACGCATATCGTACCGTTGCTAAAAATATTTGATCCACTCCTTTAAAAAATACTTCGCTCCGGCCAAATAAAATTAATTTTAGAAAAAGAATCAAATCTGTTTATACTACATTATTTCGGTAATGTTCACAACTAAACTAAATTTATTATGTAAAGGAATATTGTTAATTGTAATTTTGAATGAATTTCCCTTTATCTGTTGAAGTGATGCCTGAAAATATACTGTGTTCAAAACATGACAATTGTTATCAAAACAAATCGCAGATTATTCATAATATACAATTTTTTAAATTGAGATTTCTAATTTTTTAAATGCGGTATTTTGGTTCAAAAGATATGAGGTAATTTTAAATATTCGGGAAGGACGATATAAAAACTAACTCTTTTTCGTCTAAATCACGTATTAAACGTAGCTGATCATAGAATATCATTAATAGAATATTATTAATATTACATTTTATTAAGTTAATTATAATTTTAATTTCAATTCAATTTTTATTTCGGTAATATATAAATGTGGTATTTTGAATAATACTGGCTAATTAACTAACCGAAAGTAAATTGTTCAAATGCAATTAAACGGAATTGTTTTGCATGTGCTAAATTTCATAAAGAATACTAATGTTGGAATTTAATGATTTTTATTTATTAATACTTACCATTGTTACCAGATTTAATTTATATACCGCGGAATGGAACTGCTAATAATTAATTAAATTAAAATTTGAAAAATATTATTTTAGTTTTACTTGAAAAACAATAAGATATTAAGTAGAATTTATATTACATTGGTAAAATCATTGATTAAATAGTAAAATCATAGTAATTATTAAGTAAAAAGTTTCTCTATATTCATATTAATTATTTTCTTGCTATATCCAAGCAGAAATCTGATTTTTCGAACTGTGAGAACATTAAAATTAATTGTAATTTTTGTAAATCAATAGAGGGACCAGTAATGAAGGTATAGTCGCCATCGATAAAGCATTTTAAAACTAAATATGTATTATATATATTGATCAGTTAAAATAATGAAATTCCATTTTATTTTATATATTTTATTTTGTGTTATAATTACTTTTTATTTTTATTATATATTTTTATAAACTCAAATATAATTTAATTGTAAATGTGTGTTTCTTTTTATTTTAATTAATTTGCATTTTTCATTTTCATAATTCAGTTTAATAATATTTTCCATTAAATTTTGAATAATATACTTTTCTTCCTACATTTAAAAAAAAAAAAATGGTTTTTTTTTACTTTTTCATTTTCAATTTGAATTTTATCATTTTGCCTTTTAAAAATTGTTGATTAAATATATAATAATTTTAGTTTTTTTTTTTTTCATCCTATATATTCAATTTATTTCATTCATTTTTTTTTATTTTTGTTATCATTATAAGTGATATATTTTTACTTTAAAAATTGATGAATAGAAAAAATATATCTTAAAAATTTTTGTTTAAAGTTATATCAATTTAATAATAATATTTAAATTAATTAATCAAATAATAATAATTAAAAATGAAACATTGAAATGTTTTTAAAAAAAAAAAAAATGTTTAAAAAATTGTCAAAAATACATAATTATTTTAATATTATATTTAAATTATTTATTAGTAATTAAATTCTGTGTTTATATTTTTCTGTTTATTCAAAGAAACTAGAAGATAAAATGCTTAATTTATTAGATAAATTATAATTAAAAAAGAAACAAAACTTAAATTTATTAATAATATTAATAATTATTATAATTATATTTACAAATGTGATGTTTTTTTTTATTTAGACGAATAGGATTAATATTACAATTTATAAGATTTTTTTTTTTACGGTTTTCTAAATTTTCCAACACTATAATATAATGTTTAATGAGGGATATTATTTACAAAGAAATATTGTTTTTTTTTGTAATTAGAACACTTATTTAATGTGAGTGTAAAAATCTTTATATATTTTTGTTTTTAATTTAATAATTAATTCTAAGAGACAAAAAAAAATGATTTTTTTATTTTATTTCAATAAATCACAATAAAACCAATTACAGAAAAATGATATAATATAGTATATTAATTCAAAAATTTGAGCTTTTGAATTGTGCTTATAATAATTACATGTAAAGAAAGCACTTCCTTTATAATTTGCTGCTATGTGTGTTGATGTGTCATAATTCGTATTTAATTCAGAGAATGGACACAACAAAAATATAAAAAGGAATTTTTCCTTTGGAATTTAAAAATATAATACGAAAAACTTCAGATATTTTTAATTAAATTATCTTATTATTTCTTATATATGTAAATTAAATTATTTTAAATCCTATTTAAACTATAATATTTTCTTTTTTAACAAAAAAAAAAATTAAATCTATTTTATTGTAATTAATTATATTTTTAAATTAATTAACTTAAAAAATTAAAAATCCCCTGTTCTTCCTTCCTATTACAAATTTCCAATAATTTAAAAATTAAAAATATTTTTAGAATAATTTTTTTGGGGTAAAAAAAAAATTATTACATTAAAAAATCTTAATAATTATTTTTATTTACATTAAATTATTACATTTGTTTTTAAGCTTGTTTTTTTTAAATATTTTTATCAATTTTTAAATTTTTTTTTGTTTTCTTTTTCGAGAAAAGAAAGAAAATAATAAAATTATTTTTTGAGTGAAAAATATACCCAACAACAAAGTATATTTTTTGATAAATTATTGCAGTCTAGTCAAAGTGTTTGTATATATTTTATTTAAGTGTTATTTCACAACTTTAAGTCCTCCATTAATTTATTATATATATAATTTTTATTTTAAATATTATTCATTTTATAATGTTAGATTTCTAGAATTTTTTCTTTGTAAAATTTTAGTATTTATTATATAAATTATTATAATTTATTAATTTTATTTGTTTTGATGTTATTTCTTTAAAGGCAGATAATAAATGTAAAAATAATAATAAAAAATTACTTATAGTCAAATCTGATTTTTACTTTAAAAATACTTTCCATAAAAAATGTGTACAATTCATTATTAATAGAAATTATGTTTTAAGATATCATTTTAAATTTAATGTTTTTTTTTTTTTGTTAAAAAACATTTAAAGATTTGTGATTTTTCTAGAGTAAAGTAATTTTAGAATGGTAATATGATAATGATAAAATATGTTAATAAGAATGACGAAATCAAGAAATATTTCTTCTCTTAATAAATTTTGCTCATCTAATTACACATGATACACATAATTTTGCTGGACCAATAGATGCACAATCATCATGCATAAATGCACCACATTGTTGACATATAATCATTGGATTTAATGAGCATAAACAAGTGGGTGGTGTATTTTCACCACTACTATTTGCAGATGCTGCTGTAACTACATAAGTTTGATGATTTTGATCTATACTTATATCACCATATGACAGTCCTAACAAAAATATACAATTTTTTAAATATTATAAATATATATAATTGAAATTAATTCAAATTTACCTTGATTGATTGTCCGACGTGTAACGGCTTGTATACCAGGATTAGGACCAATAACATGTTGTACTTCATTTAATGTATTTGGAGTATCTACATCTACAGAAGCTGGTCGACCTCTACCACTAATTGGTACACCATTAACACCATGAAGTTGCTACATTAATTAATATAAAAGTTTATATTATTTTAAATTTTTAAGGTTATGGAAATAACAAAATTAATAATACATATTACAAAATATTTTCGATTACTAAGAACATAATTAATATATATTTATATGCATAAAAATATTTCACTAATTTTTAACAATTTTTTAGTCTATAATCAGAAATTTCCAATAAACTAAATTTTAAGATTTACGACTAATTGTTATTAACCGAAATCAATTCGGTCAACTATCCGGATACAACATTTTAATATTAATTTGAAAACCAAATAACCCATCAAAATTTTATTTAGCTTTAATCTGTTATATATGAGTGAATCGATATTTTCATAATTGTTTTTTTATTAATCAAAATTTTTACAAATTACATGTGAAATACCGGTAACAATAGTCATATGGATTTATACGACTTTATCAATATTATAAATCACCATATTTGATATAATAATTAAAAAGAAACATTGATATGTTGATATGAGACTTTAAAATGGCTTTTGGAAATTACGCTTCAAGATCCCCAAGAAATTATAAAAAATAGATTTATCGCACTTTTACAAATAAAGATGAATTGTAGTAAAACAAAATTTACTGGAAGAAGTCGATTAATTATATGTAAAAGAGCGATTAAATAAAAAAAATATTTAATATCAGAATAATCTGTCGCGTTATGTGACTTTATCATTGTACCATTTGGGTAGAGACATTTTTAAAGTTTCATATCTATCGAGAATCATTATATAGCATCTACTGATATTATAAAGCTAATTAAAATGTTGAAATTATTTTATTTAAATTATACCTGATTTTGTGCTGGTGGAGCACTTGATGCTCTAGGTGCTTGATTATCAGCTGCACCAACATTTGCCCGATGTACTAAAACATAACGACCACCGGCTGATTGTGTTTGCTGATCAATAACTCCTTGTATTAATTGCTGTTGCTGGTGATTATGTTGTTGAATTTGTATAGTTTGATTTGTTAAACCACCATTTATACCACTACCAGCAGTTGTATAAACATGTCGTATTAATGTCGGTGATGCTTGACGTGGTACAAATTTTCTACGTGGAAATCCTAATCGTGGACCACCAATTACCTAAACAAAATATTGAAATTAGACAATCATAAAAATTTTCGAAATACAAAAAAATGACATACTTTATATACAGTTCTTGTACCACCACCAGTTGATGTAACAATTGGTTCTTCGATTTTTTTCTGTTGTTGTTGTTGTTGTTGAATATTATTATTTCCCACCAATGTTGGTGTCATAGTAGTTGTGGTATTGTTAGCGGCAGTTGTTGATGATGCTAACATTGATGGTGGTGGTCGTAATTGTGCAGTTAATTGATGACGATTTGGACTATTTTGTATAACAGCTTGGCATATTTGATAACTACGTTCTAAATTAACAGCACCTGGTGGTAATTTATTAGATGATCGTCGACCTTTACCAGAATTATTATTGCTATTATTTTGTGTTCCATTATTATTATTATTATTACCATTATTATTATTATTATTTGGTAATATTTTTGGACGTTGTGTAGCAATTGTTGATGGTATACCAGTATTTGGAATAAGTTTAAGTGGTTGATTTGATGATAATGAAATATATCCAGTTGGATTTGATGTAGTACGTGGTTGTTGTTGTGTTTTTATTATTTTATTAAAATTATTATTAATTTGTTGTTGTTGCGTTTGAAGGTGTTGTTGTTGTTGTTGTTGATGTGTTAAAGGCATTTGATGAATATTGCTTTGTTGTGGTTGAATGCTTAAATGAATTTGTTGTTGTTGCTGTTGCTGTTGATGAAGCGTATGTGCTTGTAAATGATGTGATTGTTGTTGTTGTTGTGGTGTTGCATATTGTGTTACACCTGTTGGTGTTACATTTTTTAAAATTATTTGTTGCTGTTGTTGTAGATTTTGATTTGCCTGGAATGCAAAAAGATTTTGTTGTTGTCTAAGTATTTGTTGCTGTTGTGATGTTAATAATAATTTCGAATTATTATTATTGGTATTTTGTTGTTGTTGGTGTTGCATTATAACATCATTTATTGATTGATTACTTAAACTACTATCATTTGAATTTGTTGAATTATTACTGGCCACTGTACTGGTAACTTCCATTTCAGCTGCTGTCATTGGTATTTCTAAATCAGATGAAATCTAAAAACAAAAAATATTGCGGTCAGTTTTATTTATTTATTATTGATTTTTACAGAACCCTATGGAATTTCCCGTGTAGCCAGGTAAAATTAAAGTTAATTGCAAATCAATAAATTTTATTACCTATACAATTATTTTATGATTCAATAGAGGACTATAAACTGCAACTCAGATATTTATTAAAGTAACCATAATAATAATATCTTTATTATTATTTTATGTATAAATTTCATTTTAATATACATATTATAAATATTTTATATACATTCTTTTTTTAAATCTATTTTTCCTATTTTATTTCTTATCATTTTAAAGGTAACTCATTAAATTTTTGAAATCCTTTAAATATTAATGAATTATTGTAAATGAATTGTTCTATTTTAGACAATAAATTGATTTTCTAAGAAAAAATGCATTTACTAAGAAAAATCACATAAAGGGTGATTCAAAAAAGCCTACTTTTGTTAAATTCAGTTAGCTTTGTAGAAAATATTACATTTCGAGACATGGATTGATTTTTTTTTTTCATGATTGAACTTAGGTATATACTCTACATTTAGCGCAATATACAAGGATATCACGTATAAATTTTTTAATAACTAAAATGTATGACGTTTGGCAAAAGTTTAGTTATACATGAACACAATACGAACGAAAGTTAATATAATTGTATATAAGAAGAGTTACAAAATATTTTTTAAATATGCTATAAATAAATATTTAAAACAAAAAATCATTCTTACCTGAGATATTGAACCATTATCTATACTATAATTTTGATGATTTAATTGATGATGATTCTGATGTTGTTGTTGATGATTCTGATAGATAGCACCATCTTGATTATTTATTATATTACTACGATTATCAGTATTTATATTATTAGTGATGCTATCTGAAATAGCGCCCTCAGATATCTCAATAACATTATTATGCTGTTGCTGTTCATTATCATCATTATCATTTTGATGTTTATATTTTTCTTGTTGTTTAAATTGTTCTGATTCTTGTTCTTCTTCTTCATGTTCTTCTTGTTCATTTCTAAGTAATTGTTGTGGTAAATTATCATCAAAATTTTGTAATTGATTTTGTTGTAAAATTATATTTGTTGTTGTAGTATTGATGTTGCCGCCGCCAAGACCGTTGACATCCGTAGATGAAGTTGAGTCCATCATGGCGCTCTGATTGGACTCAACTTTAATCCCAAAATTCCAATCATGCTTGACGTGTTGATAAATATCATTTGTTGATAAAATATTTTGTTGTTGCACCATGTTTTGATTATTATTATTATTACTATTACTGTTATTATTTATGGCTGTACTTGTATTAATTCCACCTCCATTCAGTGACATTGATGATGATAAAGATGATGAAAATGATGTCGTTCCAGATTGTTGTTGTGTTCGGTAATTATCTTCTTCGTTTGATAATAATTGTTGTTTTTGTTGCTGATGCTGCTGTTGAAGATGTTGTCGTTGTTGTTGATCTTCTTCAACTGCATTTAAATTTACAGAATTACTTGTCGATGGTATGCCTAAAAATAAATATATAGAAGTTAATACAGCTGCTTATTATATTATTGGAATTTTAATCATTTCTATACACTCTTTCGCAAATCAACAGATTTAATGAGTTTGATTAATCAAAAAAGAAAAAAATCATAATTAGATGAGAAAAGAAATAAAAATATATATTAAAGATTACCAAGAATTTTTATGCAAAAGTAAAATTATTTTTTAGATAAAACTATTATAATATAAAATTCTTGAAAACACGAGGTCTTCTTGCATGGATATTTTTTTATTTTTATAATTCCATGAATTTGTAAATATAAATAAAATTATTAATTTTGAAACTATAGGGAGTGTAATCGAAAAACGAAAATGAATTGAAAAAAAAAAAAAAAATAAAGGAAATGTTGCACTTATGACTTAGGGAGGTGTAAGGTTACACAAAAAAGAATATTTTTATACCGACGACGAAGTCGTAAATAAAGAAAATGCAAAAAAAGGAATAATAAATTAAATTCCAATCATTTAAAAAATATTGTGTTATATTGAATGGAAACACATACGTTAATAAATTCAATTTAATTGAAAATATAATTTGAGAGTTTTCGATTAATTCGAAGGAAATCCCAAAATAAAATCAATAAATTTTTAATAAATCTGCATACCAATTATCTTAATAATAATAATATTTAGTAGGAAAATATTTCCCTTATTCTGACACACTTATATTGTATTGATAATGCTGCGTATTTCTTATAAATCTTTGCATTACCCATGTAAATAATCGTAGGAAATTAAGATTATTGGATATTACGCAATTATGGATTTCGATAAAACATTTATAAAAAGTTGTAAATAAATTTTATTGGTAATTACGAGTAAAACTAATGACTGTTAAATTTTTTGTATTCATTTACTTGAAATCAATTAAAAATATATCAGCAATTTTTGAATAAAGTGTAAATTCTCATTCAGTATATCAAATTTCTGTATTTATGTTTAATAAATAACATAATAATTTTAGGAGACAATCAACGGAAGAAATTGTCTATGATCAGTTAACAACGTGCAGAAACACTGCACCATTTTTAGTTACATTTTTAGTTAAATTGTTATTAATCCAAAAATAATTTAAATTTTACATTGGTTAATTATATTTTAATATTTTAAATTTTTCTAATAATTATTCATATATAGATGGAACTTATGATTTACTCGTATAAATTATTGTAATTATATATGGAACACAAATGGCTATGAACTTCTATTGATAACAGACAAATAATTGCATGAACCAACAGATTGATTTTTTTTTAATGTATAACCTAGGATTTATTGGAAGAATTATGATAATAACATTAGAAGAATTCTATTCTGTAAATTTATTATAATTTCCTAAATAATCAATAAATTAATATGTATTTCTATCTGAAAAAAATTAAATCAATTTATGATATTTTCAGCTCAATAAATTGATAACATTTATAAATTTTAAAATGTTCAAATATATCGATAATTTATTAATTTTATGAAGCTAAGAATAGCACGAGAAATAAATTTATTTGAGAATAAAATACTCAAATTTAATACACGGTACTAAAAAATTTAATTCAGTGCATCAAAAATTTTTAAATCTATAAAATTATATACATCTTACCTTGAACTATTGTACCAAACATATTATCTTGATTTTCAATTTTAATACCATCAATTAACGCCAAATTACTAGCTTCTGGAATAAAAATACAAAATTTTAGATAAATTATTCATTAAATAATTATATAAAAAAAATAAACATTAAAAAAATATATATAATATTTACCTCCACTATCTGTACTAATTTCACCAGCTGTTTCCAATAAATAATTTTCAGCATCTGCAAATTTTTGTTCAATTGGATCATCTTCAATAATTGTTGGTATTGTTATTTGTTGAATATTTGATTCTACTAACTCTTCAATATTATTATCATCAGCACTATTATCACCACTACAATCAACTAAACCCGATGTACTACTACTTGTCTCCTCTGAACAAGTTAACATTGCACCAACAGCACCACTACTACTACCTAAATCACCAACACCCATAAAATTATCCATTAAATCATCTTCATCATTCTGTTCTCGTTGTTGTTGTTGTTGATTTTGAATTGTTAATGATGAACTAGGAATTTGTTGTAAATCTGATTGGATATTCTGTTGTTGGTTTTGATGAAAATTAAATGGATTTTCTTGAAAATTAAATGAATTTGTTGTACTGGCGGCTTCTTCAGTTCTAATTGTTGTTGGTGCTGTTGTTGAAATTGTTGTTGTTGTGTCATATAAACTATAACCACTTGAAGTACCAGCTTCAATTGAATTTTGATAATCATTTGATATTAATTCATCATGATGATTTAATAAATCATTAGTAGTTGTAGTAGTTTGTTTATCATCTTCATTAGTATTATCATTAATAATTTCATTCATTAAATTTATATTTGAATTATTATTAATACAATTATCATTATTATTAATTAAAACATTATTATTTTGTCCATAAATATCATCATTTAATTCTAATTTAACATTTAATTCTAAACTATTGCAAGAAGTCTTTTCACTAAGCATATCATTTGAGCTGCTCTCTTCACTGGGATTATTATTTAAATTATTAGTTAACTGGTTATTTTGTTGCTGATCATATGATAATAAATTATTTTCATTTAAATTTACAATTCTTTCTTCATGTTTTAAAATCATTGATTTATTATTATCAATAATATTAGCCTCTGTTGTTAAATTATTATTTAAATTAACAATACTGTCACCACTACTACTAAGACCATCGTCTGTAGCTGTTGTTATTGTTGAATAATTATTAATTTCATCATCAATAATATTATCAATTTTTTGATTAATTGAAGAATATTTGATTTGTTTAGAATTATTATCACAAATATATTCAGGACTTGATGAAGAACGTTTTAATGTTCTTGATTTATTAATTATTGTTGTTGTATTATTGCTATTATTATCAAATTGATTATTTTGTATAATTGGATGTTGTTCAGTTTTATTAATTGCCTTTAAATTATCAAAACAATTTACTTCAATTTCATATAAAACTGTACCATTTTCTAAATTACATTTTATAAATTCTTTATCAATTGTTGTTGCTGTTGATAATGAATTTTCTATTAGTTTATTATGATTTAATTTATATTCATTTTTTATTAATTCACCTTTTATATTATCTATTGATAATTGTGGTGATAATGATATTTTATTTAGAGATTCATTTAATTTTAATTTATTTTCTAATATCACTTCTTCTTTACCAGAATCACATTTTATTAATTTACCAGTTTTTATTATTGGTGTTGCTGTTGTTCCTGTTACATTTTTTACTATATCAATTTGTTGTTGTTTAATAGTTTCTTCTGTTAAAATATTTTCATCATTATTTAAATAATTATGTTCTTGATTATTTGTATCAATATTTATAGAAATATCATCATTAATTTGTTGTTGCTGATGTTGTTGGGCACGTGTTACAGCACCACCAGAATTTCTAGATGATTTTCTTGGTGATAAATTACCAGTAGAATTAACTATTTGATTTTGTGATTTTATTAAATTTAAATCTGTTGTTAAATTTTCTTGTGGTGGTAAATTAGAATATGATGTTGATGCTGGTGAAACTGTTGTACTAACAACACTAGCTGTTGTTGAATAAATTGTTGATTGATGTGATGATGTTGATGGAATTGACGTTATTGATTTATTCAATTTGATTGTCGTTTTAAGAGCAGGTCGTAATGATGATGATGATGATGATGATAATGATTCTTGTGGTTTAATTTGTTGTGGTTGTGATTGTTGTTTTTTATCAACAATAATTGAACAAATATTATTATTTTTACTATTATTATTATTACTACCACTACTCGTTGTTGACGTTGTTATATTTTTCAATTTTTTATTACCCCAAATTGGTTCAAAATGTTTTAATTTCCATGGATCTAATTTATTTTTTTCTTTTTCAGCTTCTGTTTTTAATTTAACTTGATTTTCTGGTGTAAATTCACCTTCAGCTAAACGTTCACGCCATTCTAAACATGCCCTAGCAAAAAATTCATTATTTAAACTAGATGCATTTAATCGAACCGATGGTGCCTGTTCTGGATCCATTAAATTCATTGAATTTGAATCAATTTCAGGACAATCAACGTTTGGTAATAATTGTACCAAATTATATTGATATAATGGAGGCAATAGTGAAAATGTATGTTTATTTAATAGAGCACGTAAATTTGTACCAACTAAAACTGAATCTGGTGTTTCTAAATCAATTTTACCATCTTTTGTTTGTTCAATTTGGGCTGCTGTTGAGATTTTTTTATTTGATCGTCGTCTTGGTTTCATACTAAAACCCGGAATTGATGCTAATACTTCACGCATTGTTGATGCCGTTGTTGCTGATGAAGATGCTGTAGCTGATAATGTTGAAAGCCGCAATTGCACACCAATATTAGAATTAATTTTATCATTTTTTTCTAATTTATTTTGTTGTGTTGATTGTGATGATGATAATGATTGTTTTTCTGGTATTGGTTTAAAAATAATACGTGGTCGTCTTAAACTGTGAGTATGTTTAACAATTTTTGATGATGACGGTGGTGATGATGATGTTGCTACAGCTGCTGTCGATAAATATTGTGATGGATTTTGTTTTTGAAGACCAAGTGCTATTTGTGATGATTCAGGAATTATTTGTGTATTATCAATTGCCAATGGATCTGTTTCTTCTTCATGTTGATGTTGATGATCGGTATCTGATATACCACTTAATTTTTGTTGTTGTTGTATTTGTGTAGAATGTGGTGGTATTACAGTAGGTGATGCTGTAATTAATTTATTTTGTTGTAATTGTTGGTGATGATGTTGATTTGTTGTTAATGGTAAAATTTGTGATTTAATTTTTGATAATTTTGGTGGTAATTGTTTAGGTATAAAAATTGGTGTCGTTGTTAATTGAATTTTTTGCTGAGCATAATGATGATTTTGTTGTAAATGACGATTTTGTTGTTGTGATGATGATGATGTTGGTTGATTATTTGTTTGATGAATTATTTGAATTTGTGGTTTTGATTGTTGAATTGTATTATGAATACGAGAATGATGAAATGTTGTTCCTTGTGATGATAACGTTGCTGCTGATGTTGTTGTATGTGGTATTATTTGATGATTATTTGTTGTTTTAATTTTTGATATTGTAATAATATCATGATGATGTTTTTTATGATTTTCTGATGATAATGATCCTGATATTGTTACAGCTACTGAATTTATTTGTTTTTGTCGTGTTTGAGAAGATGATTGTTGTTGTTGCTGTTGTGATTGTTCATCCTTATTAACCAATGTTACATCACATTCCATGGTTGATGAAATTATGTGTTTAGCTACAAAAACAAATAAAAATTATATTAATTATATTTGTTTTAGTAAAAATTAATATATATATTTTTTATAAATTGAATTTCAACTTCTTTAAAAAAAGTAAATTATAAGATATGTACTGTAATTATATTAGAATTTGATTATTAAGTATTGTTTACAAAATATAATTTCAGTCAAATTATTTATAAAAAAATTGGTTAGAGCATCATATACTTTGAATTTATATTTATGTTATTTGTTTTGAATATCATTTATGGTACAAGTCGGTTCTACTATTCTAATTGATATCGTATGTTTGACCTGTTAAGGGTGAGTTATGTCTAGTATTCTTTAATTTGGTCCAATTATATTGCAATTTTAATTAATTGTATCTTCTTTGACGTGGATTAAAATTATGTCTGTCCTGAATGTATTCATTTGGATACTGAATTGTTTTTTGGTTTTTTTTGTTAGGTTGAATTTGGATATGTCAATAGTTTAATTACAGTTTGTAAATTTAATTCGTACTATTAGTAGGGAATACATATTTTATTTCTATAACTTAAAACTTTATAATTAGTTCTTGTAAATGGCTCTAATTAATGTGAATTTATAAATGTGAGAAAAAAAAATTAAGTCCTTAACAGAAACTCTCATTTTCATATGTATTTTAAGAAATGTTTTTTTTTAAAGATAGATAGGTATTACAGTATTTAAGAATTTTCAGGATAATTTAATTTTAAATATTTTAAACAAAAGAACACTTCAATCATTTCAATATAAACTAAAAAAAAAGTACCAATTTCATAACCATAAAAAGAAACCATTAATCTTTCTCAACAAAAAAAAAAACTTATATAATTATATTTCAGTCTTCTCTAAGTTAATGAATTTAATTACTACATAAGAACTTATCGATTTCAGTAAATATATTTTATTTTAAATGTATATAACTATATACCTATAACATTATTCACAAATTAATATCAAATTTTTGTAATTATAATCTTAAAAATTCTAATCATTTCATATTATAATAAAAATAATTGTATTTAAACTAATTTTTATTTGTATATAATTTGAATATTTTTTTTTTTATTTATTTAAACTTATAAAATATAGAAATTTTTATAGAAAAATTGTTTATATACTACATTTACACATTTTTTATAATCTGTCAGAAAGTTACTTGTATATACCAAATGAAATTTTACTTAGCAAAGAAATATCTATCTAACTTTCATTCTTTTTTTTTGTGTACATTCTATTAAAATTCAAGTATTTAAGTTAAAAGAACCACGCATAAAGGAATGTCAAAAAAATATGTTACAATTATTTGTTAGATTAATGTATATTTAAATAAAATGCATAAAAAAAACTTACATAAATATGAAGAATTCATAAAATTATCATATTTATCTCCATAACCATAAATATATTTTATTTTTGGTATTTAGTATTAATTTTGGAGGATTTTGTTATTCAACCAAAATAAAACAAAAAATGTTTTAACCCTTTTACGATGGTGGACAACTATGAAATAATTGTCCAAATTAATAAAATTCTTCTTTTAGATAACTTGTTAACTTAAAATTAATTATTTTTATTAATTGGGTATTATTTTATTAATAATAAACAATTTTTATGAATAGTCCAGCAAACATTGCATTTTCGTCACTATATAATTAAATAATATTGTGACGTGATTCGTGAAATATATTAAGTTATTCTTTTTTTTTTTTTTTGTATATAATTTTTTCTTTTCACAATTTTTGGGCTTTTTATTTAAAAAATTTTAATATTTTTTTTCTTCATATTTTTGTATAATTTAACAAAGAATTTAAATAAATTTTTTATTAATAAAAATTATATAAAAAAAAACTAATAATAAAAATTTTTCAAATTCATTTTCTTCTTTTTTTTATTCATTTCATTTCACACTTTATCCTTTGTTGTCATTGTTTATTTTGTTGTTGTTTTTGACTGTCATCTGAAATAAATTTTTGTTGTGTTATGGCGAACTCTACACCTAATAAGTACGTCGAAATCACAAATTAATTTTTAAACTTATTAAATATATAATTTTTCTTCACATTTTTTTATTATTTTTATATTAAAAAATGTTCATTTTTGTATATTGCTTAATGAATTTGCAATTTGTTTTTTTTTTTTTTTTTTTGGTTAATAAAAATCACTTTTTTAACAGGAACCTGTAATTACTCTACAGTGTTTTTAAATATTTCTCCTCTTGTTTACACAGTGTTTAGTGTTTGGAGTGTGTGCAGTGATACCAAAACAAAAAAAAAAACAACAAAAACGCACACTATAAAAGTTCGTATACGAAATTTTCAACTACGCCATTCACAAAATCATTTTTTTTATTTTGGATTTTATTTTCTGTACTTTTCTTCTATCTCGATTTTTTGAAGTTTTTTTTGTTGTTGTTGTTTTATTATTCTTTTTCCTTTCCCTTTTTTTATATTCTAAATTCTTCTTTTCTACATTTTTTTGTGTAGTTTTTTTTTCCTTTTTTTTTAGAATTTTAATTTACAATTTACAAATATTCCTAGTTCTAATTCTTTTTGGATAATTTTTTAATTAATCAAAATTCATGAAATACATTTTCCTTGTTAGAATTAGCTTTTTATTTATAAATTTGGTAATTTGAAAATATGCAATTATAATTCGAGTTTTTTTGACGTACATATACGATTATGTAGTTTTTTTTTTATATTATGTTAAGAATTACAAGCGGTTATTTTATACGATTTTTTATTATAAAATATTGATATTTTTTAATAGAATTTCGTATTAATTAAATGTGATACTGTTTTATTTACACTAAAACAAAGTTATTTTATTAAATTTTATTAATTTAAGTAATGATTTTTTAATTAAAATTGGACGCACACAATTTAGTTTTTTTTTTTTTATTATAATTACATCCCATTGGGAAATTTTGTAGTTCAGTGAAGAGATGTTTATAAAATGGTGCAGATGGCACAGCAATAGCATATTGACATTTTCAAATTTTAGAGTAGATTACCAAAAAAAAAATGGAAGATGGCGGACGGTACGGAAACTGATGGATTGAATAAAAATAAAAAAAGCTGACCAAAATATTTCGCTTGACCGATAAGAAAAACATTTAACATGAATGTTGGATATAGATCATTAACGATTACGATATAAAATTGTTCATTGGATTTACTTCATACCGAAGCAGGTCTTACCTTATCCTAAATGTTAGTTTACGAAATGATTTTTTTTTTATCTAGAACTTTTATTTTCACTTAATTTGGTTTTGTACTTTATTAAGACCGAATTTATTGATTGTATTGCTCAAATTAGGAATTGCAAAATTATCGAACAAATTGAAACCGGTTTTAAAACCGATTTTACTTAAAAATAATGTATACTATCAAAATAAGATTTTTATTAATAAAAATTAGAAAGTAAATATAAAATTCATTTAAATTCAACTTTGCAATTCATAATCGGAATGTTGTTGGCTCGTGGAATAATTGTTTAGACCAGAATCTGGTAATTAGTCAACAACAACATCATGGTGGATATTATAATAAAGCTCTAACGATATAAAATCCCACATAACATAAATCATGTAAATCTATTACAATATTATGATTACGACCGTACTAATATTATCATCTCTCTGTGCGGTGCTGCTGTGCTGTGTGGATTTTGATTTGATTGTGCTGTCATCTGCTGTGTTGTGACAACTTAGGAAACAATAAGTCACTTTTATTTTTATTGGAATTTAATAAAAACAAAACAAAGGAGAGCAGTCAATAATAATATTCAATAAATAAAACAAATTCAAACTAAATACATAAAATAATAAACATTTTTTCCTTAATAATTTGAAAAAAAAACCTTCAAAACGGCTGAAATGAAACCTACACCTGCTGACGAAATGTTCCCAGAGGGAGCTGGATTTATGGACCTAGATGAGGTACATATATTAAATTTGTTATACAAACTAATTAACAGTATGAATTTTTATATACTGTTACCAATAAATGTAAATAACTTATAACTATGTTATTAAATGTTGGAATATTGGTCAACATTTTCATATAATATATGTTGAATAATTATTTAAATAATTGAAATAATGACCGGTCTATTCCAGTCCTACTATGTAAACACAATTCCACTAGGTGCAATTCCTTTGGGTAACAATTCAACTTACACAGATAAAATTAAACTCTATTGGTAAATCTAATTGACGTAGTGAACTGGCATAAATAAGATTTATTCCCTTTTATGGTTTTCATCTTTGAACTACAATTCCAATTATTATTAATAATAAGTTCTGAACGTTAAAAATTTAATTGTTGGAATTGTTCTATTTGTAATAGGCATAAAATCATGATCTTTAATAAATTATATATTTTTAAATAGAATTATTAAAAACTAGATCATTATTATATTAAGATCTAATTAAAATAAACAAATATTTTTAGGCTGGTGGAAGTTCTGGTATATTAATGGATTTAGCAACAAATGAAAAACATGTTCATGCTGATTTCTATAATGATTTTGATGATATTTTTGATGAAGATGAAGAATATCAAATTAATACACCAAATAATCCAACAGCTGGTAGCAGTGGTCAATAAAAATTAATTTCAATATTATAATATTTAAGTAATCTGATAGATGTGATTTTTAATTTGAAATAAATTTGCATTTTTTTTTTGTTTTAATACAATTTTTATTAATTAATAAAATATTCTTACCCTGTCGAACCTGAAAAATATTAATTTGTTATAGCTATACCTTAAACAAAAGTTCATATCATCAGCTGGACATAATATCTGTCCAACCCATCCTGAATAAAAAGGGTTACATTAATACCAGTTATTGGGAAAAGAAAAACATGATTATATAATTGTGAAATGTTTATTTTTCCAAAAAAAAAAAGAACAAAACATATTTTTGGACATTGATTTTTTTAATTTCTTAAATCAATTTAATATTAATTTACAATTTTTTTCTCGTCATTATGAACTCAAAATACAATTTTAAAAATTGTGTTATTTATTATTTAAATATTTACTGACTAGCACCAACAAAAAAAAAATTAAACAAGAAAGAACGACAATTAAAAAATTATTGCTTATTTTACTACAAAAAAAAAAAAAACTAATTTAGTCAGTTAATATTTTTCACAATCTAGACTCTTAAAGGCTTAAAACAATTAATTTAAATTTACTCTGTCTGCAATAAAATATTTTTATATTATTTTACGTATATATTATATTTTACATAAAATTTATATAATTAAATTTTATTTAATTGCAGAATTATTTTATTTTAATGTTTTTATACAAAAAAAAAAAAATGTTTTTACAATATCTTAAACACATTATAATCTTAAATAATAATAAACAAATAAATTTTATTTAAATTAACTAAAATATATAATAATAATAAAAAATAAATAATTAAAAATAAAATTATTCTACAATTTTTGTTATCAGACACTTCATTAGTTTACCTTTTTTATACTTAATTTTAATATTCTATTTACTAATTTTGTTTGAAAATAATTTTCATACTTTCTGTAATAATTTTACATATTTGTTTTATCAAAATCATGATTTATAATATTTGGAATGGAAGTTTTCTACCAATTATTAGTTTTTTTTGTTTCATTAATATATTTTTTTGAGTGTGGATTTACGTAATATTTTCAATTCTTTTTTGTATTTTAGTGAAAAATAGTATTTCTCTATGCACTTAGCGTCTACAATTTTGTGAGGTCAATTAATGCCTTGAAATATGACTAAATTATGTTTTATTTTTTGTCGTTAAAAAAATCTAAAAAAAATTTTTTTTTTTTAAAGTTTCGATATTTTTTGTGGAATGTTATGATAAATATTTAAAAATGTTAGTAGTTCGTTTTTCAGAATTTAATTGAGATCTTCAAAATAGAATGTATAAAAAATACATTTTAATTACAGAAGTTACCCATCTAATGGTGGTCCTAAATAAATCATTGAAACTTCTGTATTACCATAAACTGCTGATACTGTTGGATATAATTTTTTATCAGGTAAACCTTAAAATATAATTGTATATTATAATAAAATTATTACATATTATATTTTTTAAATGAATACCTCGAAATGCAACTCCTAAAAATTCATAATTTTTTTCGAATGATAATGTATTATCATCGCAGTCTAAAATAACTCTAATTCTTTCTCCAACCTTTATAAATAAATTATTATAAAAAAAAAATATAGAATTTATAATAAAAAAAATATTTTACCTGATATTTTGGTGCATTATTTAATAATGGATAATTTCCTTGGGCATCACCATTATGTAATAAATGATTATCAACTAAATTCCATCCCCAACTTTGATCATCCGAACCAAGTAATGCAACATAGCCATGACATTGTAGTGATGCTTCTTTGGTTGAAATACCTTTTAAGTGAATCAACAATTTTTATTAAAATTAATTATAAAATAATTATATTGTTGAGTTACCTATCACAGCCACTGTACCCAACGGTCCTTCCCAAATCACCTCCCACGCGTGTCTACCTTGTCGAAAACCAATTTTACTACGTGTTCCATCTGTACTTTGGGCAACTGGATTTCTACAATTATAAAAATTGAATTAAAATAATATATAAATTTAATCGGTCTTAGGAGTACCTGTGCAAAGTAAATCCATTTGGTTTAATATAAACATTACGTGAACAATCATTTGGATTCCAAGCATGATAAAATGCTCGTAATTTAGCTTTATATGTTGGCACTGATGATAGCATATCACTTTTAAGTGCTTCTTCAGCCAATTTTCGTATGCAATGCATTCGCCAAACGTCATTATTTTCATCATTTAAATAACGATACCAATTTTTACATACAATTGAACAATTTCGTAAATCACGTAAATCCCCTAAATAGGAAAATATTACTTCTAGTACATTATCATTTAAACTAGAAGCAATGGGATCACCCATTTTATATTATAAAAGAAAATATTTTAATTATTTTCATTCACACTAATTGAACTTTCAGGATGTTTTTGTCGCCAAACTAAAAAAAAATAGACAATAAATCAATCAGAAATCAAATAAATAGATACTGATAAATTATATTATACTATAATAAGAACAAATAGTTTACTAGAGAATTTTTATAATTTATGTAATTAAAACTAAAATAAAATTAAGAAATCTATTTACTTTTCATTAATTGATAAAATACATTTTTGTTAAATTAAAATATAAAAAAATTTCCTCAAAGTTGTATATAAATTTCGCTGCTGTTTTATTAGAATTAGACATTAGCAGAAATGTCATTTTGACATAGAGAAACCCAAGTAGACCAGTTAATGAATTTCCGTATTAAAAAGAAATCTAAAATTAAAATAATAAAGTATTCAGATTGGTATATCACGAATAACGAAATCATTTGTTAGACTCACTAAATAACATCGATGTGTTTAACAGTTGCATTTATTTAATTTTTATTTAAAATATAATATACAAAATAACAATTAAATTTGAAAAAGATTACTCAAACTACAAAAAAGAAATAATGATTATATTATACGAATCCAAGGCAACTTCAACGTAACTGTAAACTTATTTGATGACTTTAACTAAAATATTTATATATTTATATTCTTGTCATATTCAATAGCAAGAAATGTGCTTTTCCGAAGTATATTTTACCTATCCAGAGTTTTTTTTATATAAATAAAATAACATAAATTAAATATTATTTGGTACATGGTGGCCTTATTGCAGTGCTCACACCAAAGCGAAGTGTGCACGAACTTTACCTATGTTTTATAAAAAAAGCTAAATCAATACCATAAATAATCAAATGCAGTTAACATAATTAATGTGTATGTTAAATGGATTTCTTTATAGAAGTTCACAAACCAGACAAGAATTAATGTTGAAATTTTACTTCAAAATCAAACAAGCGAGCAACCTAAACAATCAAGTATTGGAAATAATCGTGGTATGATGTGTTTTGTACAATAACATTTTTAGTTTAAAATAGTTGGATATAACTACTACAGTTTTCTTATATTTTGTTAATAAGATAAATAAGAATGCAGATCAGAAAATTTCGTCACTGTCATTTGTCAGATAACGAAAAGAGGTTTGATATGGTCACTCAGCAGGAATGAACCTTACACATATAAATATTTTAGCATATTTAATTATGTTACATGACATTATTTAATTGGTATTTCGGCATTTAACATAATTCTGGGATATCGATCGCCTTATGCCCCAGTTACGATAACGAACAAGTATAAATAAAATCTGATTCAAATTAATTAATTCGCTTTCACAATAAAAAAAAGCAGCTTTATTAATAAATATTCATTTACAAAATCGCTTTGTGCATCTTATATTAATTGATATTGTGCGACTTTATTAATTCTTTTAAGTGGTTGCCTTATCACGCATATTAGAATTCAAACGTGACGTTAATTGATAATTTCCAAGGCCTTAAATTATTGCTTTAAATCACTGTCGAAAAGCTGTCGAAAAATTATTTTAGATTGAGCTAGTAATTTTTTAATTTTTATAAATGTAGTTAATTTTGACGTTTCCTTTAAAATCAGTTGCTATTGCTAGCCATTGTTGATTTTGCATTATGAATTAAATATAGTATACTCAAAAAAATATCCATTGTCTATAATTCAGAGTCTTACAAAGTTTTCTGGAAAATTGTACAAAAAAATATTGTGTAGAATTCAGAATCTCAGAGTTTTTTGGAAAAAATAATAGTGGTAATGTCGGATATTTTTCTGACGCAAATATAACAAAATGCGTTTATAGAATATAATATTTTTGGGGTTCCGCAAAGGTAAGCAATGCATGGGATGGGAAGGTGTGATTATTTATTCCAAATAATGTATTCTGTGTGCTTTGCATCTTATTCATATTTTATGAATTTTATATGGCTTCGAATTCGTGCATCTTATAAGCTTTTTAAAATCTTGCATCTTATGTACCTTTCATATAATGTATTAAAATTAAAAAATAAATAAACATCAAGTCCTTTTATGTTATATGATATATTTTTTTATTTTGTATGGTTTTTGTAAACAACAAACAAGTTTCTTTTTAAACTCTATTTTTTTCCAACCGAAATCCATTTTTAAATTACGGTTCAAATTACGGAATTCGTGAATAAATATTTAAGTAACTTCTACCGAAATCCAATTCTTCAGTTTTTTAAAATTCTTGGATAGGATGCAGAAAACAAATGCACAATGTAGAATACAGAAAAACGAAGTCATATTGTTGGTTTAGTTCAATATTGTTAGATGTAAGGGCAAAAGTTTTGCACTTACATCTAATAATATGGTACTCGAAAGTTGGTATATTTTCATGAATTTTTACTAATTATTTATTATAAATACTAATTATTTATTTTTATATATATATATAAAAAAAAATTACAATTTTGTAATATTTAAAATTTTAAATTGTTTTGGTTTTATTAAATGAAGAACAGAATACAGTTAGCATCAAAAAGTTAATCATATTTTGCTATTTAATATTACGTTATCTGCAATAAGAAATCCATATATAACATTTACCCATATAACACTTCATTATCTATATATTTATAAACAAATAAAATTTCAAAATATTCTTAATAATTCGTTTATTGGGAAACCTTTTACAGAAATTTGCAAAAAAACAACATTTCCCGCTGATTGGCGCTGTAATTAAACTCAATTAAACCTTATAAATGTTTTCAAAAAAAAAAAAAACCTTATAATTGTTCCATAAAGAACAGCTGTTTCTGTAAACTATATATTTTTTTTTGACTTTTTTTTGACAAAAGGCGCGAGTTTTTTGCATTAAATGCAGCCAGTGATTACTATTTAAACTGTTATAAAATTTCAATAAATATTTATTAAAATTATTTTAAACGAAAATTTATAATATTTTCTATTAATGATGTTATTTTAATAAAATTCCATTAACTTTTATATCAGTTTATTTTAATTTGAAAAAAATGCTTTAATACCTAAAATTGATCGCCATTTTGACTGTGTCGCGGTGGTGGTGTCAGTAGAATTTTTTTTTTCCAACGCGGACTTTTAATTTTTTTTTGTATTTTATTTTATTTATTACCACCAATAAGATCTAAAAAGAAAACACAATTAAAATAATAATATAAAAATAATATATATACATATATATATTTAAATAATTTTACATAAAAATATATAGTTAGGTGATAATTTCATAATATAATAAATTTGATATTATAAATTTTTTTATATATATATTTTGTTAAATAAATAATCTGACAAAATTATGGCGCATTCGGGAAGTGAAATTCATGAATATGATTTCTTTCAAGATGAAAATGGTAAGCACAATAATTAATATTCTAATTGGACAGCAAATATTTGTATTTTATTTAATAAACTTGAAATTTTCTAAATTGTTAAAGCATTTTATTATGAGGGTATAATTTCAAACGAAAATCTTATTCTACCTATAAGAATTGCTTGCATCGTTGGATTCGGAAGAGTGTTTGGAATGATAAAAATAAAATATTTCTAACCTTCGAATTTTTTTTTTTTTTTTTTTACTAAACATGCAATTTAATAATATTTTTTGGACTGACCCCTCTGATGAATGGGGTTTTCTTCTATAAAACATTTCATATTAAAATACATAATCTGAAATATATTATAATTTAGAGTAGAAATTGTTAAAAATATATTCATTTGTTTTGGCATTTTTTTATAATAAATTATTATAATGTGTGGAAAAAATTAACCATGCCAAGCCTTCCAATTTGATTAGCTAGCAATAGTGTATAGCTGTAGCTGGTTTTCATTTTTTTTATTTTAACACACATACGCGTTTTTTTCTTATTTTTTCTAAATGACAAGAGAACGGGGGATTTAATTTTGCATGCCTAATTTGGGCGTACCAACCAAGGCAAAGAAATTTTTAATAATACATAAAGTTGTCAATAATTTTTTTTATAAATTAAATCAATCAAAAAAAAAAGAAATTTTTTTTTTTGATAAAGAAATTTTGTTGAAAAAATTCTAACCACAAAATGTTGATTATCATAAATAACTAAGGTTGGGGGTACAATGCAATTTACTTGCATAGAAGCGCGCCAAAATGCAATTTTTAAAATTGCACAAAATTATTTAATTATCTACATAAAAAAAATATATAGAATTTTAGTTTTCCATTTTAAATTAAAAAATAATATATTGGGAAAATCCAAATACAATTTTTGTAATGTTGGAATGAATTAATGTCAATTTGAAAAATCTACCCAGGAGGTAAAATATAACAATCCAAATTTTAATTGGTGGGTTATAAAAAACTGAATTTATGACATAATATAACAAGTATTCAAGATAATCTGAATCTAAACCATTAATTGATATTTAATTCCAACTTTTGATTTTTTTTTTTTTGATATTTTTAATTTTTGTGTCGTTTTGATTAAGATTTTTTTCTTCATTTCTTGTTTTGTAGATTGTTTGAAATATTTCTTTTTTGTATAAATTGTCATCAAGAAATTTTCTTCCAAAAAATATAAAAGTGTATAATTTTTTGTTTTTTTGTTGTTGATAAATTGCGACGCAATATTTTGATATATACTAAGCACTAAAGTATAAAAAAAAACTTAGATTCAGTAAATGATTATATTAAAAATTTGAAGTAATGAATGTTTTTTGTGCGATTCAGATATGAATAAATTTCTAAAAAATAGAAAGAAAATTTTTTAAATAAATTTATTTACTTAAAAAAAGCTGTTTTGTTAAATCAACTCTAAATTTATATGGTAGATTTAAGCCAAACCTTTTTACATTTAATTAAACAAATTAATTGAATGTGTTAAGATATTTATGGAAATTTTGTTTGGAAAAAAATAATATTTCATTTGAGGGATAAATATAATATTAAAATTGGTTTATTCAAAATGTTGACAATAAAATATATAAAGAAAACAAAAATTATTAGTCTGCTAGTGATAGCAAATAAGATGCACAAAACGATTTTGTAAATGAATATTTATTAATAAAGCTGCTTTTTAACTTTCTATAAATTCCAGGAATTAATGTTTTTTTTTTTCATTGAAAAGCTGAAAGTATTTTTCATAAAAAGCTAAGAATTTTTGAATTTGTTATAAGTTGGTCGTTGGTGAGCGTATAAAATATACGACTACGAATATATCCATTCAGAATTTAGATAGATATACTATAATATAATTAGCTAGTCGATATCTTGATTAGAGATGTTGAGCTTTACATTTGCTGAAAAACTATGTATTGTTGAGTTTAAAGTAACGTAAGCTAAGTATATAATTTTTCTATTTTTTATTCAATGAATTTGACGATACAGAAACTTCTTTTTATACTTTAAGATCGAAATGATATGGAAATTTTATATTTAAATTATTTGCAATTAAAACATCTTAGTAACTTTCTAAATCAATTTAAATTGTGATTCTTCTTAGTATTGTTAATATTAGTACAACATATGTGTATAAACAAAAAATGTCCAGCTTCAAAATTTCCCGCCAAATTACTTATTTCAGTTAAACAAATACTGTCTAGTATTGTTTAACTAAATCTGAACCACATACTTAAATTACATCAAAAATATATAAAAATAGTTTGCCTATTGAGGAGGAAAAGATTATCTCAAATCCTAAACTCATATACATATTAAAACCTGCATTGTTAATGTGGCTACTGACAGTGTGAAGTTTGGTATAACTTTTGGTCTAACTTTTATATGGTGGTGGTTGCCATTATCAAAATTTAATAATTCGAATTTATTTGTAGTAATCAATTTTATACTAATGTTGAATATAATACTGGTAATGGTAAACATTAGTTAATTTGATGTCCAATTAATTCGATTTTTCCTTTAATACGAACTTGTTCCCCGCACCGACAAATTTGTTACACGCGTATTTACTTTTAATTTGGTTTGCTCGATAATTGGATAATTCGTCGTAAATTCGAGATATTTTAAAAAAATTATCTTAAAATGCTTAACGATAAATGCATGATGACTTTAAATTAAAATATCGTATTATAAAATCAGCCAAAGGGTAAAATATGTTAGATAAGCATCATAAATAATATATAAGATATAGATAGAGATTGAAAATGGTGAAAAATTAAAAGACATTACAGAATCGTTCAAAATCAAACCATATATATTTCCAAAAACCAGGAAAATATAATAGGCCAGTTAATATAATAGTCTCAAGTTACGCAGAAATTCAACCAATATAAAAGGTATAGAAGTAGTTAAACTAAACGTGAACATTCACAACGCAACTCAAAAATTAGATAATTTGAATTTTCAACCACGTTAACTACTAAATTTTATACGATAAAAGCAAACAAAATTACGATAAATCTATATATAGTCTGAGCTATAATTTAATTAATATTTCACATAAGTCATATATATGCCAAACGCACTATTGAAACTTTGAGACTGCTTATGCCATTAACACATGTTTTAATTGTTGCGTCAACGTAACTTATTCTGTAACATTTATGAAAATCCGCAAAGAAAACCAAAATTGTCTTTCACGGTATTGTATTACAGAGCGTTTTTAAAATCAATAAAATTCAAATATATTATTCAACAATTATTTGATTACGTTATTCTATTTCAATAAAACTATATTTTCTTATTATTTTACTTTTTCTAATCACCTAATTTCGAATTCGATTTTACGCTTAATTTGATATTTTTTTTCGGTCTTGGGATATCTTATTAACGGCACTATACTTACTTATATCTAGCTCTAAAATCTTTTTTTTTTTAAAAAAAAATATGTACATAGCTTAAATCAACCATTAATAATATTTTCTGATTTGTTTACGAAATATTATATAAGTATATATTTAATGTTTAATTGTTAATTATAGTTTTCTGTTAATTTATGCTTTTTTTCATTGAAGAAATTCCATCCATTGTTGAACTCTTATGCTTTAATATTATATTCTTAAATTGTTTACTTGCTATATATTGTTGCCGGCTGATTAGTAAAAATGAAATTTTCAATTGGTTATGTTATGAGTAATCTCGTATCTCAAAATCACATATATTTTAAAATCTGAAAATTAAAATCTCGTAATTCACATAGTCTCGTATTTTAAATAATATGGAAATTTTATGAAATCAGCCATTCTTTAATATTATATTTAATTCTTTCATTGTAGAATTTATTATTGAAATATATACAGAAAGAAACTCAATTTTATTATAAATATTTCTCCTTAAAGTTTACGTAATCAAATTTAAGGTTGTACTTACAAAGCAATGAATACATCATTAAGTCATACTAAAAACCAGTAATTATTATTTCTGTATGACGTAATTCATATTCGTGGACCTGAATATTATTTTTGAGGTATATATAGAGATTGGTCGCCATTAAGTAATCATTAGAAATCGACAATTCGGACAGTAATTACGAGATTTCATGTCTTCGAGATAATATTTTACGAGTTTACATAGAAATTCGAAAAAAATACATTAATAACCAATAATTACAAATCATACAATGTTGTATTAATATTTAAAGTGAGTAACAAAATGAATTCTTCACTTGCATATGTTAATTAATTGTTTAGGATGAATTATCTATATAATGCGATCCATTTACTTTTGAACATAAATTATCTTCAACTTTGTGGAATTAATCGTGGTAAACTATTTTGTTGAACAAAATATTCTATTATTCAAGTTTTAATTTTTATACGATGCATAACTTCAATTGATGACAGTTTTTGTCATTAAAACTTGCAAAGTGTTTGACACAAGTTGATAACATCAAGTTGATAAAATCTAAATATTTTCATTTCCATTCAATGATCTTTTCAAATTGTTAACATATTCTTGAACAGTTCGTTCCATTTCCCACATATACGATAAAACATTTTTTCAGCTCCCATCAAGTTAAAGAATCTATTGTCTAGGGTCAGCTGGTCTGAAGCTTTTAAAAAAATTATCGAATTTAAATATATCCTAATTTTCATTATAATAATCACAATTGTGAAAAATTTACCCACATTAAAAATTTCTTAGTTTAATGATTTTTTTTTCATAATTTATGAATTTTTATGTTTTCAAAAAATGTTTAAAAATAACTTTATTTTATTTTTTTATCAATAATACTGTCACTTTATTATCTTTTACTTGTTTTATTTTTATGTATATATGTATATATAAATTTATTTTTGCGTAACAAAATTCTCAACTGTTTTGTAATATGTAATAGAATAGAAATCATAAATGAATTTATTATTAAAGACGATACCAATAGCTTCAATATATTCATAGTATTGAGTATTGAACGCATAAATAATTGATTTATATGGAATGTACATATATATTCGTTATTTTGAAAATGTTGAAATATTTTTTTAAAATTCAATTGCAATTTTTATACTTAATAAAAAATACAAATTAAAATTATTAATTTGTTGTTATCAGCAATAATTGGTTTTTTCTGGGTCAAGTAATTTTTGTACACTATATAGTTTTATAAATATTCTCTTATTATAGTACAAACAAACAGAAAAATAAATAAAAAAAGGCATCATTTACAACACGAAAGAAGGTGATTATATAAATATCGTGACTTAACTTCCTGTTAAAAATACAAAAATTATATAAATATGTATAAAAACTGGAATATGATTATAATTTAATATATTATAAGTGGATATAATTTAATTAATAAAATCATAATTTTTTAAAATAAAATTATTTTATGATTAATCATTTTTAGAAAATTCTTTTATATCTTATTATTATTATTTAAATGCTGTTATAAACAGTAGTTGGCTACTAATAACTATGAATTATATGAAATAATATTATTATACATAATTTCAAATTAATTTAAACATTCAACAGAGCGCGCGTAAAATTATTTCAAAAAATAAACAAAAAATATTTTTTCCCAAAACTATGCGGAAGTTTACCATACTTGGAATCATTTATTTCAATATTAACTCAATATTAACATTACAACATTTTTAAAATAAATATAAATTTAATTAAAATTTATTATAATTTCCGTAAAATCAAACTTCAAAAATTTATAAGCGAATCGTAACTATAATTGTGAATTGTAAAAGTTGTATAAATAACCTCAATACATTTTGAGGTTATGTGTCAATAGTTTTTAAATTATTTTGTTATTTTTCTTAAAAAAACTGTTTACATAATTTATTAAAGCTTTTTGTCAATTTCTTATTTATATTAATATAAACTGACTTATTACAATTATTTATATTTATAGCACCCGCGAAATTAGTTATTTTTTAGCGCCAAATTTTTATGTTGTTATTTTCGCGCCAATTTGTCCATTAAAAAAGCTTAGGGTAAGAAATTGAGAAGATGCTTTTTTTTTATATAAAATTTTGCAAATACACAAAAATTGTGTGCAAATAAGCTTTTTAGTTGTCAAAGAAGAGCTTTTATATTATAGCTTTTTTTTATAAATAATAAAATTTTAGTTTTTAAATGTATAATTGAAATTAGTTAATTTTTCTTGTACTATTATGTAATAATGTATGAAATTTTTTTTATATACATATATTATATAAAATAGAGGGTGGACACTAAATAGTTATCGACGGTATACCAAGCTGTTTGTGGTAGTATATTCGAAACAAAACATGTATGGTTACTTTCTTGGATTCCATCTCCATTTCGAGTTTTATCCCATTTCCGGTTATTGCATTTAGTCCCAGAATGGGTCAATTGAGGAGTATGGTTCATATGTCATTATCATTAGATAGATAATTAAATGCACTTTAAAAGTAGCTATAAAAAATCTCTAGGTTAATTGTTATTGCAATTATTTCATTTAGAGGCAATTTTATTCAGGAGCTAGGTATTTTTTTTGGAAAATTTCAACTTTGCAGACTTGTAGTTTTCAAATAGCGTATAGAAATCAAAAATCTTTTACCGGCTCGGTTTAAAGGTTAGAAATTAATTACCAGTCTATTGACAAATAAACCATATTTCTCCATTGACTTATTCTGAAGCTATAGACCGAAATATGATGCTACTTTTAAACATCGAACCTGAAAATTTGCTGTATAACTCTAGGAAAGTGTTCATAAATTTATTTGCTTAGAATATTACCAGAAATAGTATCATTATCGAACTACTTATTTATTTAGTGTTCCTTAATTGTACTAATGTTTCCGAATTATACTTTGCTAAATTAAATCTAAAGTAATTTGTAGTACATTGAAAAAATATAAAAAGAAGCACAATAATTGCTTTGATACCATGTAGATTGTAGAGCTCCTATAGAAATCATATTTGTAGAAAAAGGTGCAGTCGTGATGTCGTGAAAACTGATAAGAGTTTAAAAGTTTTAGTTATATTTTTTTTTCGTAACAATTGAATAGTTAAAAATCAAATAACCAAATATTATGGGCGGAATTATTTATGCTCAATTGCATAAAAATAACCAAAATTTTTTATTTTATTATCAAGTTTCGTTATTTACTATTTATTTTAATAATCATTTGAAAGTTGGAGGTTTTTAGTTTAAAGATCATCTGTTAATAATCCGTCAAATTGTATTTTCCATTTACATACTTTGATTGTGTACAAACAAAAAATTGACGGACTCTTCAATTAATTTTAATCAATATTAATTTTTTTTTGCCGAATTGATGAAATCAGCCGAAAATTAGATTTTCTGCTTTTTTGACAAAGTTTCATATATTTTGAGATCTTCTGAAATCTTTTCGACCATTTTTGGGATTATGAATGTATACCTGTGAACACAATAAAGATTAAAATAACGTTTCAAAGCAGGTGGATCAAATGTCGCTTACCAATGTTTTCTAAGTTCTGAAAGTTTTCTGGTTTGTTGATACATACATTAACATTAAGATATCAACAAAGAAAAAATAGGAAAATTATATGGTTATAAAAAAAAGTTCCATTAAATGCCTCATTGTAAGTTTGCCAGTATGAGGTGGTCTTATGTGAAGTATCAGCTTACACAGAAGCCTGAAGTTGGTATTGGAGTTGGTTAGGGATACGATAATGAATGTCAATTGTATTTGGTTGCTAGGTAACGAATTTAAAGAAAAGAAGATTGACTATTGACGAAATAAAATTTCACTGTTTTAAGTCTTACTTCCAGCGTTAACGTAATCATAATTTATGTTGTTTTTTCTGTACCTTGAGTTATATACAGAATTCGTTGATGCTTACTTTATGTTCTGTCAATCTCCATTATAATTCTTTAGGTCTCTGTATTACTTCTCTTATTATTGTTCTGTTTCATCGTTTTTATCCACATACTAATTTAAAGGACTGAACGCTCATGCATTGACCTTTGACACACTTTAAGTTTTTGAGTTTTTATAGTTCTTTAAATACAATAACCATAATTATACCAGTTATCACAGTTTTTAAATTTTACATTAATTATTATGGAATAATTTACATTAAAAGATTAAAAAAACTATATAATTTTATTCTGTTCTGTATTTGTAGTTAAATATAATTAATTTTTTATGCATATTATAAATAATTATTGTAAAATTTTATTTTTATACTTTTAATATTATGCAGTTTGTGGGTTTCAAGTGGAATATTAATCATTATTGTATTCGTGATAATAAACTTGAATTTTAAATAAACTAATTTTTGTATGATACACCGGGCCGGCCTCATATTATAATTTTAATTTTCATATAAAATATTATTTTAATTAGTTATATTTTTTGGATTACAACATTAATAAAACCCAACTTATTTCAAATTATAGTCAAATTTTTGCAAAATTTCAATTTTTGAATTGAAGTGGATTTTTTTTTTAATATTTTATTTTATCTTTTCAATTTACAAATTATATTTTAATTATATATTGTTAAATTTTTAAACTATATTAAATTTCAATATATTATTTTTGATATGACAAAACTTCCTGTTGCAATTCTGAATAAGAAATCTAATAATAAAATCGGTAATTTAAAACTGATGTATACTAAAAAAATGATTAAACATCATTAGTAAAACACTGACAGTAAAATATCGTTTTAGAACGGATGAGGAAGAAACAGGAGATCTTAAATATGATTTGGAATTTTTGTCCATAAAAAAGGAAGATATATTTTCATAATGGATTCATTATATTCCAAGTAATAAAAAATAATTGACACTTCGTCGCCAGGGTTAAGCTTAGGCTACAATGTATCGACCTGTTCAGTATCGATTCGTTCCCTAAAGTTCAAATTTGACATCTTTATATATTTTGTATATAGGAAATCTATAGAATGGACACTGTAGGTACGATTGGGAACGAATCAAATGGAAACAGTTTGGAATGATTGAAATTTTTCGAATCCAAACTGAAGCATATGTCAAGAGAAATTAAATTTGACAGTTTTTTAAATAAAAAATGTGTGATAATTATCCGGAATTATAATAATGAACAATATACAAAACATGAACACCAAAATTTGAAACTGAAAAACTTAATCAGTTGCATTGTGTTCAGTTTACTCAACCAGTCGATTTGGTTACTGTGCGAATCGATTCGAATCTAAACTAATCGATACATTGTAACCTTAATTTATTGATTAAATTCAATACATCACTTAGTTTGCAGTATATGAACAAACACGTGAAATATTCACCTTTAACAACCCCAATTAAATTTAAATATGAATAATATATAGAAAGTTTATTAATTTTATTTAATTTGAATATAATTATAATTAAATGTCAATAAAAATAAGTGGGGTGGATAAAATAAAAAATCATAAAAGTGTATACCATATTTAAATAATAAATATAAGAAAAGTTTTAATATTTTAAAATTAATTTTGTTAAGTTGAAGTTTTGTACCTTACAATTTTTATATAAAATTGAATATAACAAATTAAACTAATTATTAAATTGGTTTATATGTAAATTATTTTGTTAATGTTAACTTTATTGGCTGTTGGTCATTTTGTGGTCATAATGAAATGACGTAATTCTACCAAAATTGTAATTATTTTAACACAAATTCGTCATATTGTAATTATTAAAAATTTTAACAAAAAGGATTTATACATATATTTTTATATCTCACAAAACTGGGCATTTACTGTAAGATTCTGGAGTCCTACGCCTGGATTTTGGTTAAAAAAAATTATAAAAACCAAAAAGACTTAATTATTTCGAAAAAAGTGATTTATTTTGAATTTTTATCAGAATCCAATAATTTTAAATTATTATATTATAAATTTTAACGAAACAATAATTATTCAAGCGCTAGTGCTATACATTTAGTGAGTTTATACATGGTATCATTATAAGTGTCTCCGATGTTCTCTTTACAATCATCAACAGCAGCTATTGCTTCATCATGATCAAATTTGAATACCTCATGTATTATAGTACTTAAAACTTTTTCTTCTACAAAATCTATTTTAATGGCTCCTGCTTTTTCGATAAGACATTTCAATAATTCAACAAATAGCTCATAATGTTGGCTAAGTGAATAACTTAAAATTCCTGTTTCTATTATATCTATTAAACTTTCAGGTAGTTGTAACTTAGTAAGACATTGTTCGGTAAAATCTTTTAGTGCCTAAAAAAAAAAAATTAAATATTATAAGATAATCTCAATTACAAAATAATTTACAAATGAACCAATTGCACAACTGGACAAAATCATAATAATAAAGTTTAACTTCATTGTTGTATAGCAAAGTTTAATAATTGACTGAAAATTCGTTTAAAATTAGTAAGTTTTCAAATTTAATATTAACAAATTTTAGTTAAATATATTTCAACCTTATAGTGTAAGAGCTAGCAGCTTGACTATTTCACTAGTCATGAAAATTAATAGGGAGACTCTTATGAACTCTCGCTAAACATTGAATGGAAGATCCGATAATTATCCGGGGTCTGGATTTCTAGGGTTGCAAGCATTTAGAAAACCATTGACAAAATAACCTGTTTACTGAGTTCATAATAGCATATTGCATATGTCTACTAATTTTTAAATAGTTATAGCTCTCCATCTATAAATAGCTAAGGAAATTTTAATAATTTATCAGTGTAACATTGATTTCTTGCGGTGTAAGGGTGCGATTCTAGTAGAAAAAAATAATTTAATAATTTTTATTTATTTGTGTTTGAAAGCTTGTCATTAGATTTTTTTTTTCTGTAATACTGTAGAAATCTAATTAGATTTGTTTTGGTACTTCGAATGAATTACAAATATTCAGATATGCATTCAAGTTTTGTGTTTGTTTGAAATGAACTGAAATTATATTATTGATTAGGAGCAGATAATTCAGTGAATCTGTTGAAGTAGAATATTTATTATTTATTGAAAATTATTTATCAAGGATTGTTTATGCTACTTGGGGTCATATTTTTTCGAGAGTGAGTGGATAATCTTTTAAAATACATTATGGGAGCCTAAACTCTAAAATATAGATTTGTTGGATTTTAACTCAATAAAAACAACCTCCGTTTACTGTACCCAATCGAAAAGGATCAATCACCGATTTAATTCTCCTTTATTTATTCGTCAATGGTAACTAACAAGCATATCGCTATCTGTTATAATCGACACATCGAAGGTTTTTTGTATTACCGCTCAATTATAGACGACGTATTCGTCGACTGTGCCTAGACTTGAAAATTGTAGGACAAAGTTAGTTCAGGATTCTTCAGATCTCTATACACAATTATAAGCCTTATATACATATGTATATCTTGAACCGGTGGTTCGTGTGATGCGTAATGTAATGTAGTGGCTTTATTTATAAATATGATTCTAGGATTAAGATTTACCTGGATCATACAACGTTCTAAGTCGACCATAGCGCCTCTTTTGAACAAATTTTAAATATCTACAATTGACATTTTTTGTTTTATTTATCATAAAAGTTTAGTGACGTTAAATTGTTTTTATATGTAGTTAATTTATACAGATTATACTTACGTGTTACGTCATCATAAGTTAAACACTATAGCAAAAATAAAGACAAAATTAATGAACAGTAGCATTTGTTTTTCTGATCTGTTATCTGGCGATTAAGTATTTTCAGTTGATGGTAGTTCAAAATCTACTCTATTACGGTCAACATCAACTCTTCTGAATGGAGTACACAATACATTTCGTTGTAGTTTTGTCGGTGTGCACCTTACAATATTTCAGTTCTTCCATAGAAAATATTTCTACTTGTAGTTTTTGAACTATCTACTTTGATTGTACCAATTTTTTAAATTTCTAATGGTTTGAATTAGCAAGTGATGACGTTAGAGAAGTAGTAGATTTTCAAAATCCATGTAAGTGGTAGCCTGTTAAATCAAATTTTAATGTTGCTATAACAATTATGTATATATTTATATAACTACATACTTCTATTAAGCAGTTAGTGTCTAAATAAACTAACATCTGTTTTGTTTTCGGTGATGGAAACATCAGAGTTTAAGCTATTGCGGATAGTAAATAAGGATTGACAAGAAATCAAGGTTAAGGGTATAAAGATTCTTTTTTAATATTATGTTTCTTTTTATCATAAACATACTGATCCAAAGAAATAATCGGCCTCTTTCTCAAAGGTCCATATTTTCTTGGTTAAGGGGAAGATGAAGCTTCTGTCTGAGATTGATGAGGATTATATACTTGATTACTAATTACATTGCACATTGCATTACACTTTATAAGTTTAGTCAATTTATTTTAATTATTTTACAAATTACAATTTTTTTTTTATTATGTTTTATATTATTTTGATAAACTATCATTATTACGATAACAAAATATTTTTTCATTACCATTATTATGACTATTATAATTACGTTTACCATTAACATTATAAACATTACTATTACCATCATTTTTATCATTATTATTATTATCTGATTTACGACAAAATCTTTTCAAATTACAACAATAATTATTAATTTTTATACTTATATTAACACTACATTGAATTGTTTCAGTTAAAAATGTATAAAATAATGGATTTAGCATACAATTTGATAATGACAATATACCAAAACTATAATGTAATATCCAATGAATTGGTTGATTATATGTACCATATAAACGCATTATTAAATATATCCAAGCTGGTAAACGTAAACATATAAATAATGCTATTAAAATAATTACAATACAAAACATTCGTTGATGTTTCGATTCACGTCTTCTTTTACTACAATTTTTCATTATAACTTTTACTGTACTATCGCTATTCATAGTTTTTAAAGATTCTAAACTTTGTGATATCTTTGAATTATTATGATTTAATATATTTTGTGGTGGTGTTATTGATGATATTTGTTGTGTTATTGTTGAACAATTACAACTATCCTTAATTGTACATTTACATGATGTTATATTATTGTTATTTAATTGATTTTTATGTTGTTGATGTTGATATTGTAAATTATGATTTGGTTTTCGTCGATTCCAAATATCACCAGCAATTATTGTATTCAACCAAATGAATGCAATTGTTATTGGTACAAATACAATTGAAAATATTAGCACATAATAATAGGCATTATTGTTCTGATGTGTATGTAGGATATATGAAAATTAAAAAAAAAATATTATATATATAAAAATAAAGAAAATCAATATTAAAATTCTTGTCAAGGACAAAAATATCAATTAATTTGAAATTAAATACCATTATGATGACATAGACATAATTTAAGCATTAATGTAAATATAATATAACAATTTTTTATAGAATTTAAAGATAAGATAAAGAACAATTATGAAAATAGATTTATTGAAAATAATATGGATTTATTACTTCTTCACTGTTAAAAAAAATAATTAATTAATATAAATGTAATTTTGTAACAGATAAAATAAACACAATATTAATATTAATAATGTATAAAATCCTAAAAGTATGCAAATTTTATTGATAATAAAGTAGTTTTCCAATTGCATTTCATTTGTTTTGCTAAAATCCATTGGGTGAGCAAGTACGATTTGGTTTTATAATTAATTAAATATACATATCACAAATTTGTCTTTCTAAATAATTTATATAAATAATTTTCCTTACTTAATTAAAATTCACGTGTGGTTGTTCTCCGGGGTTTTTGTGCACGGAAGTTTTTGCTATAGGTGTTTTTTGTCGATAGGGCCATAATAGTAATATACAATCAAAATATCGGTACTTCCATATCAAATTATGTTTCGGAATACCAATTGATTTAATATTGAATAAAAAGTTTTTAAAAGTATTTTTAACTGTGTAGTTTGAATACCAAATGAAAATAAATTGGTGACTTTTCAAAACTTATTTATAATGGAAGTAGCTTATTAAGTATAATTACTTTATTTATCCCTTATAATACTTGTAAGCAAAACTAAAATTGATATTTAATACATATTCCTTTATTTTCTACTAATTTAGGCGATATTTTAATATCATTTTATTTTTGTGAAATCTTGTCAACATAGAAACAATATGTTTCAAGTTTCTCTTTATAGACTTTAATATCCATTGCCAGATGTAGATTTCAGTAGTAGAAAAGTTTAAATTCAAATTTTAAACTTTCTAACTCAACAAATTCGTATTAAAGGTATTTATTTCCAAACCAATGTGACTTTATTTCACATCAATGTCGCCTTTGCGAACAATTCACTGACGCTGGAATAATTCGTATTGGTTTGGGAAGACCTTGAAACACAAAAAGACAAGTTTTATTAGCTAAATTCGAAAAATCGAGTATTTTTCTTAGCTAATTAATACAGGGTGAATCATAAATACCTGATGGTGGTATATGACAATTTTTTAACAGGATATCACCCTTTAAGTTTATAAAAAAAGTCGGTTCATAATTTGGTTCATAGCTTCGGAATAGCTCATTGGATCAGTATGATTCATTAGTCATTGGATAGTTATTTAAAGCTACTTTCAAGCATAACATAACAGATTTGTACTGTACATTAAGCAATTTGGAATATATAAGTCCTCAAGATGCTCCCTAAGTTCTCCGTCATTTTATTTTTTATCATAAGAATTTTGCAAAACTGCTTTATCTCTTAAAATTTTGCATATTTTCAGGCAAATTTATTAATAAATTTTAAGACTATTGCAATAATTCTTATAAAAACATATACTATTTTTTTATCATCGATCTAAGTTTCTAACAGATTGGATACTTAAACACTTCTTATAAGTACCTAATCAAATATCCGTCAATACCCAAAGATACAATTCATAATAATATATTTCAATTTTCAATATCACATATTTCATGTTTCATGCTTTCATGTATACTTCTCAAAATTTATAGGTTTTTTTTTTGTTAATTATTTAATTATTTTTTCTTTTTCAATCATTTTAGATAATTTATGCTTGAATTTAATTAAAATAAAATTATTACTAAGAAAAAATCATTTATTATAGCAAATAAACATAAAAAAACAAAAATAATTAAATCCCTGCCAGGCAACAATACAAAATACGAAAAATACAAAACAAAAATTTTTAATTAAATATTATTATATAATATACAAAATTTTCTGTTTACCTTATCAGAAGCGCACATTTCCACTGGTATAACTTTAATCAGTAATGAACGATTTTCTGGTTTTGTAAATCCAATATATAAATTGTGTAAAAAATATGATGAAATAATTGGACTAGCTATACCAGCTGATAAACCCCAAATTAATATTATAAATGTTGTACATAAAATACGGTTTGGTTTCCATGAACCATGAACAATATTTTTAATAGCCATAAAACGATCAATAGCAATACCAAGTAATGTTAAACTATTTACAATTAATGTTAAAGTTGTTATGAAAGGAATAAATCGGCATAAAACTTCACCTAAATGCTTAAATACAAATTAAAAATAATTATAATAAGAAAATTGATTGAATTTTGAGAAAAGAATTAAATATTTTTTTTTTATATACAAGATGATTCAAAAGTCAGTTACCTATAAGATAAGCTATAACTTCTTAAAACAATTAAAAAGTTATAGCTTCTACCAGAAGAACGAGCAACTTCGTAAATATTCAATTTAAACACGCCTCGAATTCATTGGGAGGCTTAGTCACTCCTGTTTTTTTTTTCCTTTTTAGATTCGTTAGGTACTTATTAACAGCTTTTATTTCATACTATACTCGACCACTTCATAACCAACAAACTTCAAGTTCCTCTTGAAGGTAATTTTTATTTTATTTTCGGAATGAACGTGAGCTAGAATTACATCAAAACTCGTATGGGATTACCTTCAGCCCTTCATAGCCTTAGGGAGGAAAAACAGGGTAACACTATCTTGGATTCCAGCCCATGTAAGCTTCTAATGAAATGAAGACCTTTGGTGAAACAAGGAACATGTGAGACATTCACAGAACCAGAACAGTTCTGTATGCGAGGTGCTACGGCAGCTCGGTAGTTATATAATTACAACCTCAGAATCGTGGTTTATGGCAATCAAGTAGCTGTACTGTTTTATCAATAGTACGAGTCTGGGTAGTGACGCATAATTATAAAAGGGAAATCACAATGAGCCGTATGGCTGCAGTGGTTAGAGCTAGTAGTGCCCCCTGTAAAATCGAATCTAATTTAATATAAGAATGTTCATTGAGCTAAGAATAGAATGGTTATGTTCTAAGAATAGGTTCCAAGTTCCAAGTCGATATTCCAAAAGTATTTGGCAAACTTTACATACGTGAAATCCTATGCTAATTTACATATTTAATTGTGTTTTCAACTTTATTTTTATATATTTCTAATATTTCTAAATTTATAAAATTTTTCGATTATTTTTTTTATTTTGACTTTTGTTATGCCAAGATTTCGGAGAAGCCAAATTTATTAATATTTTATTTTAAAAAGATGATTTTTAATAAATTTTCTATGGAATTTAATTTTATTTTACTGAAAACAACTTTACATTTTACACTTTATTATAAATGGTTCAAAAGTTATAACCTTTAACAAAAACAAATCTAGGTAAATGACTTTCGTTTGTCAACCTTGTATACTTACCCAAAGTTGAATAAATTCAGATGAAAATTGTGTTAAATATGTGGATGATTGAAAACTGGTTGTCAATAAATCACTAACTGCCATTGAAAGTAAACAAGCTCGAAAAAATGGTCGGATTTTTCTGAAACCGAACAAAATATTAGTTGGAAGTTTTTTTTTTTTTAAATTTCACGTTTCACCTTCTAAAAATCACAATAATTGTTGCTAAATTCGTTAAAACTGATATTATTAAAATGACAAAAACTATACACATTAATATTAAACGTTGATCCTTTGAAATTGTCCTTAATTGATAATCATAAAATCCTTGTATTGAATGATGTAATTTTAAATTTAATGGTAATGATATTGTTGAAGTTGAATACATTATTTTGTGATTTATTCTTTACGATTATATAATGAAATCAAGTTAAAAGTTCCAAATCTACTAAAATTATTACCTATCTTTGAATTTGCTTTTATACTCTGTCGCATAATAAAAAAAAAACGATGCGAACCTAGGGGAAGTAGATAACTTGTAGTTATATATTAAAGTGTAAAAATAACAAATAATTTTAATTATTTTATTAGCAACTATGTCTTTTTTAACAATTCTATCTATAAAGCTATCTGGGTTGAATTGTGTTTCTTTATAATTAATCAGGATGTGTATCAAGGAATTCGTAAGGTTTTTGAAAATTAATCAGGGAACACGTAAACATTCAAAATATATGTTTTGACATTGGAAATCTTAACAATTTACTGTCTTTCTCGGAAATAAATCAGTTTGAAAAATTAAATTTTAAATTTACATTTTTCTTCAAGTGGATTTATGCTATTTTCCAACTTCCAACTTCAGATCTTTTTGAAGAGATATTTTCCAACTTTGTAACATACAAGACCTGCATTCGTCCTCGGCTTAAATACAGCTATCATAGGCAAACCTGTCACCAATATCTTCATAGAGTAGGTACAAAAGCTGGCAATCAGAATTATATGATGCCAAAATATCAAACGACATAACGTCTCTAAATTACCGCCGTAATGTGGGAACTCTTAGTCTGTTCTACATATATCTACTAGGAAACTGCTCCCAAGGGATCAAGTATATTTTGTCAAATTTTAAAATCCTTGTAAGTTGTAAGCACACTGAGTTAATTCCTTTTAAAGTTGAGGTCGGTAACTTCAGTGGGTCGATACGAAAATTTCTGAATTATTTATTTTACGTACGTTTCTTTTAACTTTCTGGAATTCTTATACTCCCGAAAACATATAAACAAAAATCCATTTGAACTAAATTGATTTTTTCGTTGGGTCCATGTCCTTCACAACAACACATATTTATTCCATAACTAACTATACGAAAAGGAAATTCGTTTTTTTTGATAAGAGATTAATGATAAGCACATGAAATACAATGACCCATCAAATTAATTAATAATTTTTTGAATAAATTGGAAAATTATGTGAAAATTAATGAAAAACTTTTTTGATATCGATACATATGTTCGGTATTGATCGAATTTTGTGTGAAGTACCTACTTGAATAATGTTAACAGATTAATTTAATTTTTATAAATAATAATATACGCGCTAAATATATGTGAAAATTCTTCATATTAAATTTTTAAAATGTTGTTAAATTTTTATCAATCCTGGGAACAATAAAATTTATTTTTATATAATTTAATTTGTATTTTCTTATTGAAGTCTTACAACTGATTTTAAAATAAATTCTTATATAATTCATACGAAATGCAGGTATGATTTTAATTTGTTTGCATTTGAATGTCTGCCAATTAGTCTGAATAATAAAAATATTTATATCAGTGTAATCAATAATTTTTGTAATTTATGACACATGTAAATAATTTGAAGCTATTTTCATTTATGTTACGGGTACACCTGTAATAACTTAATATTATTTAATTCTGTTACGTTATAACGTTATTATTTCGTTACATTCTAAATACAAAGATGTTTATAATATTCTAGATTTTGTTAACATTTTAACTAATTAACACAAAATTAATTAACTCAATTATGAACCATTAAATTAAAAATAAATCAATTTATCATTTAAATATTTTTCATTAGTATTTTATATTTGTCCTTAACCTAGTTATAGATTGATTTTGATTAGAATGGATTCAAAATCATCGTCTTCATGTCAACGTTAAAATATTATATAATATTTAACGAAATTATAATGAAACATCGGATTTTTATATTAGTAATACGTTACGTTAAAACGTTATTACGTAAAAATGTCAACAAAATCTACAGTATTATTACCAATATTCAAAATTTAGATACAAGTAACGTTACTCGGAATAATAAGGTTATTGAATCAATCATTTGAAAATTTAGAAATTATATGAAATTAAGTACAGTATTTAGTATATTCACTAATTTCCAAAACTTAATTTAAAAGAATGATAATTTTATTTCCTTTATTTACCAATTCTATAAATAGTATTAATCATATAAATAATGATGAATCATAAAATGAATTCTGGGAACAAATAAAGTCAATTTAATTATTTCCTTAATCATTATTTAGTATTATTGTAAATATAAATCATTATTAAATTTTTATCCTAAAGAATTTTCTATAATTTTTATTCAATTTTAATATATTTTATATATTAATTTCAGGCAAAATGATTCCAATTATACAACATAGCGATATCAAAGAAGAACCTTCAATGTCTTCAAATGATATTTATGGTCAACATTCAAATTCTGGTGTTTATAATCAAAATGGGGTAATTAAATAAAAATATTACAATATATTTTTTATATTAATATTTAATTTATAGGATTCGTCCAGTGGTTTTATAAGAATGGCAAGTGGTTTTAATAGTATACAACAACGTAAGATATTAATTAAATTTATAAATTTTTATATAATATGTAATTAAATTTTAATTTTTTTATGATTTTATAATTATTTTATAGATTCATCATATAATTCAACGGTTGTGCCACCACATACAACAAGTTCAGGTCGTACGATCAAATATACAAATCCAAATATGGTAAATATATTAATCAAATCAATATTAAATCAATATTATAACTTTTCGTAATTCATTTTTTTTAAAGACAATGAAATCAAACGAAGGAAAAGTACATAAATTTATAGTAAATACTAATAGTAGTCAATCGCAAACAAGTAAATCTAAACCGTAAGTGTTTTTTTTTTACCTTGCTACTCGTATATTATTTGCTTTTAATTTTACATTTATAATTATAATATTAATATTATAATATAATTTATTTTATATTTTTAAATTTTATAGGAGCACAGTACAAAATGCAATATCAAGACGTCGTAAACCAGATAAAGTTGGTAAAGGTTTACGACATTTTTCAATGAAAGTATGTGAAAAAGTACGTGAAAAAGTTAGAACAACATATAATGAGGTAGCTGATGAATTGGTTAGTGAAGAGGTACAAAATCAAACAACATATGATTCAGCTAATTGCGATCAAAAGAATATTCGTCGTCGTGTATATGATGCCTTAAATGTTTTAATGGCGATGAATATTATATCAAAAGATAAAAAAGAAATACGTTGGATTGGTTTGCCATCAAATTCAATGCAGGTTTGTAAATTTAAATACAAAAAGTTTTTTTTTTTTTTTTAATTTAATTTGTTGTAGCAATGTTCTACGTTGGAGATAGAAAATCAAAAACGTCGTGAACGTATTGATCAAAAACGACAACAATTACGTGAATTATTATTGCAACAAGTATCATTTAAAAGTTTAGTAGAACGTAATAAAGAAGCTGAAAAACAAGGTATAATACCAACACAAAATTCATCAATACAATTGCCATTTATTATTGTAAATACGCACAAGCAAACAAAAGTTAATTGTAGTGTTTCAACAGATAAGTAAGTTTTCAAAATTATATTTTTTTTTTTAATGTTATAAAATTTATAAAAAATATTTACAGGTCAGAATATTATTTTAAATTTAACGATAAATTTGAAATACACGATGATGTAGAAGTCCTGAAAAGAATGGGTTTATTACATGGTAAGAAAAAATTATTATGTAAAATATTTAAAGAGTAAAGTGGGAGACACAATGATATCGATCCGTTGTACCGAAACTCCTATACAATTTTATATAGAATGCCGGATTGAAAGTCACAGTGAACGTGTCGAAACGAATTCGCTCGAAAAGAGATAAGATTATCTTTGCGGGTTGGTCGAATCCGAATGTCATAACTAAATATGAAAGAATGGAAAATATAATCTGAAAAATGAAAGAATGGATTTTTTTTTTAATTTATCTTGTAGAAGATATAAATTATGTAACGCTTTGTAATCTATTTTCTGATATCTGGATAATTGACGGAATAGACAATTGAACGGAAACCCGTTCAATTAACCAGATACAACATTGGTAAATTAAAAAAAATCGTCGCCTTATTGTAGAACCAGCCTAAGTCCACTTTCGGACAATTTCGAGATATTGTGTCTGTCCATGGAATGTAATCTTATTAATCTTAAGGTGTGCATTACACACTAAGATTACAATACAATGGTCACAATATAGCGAAATCTTTCAAAAGGGGACTTGGCTAGTTTTGAATTAAGGTAACGAATTGTATAGTCGGTAAATTTACACGAACATTGTTTTCGTTCAATTATCTGCAAATAAGTTTTGATATGTTAGGTGGTTTTAGCCACATTGAAAGTTTTCAAAAAATTGATAAAATTTATGAAAAATAAATTAAATAAAAATTTAAAAAAAATATATATATAAAATTGATATTAACTTGAAAATTTAATTTATTGAAGGTTTGGACAAAGGTGAATGCTCTTACGAGGACATTGAAAAAGCTAAAACTATGGTACCCAAAAATTTTGAGAAATATATTGACGGTAAATTGTTTTCCAACATTTACCAAATTTTCTAACTAATTTTAATTTTTCTTTCTTAAGCTTATGGCCGTGGCCAAGAGGAAGTAGATTCAGATGAATGGTCATCATATTTTCATATGGTTGATAATCCTCAAGTGAATACACGAACAACATTAAATCAAAAAATTGAACCAGTTGAAATACTGGATGAAGAGGAACTAGTTTCAGAATCAAGTGATGTTGATTGAATCAATATAACAAAAACAAAATTTTAAATATTTGATAATTTTATTCTAAAAATTCGATTTATTAGTTTTTTGTTTTCAAAAAAACAAAATTATATATAAAATAACAATGAAAAAATATACGAAATTATGCAAATGAAAATGAATTATGTAAAATATTGAAAACAAAAATATACCAAAATAAAAATTTACACATAAAAAATACAAAAAAAAAAATCAATTAAAAATTATAAAAAAAAGTTTTTTTTTTATAAAAATTAACAAGAATATTTTTTGTGAATAGCGAAAAACGCTTAAAAAAGAACTTAAATATAGTTTCAACCAACAAATAAATAAAATGAAAAAGTTGTTTTATATAATTTTCTCCTAAGACAAGGAAATATTTTGGAAGATTTGTGTAAATATTTTTTTTTTTTCTTAAATTAGGAATTAATTTTAAGTTTGATTTTTAAGTTCTTATGTTTTTTTTTTAAGTATATATATATTTTTTTTTATGTTTAGAATTTTATATAAAATTAATTACAAAATAAGAAAATAATTGTAAAAAAAAGTCTTATAATTATTAACAAATTGGATATTATAAATAATATTTGGTTTTTTTTTTTGTTATTAAAAATTTAATTCAAAAATTGAATTTATTAATTATGTGACTTTTATTTTCTTGGGTTTGTTTTTTTTTTCATCTATTTCTTTTGATCGTTAAATTTTATAATTTTATATAAATAATTTAATTTTGAAATAGTAGAAGTAAAAAATTGGGTTTAATTTTGTTTTCTTTTATATATTTTTTTTTTTTTTGCTTATATTCACGAAAGAATTTATTATTCTAAAATAAGAAGTGATCGATAATTAGGGGATAGAAGGAACTTCGTATAAAAGAAATTATACATTTAAATAAAAATAGTTGAATTATTCATGTGAATTTTTGTTTTATGTTATTGAATGTTTAATAAACCGCAATATTACAGATTTGTTCAAATAACTCAGTCTCGTAAAGTGAGAAAGTCTATTTACACGTGGCTGTTTCTTTCGTCTATATTTTTAAATCTGTTTGATTTTTGTAACAAAATACTTAAAATTTTCATAAATTATTTCAAAACTATTTTGATTCGTTATTTTGAACATGATAAAAGAACGAGATTTAAAAAAAAATCATTAAAAGACTTGATTTCTACGTTCATTTTTAAGTGTAAATATTTTCATATTTGTTATTTTCGCCCCAGTCGTTCCTGAGAAATAATAAAGAAATCGCTAAAATACTTTTATCAACATATATTTGAAATTAAATAGTATAATATTAAACTAAATCAAAAAATGATAAAGAATATTTAAGAATAAAGTATTTCTGAGTAATATTGCTATGGATTTAATTACAAAAATTTAATTTGCTTTCAAAATTTGTAAATTTACAAACTGTTACAATTCTTACCCATTTTCTAAAATGTAATTGACATTTTGTGACCCGTAGAGATATAATAAATATAACTAATTATTATTGATATAATCAGTAATTATTTTCTTATTTAATCTAAATAAATCATAACTTGCAAAAATTTACAAAATTTCAAAAGATTTAAATAAAATGATCTGAGTTATTTGAACTACACAGTAAATTATAATTTATACAACATTTTTAAGTTAATCTTTTATACATTTAAAATTAATATTTAATGTAAAAATAGTCAATTGATTAACTGATTCAAATTTATTAAAATGAGTGAAAAAATATATATTATATTTAAATATAATTCATTTAGCACAACTAAGAAATTTAAAATGGATTTTTTTTTTCGTTAGTAAATGTACATAAAGAAAATTAGTTTATTATACAAAAATTTGAAATTTGTAATGGAATTTTATTTATAAATGTAGAGTTGCTATAAGTTTTACGTAATAAACTGACTATTCCTGATATTAAAATCCTATAAAATCTATCTAAGCACATATTTTGATGTATATACAACGAATACTAAAAAATTTTTTATATAAATGAATTTCCAAATATAAATAGTAAAGCAATTCTGCATTTATAAAAACTCATTAAAATTAAATTTTACAAAATAAAATCAGTGAATTTCGCTTCTATCAGCCCAGAATTCAGTTGACCTGCCACAATCATTTACGTAGTTTTTGTAAATGAAATTCAAATTTTGTGATTAAAAATTGATTAAAACAAATGCCAATACGTGCATAGATGAAAATTGTAATTGATAGGAAATGGGTACACATTGGTAGTCGAATTGATAAAAATATTTGTCCATTTTAAAATTATATCAAAAATTTATTTCTTTTGCAATCAAATCTTTTAAATTTTAAGAATGATTTAACTTTAAAGTGATTTTTAAAAAAAATGTATAAAATAAAAATAGTTTTCTTCATTGGTTCACCAGTAAAAATATAAATTTTAACAATATTTGTTTTTTTAATAAGAATAAAATTAAAATAATCACATAAAAATCTATAGTAATATAATTAAATATTCGTTAAGAGAATCATTTTAGTACCTTATTTTTTATGGGCACGTTAAAACAAAATTATCGGATCAATAAATAAAATAATATAAAATATTTTTTAGTTTTCGTTTCTCCTTTTTTTTTTCTTCTTTTTTTGGTTGTGTAGCGAATTCAAATATAAATAAATACAATGAAAATATTTTTAACATTTTTAAATATTTTGATTTTTATTTAATTGTTATATAATTATTGTAAAATTTAAATATAAATGTAATTATAATTATATTCTTTAAAAAATAAAATAAAAAAATTTATGTAATAATTAAAATATAAGACAAAAATGAAAAATCGAAAATAATTTTTTTTTTTTTTTTGTAAATTTAAGGATAAGAAAAATTATATTATAAAAAAAATTTTAATTTTGTCGTTTAGATAAAAAATGGTAATTCAGCTATGAAAATGATGAGGGACAAAAAATGATATTGTAAAGAATTATGAAAAAATGAATAAATAAAAAAAGAAATATTTTTAATTAATATTTGTAATAATTATATTAATATAAATATAATAAATAATAATAATAATAAAAAAAAAAACAAACAATTTAAAATAAAAAAAAAAAAATATAAAAATAATAATTTAGCAAATATAGAATGTTGTTTTTGTACTTTGGTTTAATTTGCAGATATCAATAGAAAATTATTTATATTTCAAATTTTAAATTATGGTTTCTTCTTCTTCTTAGACATTGGTGTCGATATGATTCTACTTGGATTTTATCTTTTACAGCCCTTATCAAACCATACATCCAGATTTTTTAAACAGAAAATTGTTCTTTTGCGATTATTTTAAATTACCACTCTTGTAGTATTCTGAATGTGTCCCAATTATCTTAAATCTATTTAATAGCTGCTATTAATAGTTTCAACGTGGAAATTGTATTTAGAATTTCAAAATTGTTAATTTGAATACTTTAGTTTTAGGTTTTAATAATCATATTTATCACAGACACGATATAAGATCAAATTGATGCCAAGGATATCAACAGACTGAGCAGTACCGAACTATGATTATACTGTTCAATAGTTTTTAGTAATTTATAGTTCCATGCTAATTTGTGATCATTTATAAATTAATGTAAAACTTTGTAGAACGATATGTGTACAATAATGTTGTTGTAGAATTTTCAGGTCAATTCTAACTCTGGTTCTGTGCAGGCATTGCCTCAGAAGTAGTAGAAAAGAATTTAAATGTTTTATTTAAAACCAATCAAATCTACTTTACAGGCATTGCCTGAGTAACAAATAATATCAGTCACAGTGAGTAATCGCAGAGAACATCAAAATATAAAGCAGATAAACCATACCACTGACTAGGACTAGATGATCACAGGCTGAGTGTAAATAAGATTGCATTGCATAAATAAACGCAATAAAAATAGCAAACACAACATAAAATCGTTTTTTACAATTGTAAAATCGTTAATTTGAATTGGAAAATCGTTTTTTACAATTGTAAAATCGTTAATTTGAATTGTATAATCGTTAACTTGAGCTGAAAATGCTATATGATCTAATCTAACGTATATCTTTCTAACAACATAGAAAATGTCCAACGCAACGGTTAGATTATATATAAGAGGCACGCAATAAGATTAAGACTAACTATCCTCCATTTGTTGTGGGTGTATATAGAAGAGAAGAAAATAATTAAATATGCTATGGCCCCTGAAAAATTTAAGAAATTTGGTATAGTTTCTTTTTCTAGAATATCTTGGAGTCAAGGGTAAACTAAAGCCGTCTTAAGTGTAAGAAGTGGACTGGGTCTATTATTTAAAGAAGTAGAAATTAAAGAACTGGAATAGGTTGATTAAAAAATTGAATGGGTCTATTGACAGTGTTCCACTTTAGTATACGACGGTCTTATTATATTGTGGCACTGTTGGTTAGGATCTAGACTCTAAGAGTACCAAAATATACGTGCATTTGATCTAGCACTAAGACAAATTGTCAGAGAAGATATACAATTTAACCTTTTGAATCATTTAATAAAATGGAATGTAATTATCTGATGTGAGGAATCGTAAGTTAAAAATGTTGATGAGTGGAAGGCCATACTTACGTATAATAATATTTTGTTGTAAACCTTTTCGACTTATAATTTATAAATAAAATGTATAAAATATTAGTTTTTTTTTAATTTTATTTATTATTTTAATAATGTAGTTTCTTTTTATTATTATTCAAACAATTTTATTTTATTTTTAATTTTTAGTTATATAATAATATATTTTCAACAATTTCTTTTTTATAATTTTGTTTATTCAAATTGAATACAATATTTTGTGTTTTTAATTATATTATTATATAATTACGTAAAAATCTTTAAATAATTAAAATCTAAGAATTATCTTATAATTTTAATTTATAATTTAATTGAACGTTAGGTTATTTAATATTAATGGTTTTTTTATTTTAGTTTGATTCATTTTTATTTATTGGTATTTATAATAATTTTATTTAACATAAGCAATTTTCTAAAGTTTTTGTATGTTTTCATTTTAAAACCACAGCTAAATAATTAAATTCTTTATAATTATTATTATTATTTTAATTATTTAATAAATATTATATTAATAATAATATAGATTATAAATATATTTAACAAATTGAAATGTAGAAAAAGTCTTAAACGGTAGGTTTGGTTTATTTATTTAATTTAATTACTATTTAAAAATTGTTCATTTTTATTAATATTTTAATTTTTAATTATAAATAGATTTAATTATGTTTAGTTTAAAAATTAAGCGCAAATAAAATATTCAATATTAAATGAAACTATATATAAAATGCTATGTTGCCGAATTTTAATATTATAGCATAATTTATTAAAGATTTCTAAAATATGTATTTACATAAAATAAAAAAAATAATAATTAATTAATTATATTTTTTTTTAGTATACTTTTGATTCGATTTAAAATTTTATAATTTTATATTTTTTGTTTTATTGTATTTTCATTTATTAGGATAAACTGAGATGTTGATACCGACCTATCCGCCATACTAAAGAAAGGACACTTATCATTAGTTTTACTGGAATTTGAAATATTTTTTTTTTTAATTTATATTATATTTTAAATATTAATAAGATTGATGTAAACTAACCAAAGTGAAGTGAAATTTATAGAAAAAGTTATTTGATTAAAAGAACACTATAATATAATGATAGAAAATGTAATTTTCTTTTTAAATAACTCTTACCAAAATGGAATAAATCTAAATAATTTAAATAAAAAATGTTTAATATAAAATTGTTAAACTTAAATGTTTACTTCACGGTGCAGTATTAAATAAATCCAAAAACCAGTACTGATTTTTTTTGGGTAATCATAATTATTTCAAGGATAAAGAGAAGCATCTAATGTGTAACAAAAAAAAAACTGAATCTGAATAATCTACTGAAACCTAGGTCGTCGGTCAGAATAATAATTGGTTATTTCTAGCCATAAAAGTGTCAAACATTACTGAAAATTCGTTTTAGATTTACGATTTACTAAATTTATACGAAGATATTTAAATAATATAAAAATGATTTAACTTTACTTTTACAATAAGGCTCAGTAGATCTACTTAAGAAATTGTATAACTACAATCATCTTTCCATCTATTTGAGAAGTATAACACAATTAATTTACTTAATTACTTTAATTTCAATTTTCTTTAATTAAAATTTAATAAAAATATTAATAATTCACAAATCTAAGAAAAACAAATCAGTTTTGAAGAAAAGTCAATTCATTAAAAGCTGAGTTACTATAAACTTTAGCAATTTTCAAGAACCTTTCAATAAGTTCCACGATTGCAATTATATTTATTTTATAATTTCATAATTTCATAAGTTCGAAGATTTGTTCCATACAGAGTGCTCAAGAAAAGTGTTTGATAAGATTTTCTTAAAGGACATAAACTTCGGTTGTAAGGACTATGGACACATGAACAATCGTACATTTGTCAAACTCTTAGAAATTTTGTTAAACTCTATAGTAACTCTGCCTTCAATTAAAAAAGAAGAAAATGGAAATTTTTATTATTTATATATAATATTAATTAAATTACATATTTATCATTCAATATTTATCATTTATTGATTATTTAATTAAATAAAATATTTTATATTTACAATAATTTATTTATATTCTATTTATTTAATTTCAATTTTTAATTATTCTTTGGAAATCACTGTTTTTTTTCATATTTTGGATGTTTATAAATTAGTTAAATAGATTTTTTTTATTTTTGAGAATATTTTCTTAATTATATTTATTTAATAATTTATGTAGAATTTTTCTTTTAATTTATTATATTTTCATCAATTTTACTTAAAAATTAATAAATTCTTTATATAATAAAATTTGTTAGTTTTTTTTTTTTTGAAATTTTATTACTTAAAAATTATCTTAAAATAAAATTTTTCTGATCACTAAATTTGATTAATATTCTAATATTTAAATAAAATTATAAATTTCATTTTTTACGTATATAATTTAATTTTTACGTTTTTAATTAATAAAATTTTCAAATTAACTAAAAAGAAAAAAAAAAAAAAAAAAAAAAAATTTATTGAATTTTAGCTTTTCTCATTATTCTAATAACAATAATTTTTAACTAAATACTAATCAATTTTAGTTGTCATCATTTGTTGATCACTAATTCGTTTTTGTTTATTATATTCATCATAAATTATTTCACTATTATTTAATATAATTTTCATGTCTAATTGATTTTGTTTATGATCTGTAAATAATATACCAGTTAATTTACATAACATTGGACATAATACTGTTTGATGTATAATAGCTGAAACACGATAATTTGGTCCTTGAAATGGATCTGACATAGCTGCACATAACATATGATTTAAATTGACACCAGCCAGCTAATAAAAAAAGTAAATAAAAACAATTTGAGAAATTTTAATAAATAAAATTATTATTGATAAATATAGAGGAAGATAAATAAAATGCCATGAAATTTCAAGTCCAAGGTTCGATTTGGCCTGTAGGTGGGCAAAGAGATGAAAAATAGACTGATTACTGTGTGGTAATAGTTTCATAAGAATGTGATATTTTGATATACAAAATTTGTATTTAATGGTGAATGGTTTATAAATTATAAATGTAATCATCCAAGGACATCAATAGCGTGGAAAAATAAATTAATGTACCTAACCGTTTTGTCCTCCATTATCAAAATTATGTAATTATTTTATTTTTGAAAAAACTAGAAAAAAAATAACATGTACTTAATTTCTTTATATAAAATTAGTTCGTATTCATCACGAAAATTGCAGTACACAAACGAACTTACATTTTTACACCGCTTTTAGCGAGCTCTAGTCGTAATCTCTTAATTTTTATCTACTATTCATTATTCTTAACGATTACGTTTATGATACTTTTACAGTTTGCTAAAGGAAAGGCATTACTAAAAAGAAGAATTATATGAAGAACTTTACTAACAGTTCGTAAACGTAAATGTTACGTTACGTTACTTTTGCCAAACGGACATACGAAATAGTATAATTATAATGGATTTTTATTCCTTAAAATCAAATCGTACAAATAACTTTTTAAGTGCTTTAATTTTAATTTCATTTCATTTAAACTGTTTCAAATGGCCTAATCAATCAATATTCAATTATTTCACCTAAATGTATGCAATATATTTTCAAAGTTGTATAAATAAATTTATACAGAAACAAATTTTTAGAAATTATATACAAATTTTGAATCATTAATGCTATAGGATTTAAAATTGGTATAATTAAATATATTTAAATAAAATTTCAAAAATAAACAACTTACCACACCCATTACGTTTAGTATCACAAAATGATAAAGTAACATAATTGCCACTCCAATAACATTCCAATTAATATCCATAATATCTTCCATTTTATAGGGACCTGTACGATGACAAACATAAAAAAGAAATTTTGTTTATACAATTTTCATATTTAAATAAATATTTTATGTAAAAGAATCATTTTAAGTGGTAAACTTACCACCATGTCTTATTAAATAAACAGGAATTATAAATAAAAGACCATGTTGTAACCAATATGTAAATGTTTCTAATGTTAGGACACGTGAATCAGTTTCAGGAAATACAAATGCTAATAATGGTCCATTTAAATAATTCATTTGTATTCTAAATAAAGCGGTCGTTGTTTTTGTTGGTTTAGCGGCTAAAAGATAAATCTGTAAAAAAAAATTATTGTTTAATGGTTGTTTAAATCAGATTAACTAAAATAGAATAAATAAGAAATGATTTTTTTTTAGATATTATAGAATATCAAATCTTGATTGAAAATCAAGTTTTGAGATACATTATAGTTGAATTGGAAGGAAATATCCAATTAACATAGCTACTTGATAGCAGTAAATGATATTGGCACTGTTAATCATTAATTACTTATATAACAAAGAAAATCATCAGTTGAAGTATTTCATGAAATGTAATTTATGTTATCTTATTACGTAACGTAAACTAATAAAAAGGACCTTTTCAAAATTTAAGAATTTTTAAATTATTCGAAAAACAAACTTTAATTATTCCAATATTGTATCAAATTTTCATTCAAAAATGTATTCGAATTAATTGTGTTATCATCAGTTTACTTACGAAAATTCAGTATACAGGGTGCTCCGTTTTTAAATCTCATATATATCAAGATATTGTTAGAAGTAAATGTATGAACACTTTCATCCTGGGGGAAACTTACATAACTATAGCCGATTTACGGTTCGACCATCCGATTTTCGGTTGGTACTATAGATATAGATATATCTTCATGTATTTGTTCATAACTTCACATTGACTCAATTAATTTGATATGTGTTTGGAAATTCAAATTAGAAGCCTTAAAATATGATTTTTTCTTATGAATATTTTACCATAAATATCTATTTTGTAAAACCAGTTTAATCAATTGAGCCATTTTGAAGTATGAATCAATATTTTGTTTTAAAGTAATCATAATTGCTTTTAATCAGTACACTTTTACCAATATCGTGGTATACTCAGAGATATACTAAAAATGGAACACCCTGTATAAATCTAAGCAAAAATGGGGATGAATTATTTAACACTTCAAATATTTATATAATGTGTATAAAATTTTAATAACATGGGATTCACAAGTTTAAAATATAAACAATATTTTGAATAAAAATTAATTTCAGTGTTTGATTTTATCTGACAATTTATTCGGAAGCAATTTATGAACTAAATTATTAACTAATAATTATGAACTAATAATAATTATGAACTAATAAATAATATCTATATCTATCTACCTATTTCCGGTATTACTCAATTTATAAGGACCTATAATGAATTTAAATTTTAACCTCGCCTGAAAGTATGCTTTCAGATTAAAACATATTTTTAAAGGTTAACAAATATTTCTTTGGACTATTTATTTATTTATTGTAAATGAAAATCTGAATCCCTTAAATAAATATTCTTGTAATCTTAGTGATTTTATATTACAATATTAACAAACTCCTTAACAAATATACTATTTTAAAAGAAAATGAAAGCAATTTTGTCAATGTTAGGATAGCAGGAAAAATATAACAAATTTAATATCCTTCAACAGAGCATTACATTATTGGAACAGCACATTGGGGAGAACATACCACAAAACTGGATCAGAATATTTTGTATTTCATATAATCTTTTTTAAACCATTTTTTTTTGTGTGTTTAGTTGATGGGCGGATGAGATGCTCCTAGGATATTTAATCCTTGAAATTATTCATAAAGTTATTGGATACCTACAATTTTTTAGATGATGGATTTTTCTACTTAAGTTTTGAATAGTAATTTTCATTTTTCATTATTTATAATGAACATAAATAAATAAATATTATAAATTTTATATCCGTGTTAAATAAATGATTACAAAATTTTAAATAAATTAAAATTACAAATAATTTTATAGAATAATAAAATTTTGATTACTTAATACTTTTAGTAGGAAAGTTATTATGGCGCCAATCATAAAAATATTTAATATCCTAAAATAATTAAATTATGAAAGAAAGATTTATAATTTTCTAAATTTCGGAAAAAACTGAAATAGTCATTAAATATTTAGCTTGATTCTACGATAATAGATGGCGGTTAAATAATAAAATTTATAAAAATTAAAAAAAATTAATATTAATTAATTTAATATTAAATTTATTTTATTTTACTTACTTGAATAATTGTCGTAATATGACATGGATTTAATACAAATATAACAGATCTTGTTGAAAATTTAAAACCCATCTCTAATCCAAATATAAATGTCATAATTATTAATAATAATCGTCTACCTAAATATGGCGGTTCTTCTGGATGTGTTTTTAAATAACATGGTAAATTTAATGGTTGCATTCGTTGTACGGCCCATTTTATTGCAATTAAACTACAAATAGTAACAATAACACCTTCGATTAAACGTCGATTATTTGTCATATAATTTGAACATTCTGGACCAGTTGTTCTTGGTATTCTTTCAGATATACCTCCAATAGCCCAACTCCAATCCATTATTAAGTATGTATAAAATATAAAATTTTACGTATAACTAAAAAAATATTTAAATGAGAATTGTTTGTTCTGTTTAATTTCACTGTTGGTAAATTAAATCCTGCAAAGAAAATAAGAAATTTGAAAATAAGAAATTTGAAAATAAAATTAGTTTAAAAATATTTTAAGAATAAATGTAAAATTAATTATAATTAAAATTTTGTAATAAGAATTAACTTTGAGGTGCCATTTTAAGATGAGAAGCAATGCTTGATATCAGATTTAATATTACGACAATGACAATTTCTTTTGGTACGATAGTTAATTGTATATTTAAAGTCTAGAAATACTTAGAGTGTTTCGAAATGTTTTAATGCATATTCGACTTATTAGTTTTTGAAATAGATTCCAATCATAAATTTCTTTAGTGAAGAAACTTTATTGCAAACATTTTCGTCTGTTTTAAAAAAAGAGTACTTGGACAGTTCTCAATTCTATAATTTTAGCCTCTATATATTAAAGGAATAAGGTCATAATATCTGCAAGAAACGCATAATTGAACGGTAGCTCCAGTAATATTAACAATTGTAAGTACTTCATTTATATTTTGATAAAATATATTTTAAAAATGTAATTTTTATAACTTGTAACTGAATAATCTTGGAGATTATAAATAAATTGCAAAACCAGCAACGTAACTTATATTATAAGCACTCCACTCAGATGTGTTGAGCGTAGAATAGTAGGTTTTTGAGTTACTAACCACGTGATGTTAGTATAGTGTAGCAATGTTTAATAGATAATTGTCGGATATTGAATATATTTTTATTTTTGGCATATTATAAAATAGGCTGAGCACGTCTGTAGAATGTCGACAGAACATTCTACAGACGAAAAATACTTTTTTTTTTTCAAATTGGTACACACAATAGAGGTCGTTATAAAATGGTATGGGTCGACAACGTAGATGGGAAAATTATAATAGTCGTTTTATTAAATTGGAGAACAACTGCAGCAAATAAATAGAGATATTGTGAAGGGCCCACCCCGGTCTGTAGCTGCATATGATGATTGATATTAATGTAAGTATACTCGGTATAAATTAACTTTATTTTAATAAATCTAAATCAAAACGAATAGCGTCATATTTATGACTAATATACAACAACTGTCAGTTGCACAGTTTTATAATTTCTATATTAATATTTCGAATATTTTTAAGGATATTTGTTAAAATTCGTATTTGTTCAAATTCAGAGTTACAATATTTTCTATAATTGTTTTTAATATAACTTACAAAAACATTAATATTTCTCTGTTGCCAAGGGAAAAGATTCTTTACATTTACATTATGTTCTTTAAATATGAAACATTTTTTTAAATATTTAATAAAGAATATAAAATCCCCTAATTTATTATATACTTGTCTTTATGATTATAAAAAATGTATATATAAAATGATTGCACCTTTAAAAGTACTTGTAGTCCTTTTATTTAAATATTTATACATTGACAAGAATTGAAATGTAGAATAACATAATAAAAAAAAATGTCTACATTTTTCTATTATTTTCTCTTATTTTTAAAATAAAAAGGAACAAGGATATAGAACAAAAAACAACAACATAGTAATAAGGATAAAATAACAATAATAATGAATGTATTTTTCAAGGATCAGAAAAGAAGTACTCCAAGGATTTTGTTAAAAAATAATGATAACACAATATTCATCGACACTATAGAGTTCCTTCGTCAGTGTTGATTTGGGCAACAATTGAAACTTTTGAATATTTTATTTGTTTTTTTTTGTGTTTAGTCCTTTTACGCGTTGTTATAGAATAAATATGTAGTGTTGAGATGGACTTTTTAGTCGAAAAAATTGATTTTGCTCAAATCAATATTTGTTGTTATCTGATTTGTAAACCATGTTGATGACGTGGTGTAACTCTCTTTGAGTTTCTATCAAAATTTCCGATTTATAAAATAAATTCTTGATATCTTAAAAGATTTAAAATTTTGTATACGATGGAATAAAATTTTTGATTTTTTTTTATAAATAACTATTTACGATTTATCTGTTCCCCCTAGATTATCTTTATCAAAGCTCACCTAATGGTGAAAAAAGTGCTTATAATTGCTATTTTCTTTGTGTTGATGAAAAAACTACTGGAGGCGTTGTAATGATGGACTAGGTGTGGGGTTTATATTGTTGATGGTCCAGTAAAAATATGATTAAAAACTATAAAATAAAAATTTTCAATTAAATTTAATTACTTTGAAAGTTATACTATACAAATGTACTTCAAAGTAATTGGAATTTTCAAACTAACTTTTTTTTTTAATAAGTTTTAGTACACGTTATTGAGGATTATTTTTGGTTTTCCTTTATTTAGAAATTTGTATATTTGAAAAATATTGAGAAACTTGAATCTTATAGTCCACTTTCATCCAGATATATTATTTTAATGATATTAGATATTAGTATTTGTGGCTTTCCTTATTATGCCATTTTGTTAATTTTCATGTGAAATAAGTGGAAATACTGGAAATTTCTGTTGAAATTGTATTACCAGTTTAAGTAATTCCTGATAAACTACATAAAGAGAAGAATCTAAAAATTTTACTTTGTACTGTTTGTCAGAATGAACCAAAACAAATTGAATTAAATTCAATTTTCATTTAACATTATAAAAAATTAGATATTTTTGAACTGAATCTCAAAAAATCAAATTAATTTATTTTTAAATTAAAAACTACAGAGATAAAAACTATAAAAAAAAAAAATGATTTCCTTTTTAGAATTAAAAAATGTGTCAATTTTTTATAGATAACGTAGTCCAATTACTAAGGTTACAAAAAAAGTTATAGTACTAGCACTAGCACCCGAAAAACATATTCATTCAGAAAATTCATTCTGTTAATTGACCGGGAATCATAAAATTGGTAAAATTTGATTAATTTTTTTTTTTTAAATTAATTTCCTGTAAACTGAACAATTTTGAAATTATAATTTTTCTCAATTTTCTTTTATATGAAAATAATATTCAAATTCATAATTAACTTATTTCCTTTTTTGACAAAATCTGAATAAATATTTTCTTAAGGATTCGTTTTTGTTGGAAAATTTTTGTTCTATAAATTTGTCTTTTTATATATTGTTAAGCATACAAAATGAGGGCATGCAAATATTATACCTCGAAAAAATAAAGAAAAAAGCTATTAACCCAAAACTCGGACTTTGTTAAAATATCAGCAGGGAAAAAAATCAGGAAAGCGTACAAAATTTCAAAAACTCTATAGAATATTAAGAATGTTTTATATAATTCGGAAATTTTGATTGGACACGTTGAACTTATTCATCTGAAATGTTAACTAAAATTGGATCTCAAGCAATTCGATCAAAGCAATTCTATCATTGAAATCGGATAACAAAGTACTATAAAAAATATTGCTTAGCAGCACAACTGTACCGATTTGGTTACATCTTTTTTCACATTATTGAATTTCCATCACTCTAGGAAATGTTCAGAAAAATAGATTTCAACTTTGTAATGATGGCATCATTAAATAATTTATAACTATACCAATAAAAACTTCTCGTAAAATGTATAAATAAATTTGTTATAATAATGTCCTTTATTATGTGTAAGTATATAACAATATTTAAAGTAGAATTTCATGTACATAAAAATATGTATTAATGTTAAATATTTATATTAATTATTAAGTATATATTTTTTTGTTTATGGAGTAAAATAATATTTTCTAAACAAAATTATTTTAATAATATAAATTTATTATGTCAAAATAAAAATAAAAATTGCGAAGATAAAATGTTGGAATAAAAATTTAATTTATTATAGAAATTGTTTTGTTAATTATAAATAATAAATAAGAAATATTTATTCATGGAATTTGTTGAAAATATTATGCTAATTATTTTGTAGACGCCTACTGCTTATGCAAATATTATAATTGACAACATAATATAATTAAAATAAAAACAGCAAATACTCTAAAAATAAATATTAATTGAGTTACAAAATGGAATTGTTAAAATATTTGAAATTTTCTTAATAATATTTAAAAGGATACATAATTTCCTTAGATCTTTATAAATGAACATTATCCCTTTAACTAAGACACTTTTTGGTGTTTATATTCAAATTATTAGGAAAAATTAGTGTTAATTAGCATATATTTTTACATTTTTTATTAATTCCCCCACGTTATGGTATCAGAAAAGGAAAATTTTCAGTAGCATTTTTATGTATATAAAATTTTTAGTTTGTGCAAATCCTAAAATTAGGCAATTATGTTAAATTTCTTTAAAAGTATGTTATCGTATAAATTTATTTAAAAATTTAGTTAACGTAAGAGATTTTATGAATATTAAATGAAACTTTAAAGTAAAATTCCGATATTTTCATAAAAAATATAAAGCTGGTGTCTTTTGGCAAGCATTTTAAAAATATTTTACTTATTTATTCTTCTAAGGACTGTAGCTTTAATGAAATGTTAAGAGAATAATAACATTCAATACTGAAATATACTTTTACAATCTCGGAAATTATTTTTGATAAAGGCTGATTCATGCCAATCGGGATACTATCAAAAAATGTAAAAGTGTTAATTCGACAGTGTAAGTCAATAGTAGCATTTTTCGAAAACTATGATATCGGAAAAATTTACGTACTTATTGATGTTGATTACTTAAACATCAAATTCCTTCAAGAATTATAGGGCGTTTTAGTATATTTTGCCTAGGGGCACCAAAAATACGAATGCGGCACTAGTATGAAATAAAGTGAGCAATTCAATAAATGGTTATAAAAAGCTCTCCAATGCAAAACGACAGATTGATACACGTACGATAATAATGTAAATAATTAGTATAAATATTAAAATTCTTACTTAGAAAATTTCACATAGTAACGTATTTCGATTTGGTATGGTACTTTAATGGATCAATGGACTCGCGTATAAGTTCTTCTTGAACTATAGATTAAATAGTGGCTTATTGTGTTTGGTGTCACCTGTGGCTTGACCGGGTCAACTAACTTATTATTAACTACGGTTTATTGTAGCTACAACTTTGATTTAATTGTGAAAAGTGTGTTTTTTTATATTTACTATAGTATTGTAACAGTTTCCCAATAAAAAATCCATATTTAAATGAAATGAAAATATACATAAAAATAAATTTGGAAATAAATTTAAAAATGTGTTCATTCATTCAACCGAAAAATTTATATCTTTTAAAAAAAATTGTATATATGAAATAATGTTGCTGTTACATATTTATGTAAACAGTGATTTATGTTATACATATATGCATGCAAATATACAACATGAATTTATCTCCATTAAAAGCTCTCTAAATATTATTAACATTGAAAACTTATATATGTTTACTTATCAAGTGTATACAGAATAAACTTTACATATAAACTTTACATATCATCCTTACAAATATTATTTAATGAATCTTTTCTAGGTCAAACTGAAACAGAACACATGAGCTTCCTACAAAAAACTATATCTAAATATTTAAAATATAGAACTGTGATTTTATGATTATTTTTGGGTTAACATGTTTTGAATATTTGTCAAACATTTATATTATAAAATGTTGTTTAAATTTTGCTATAAAATCTTTTTATAGCGAAATGACAGGTTCTTTATTGACGGGTTAATTTTGAATCCTGGCATTTATTAAATGTTATGGAGGCTAATCCAAAATATTCCATTAAATATAGTGCTTATGAAGTACCACGAATCAACTGGAGACTGTATAGCTTTCGAATTGCTTTGATTTGAAGTTTCTAGCACTTCTAAATCAGGAGTATAAGATGGACTGACAAATTGAAACCTTAAAGTATTTTTGTACTAGTAATAAATTTTTATATATTTCTATGATGTAGGCTTTTTTAGTATAATGCTCAGCAGTTGGTCTTGGCATGTTTGTTATATGGTCGTATTAAACCTTTTTCAAAAAAAAATATAATACAATATTAAATTCCCCTTATCGAGATTTCGATAATGAATAAGTGGATATTTTCATTTTAGTGTAAATATTTTAGGCTAGCTTTTCAAAAGGACTAAAGATTATAATAAATTTATCCGCCTTTAAATAATTAAAGTTAATAACAAATTTCTTTTTATAAATATTTCATAATCAAAGTTTCTAGATAAGGTGTAGTGAATTAGATTTTATATATAGATTCTATTATTAAAACGAGTCCAAGAACATTTTAAATCGATGTATCTTTAATCGAATAGACTTCAAAAAGTTTTAGTTTTGTTGATATGGTGCGTATCATTTCGAGAAACGTTGTCTTCAAAAAAGATGAGCATTTAATGGTTCAAATCTAATCTTTTGCAGTTTATGAAAATTTGAAGTTTCTGCAAGGTATTAAAAAACTGCAAGCTAACTAAAAATGTGAAAATATACAAGTAACTTTGATGTAGATAAAAATTCTGTTTATTATTATTTTCGCTGATCAAAGTAAATAATTAATTCATTTCGTAAGTTGCGGTTTTGATAACCAGAACGTTAAATTACCAATATAATAAAAAAAGAAAATAATTAGAGAAATTTTTGAGCCTTACAAAATGTTTTAAGCAATTCTGCTTCGTTTTATGTAAAAGTATTTTGACAAGTTTGATCATAAAAATGTAATATATATTTTGAATTTGAATAAACAATATGATTGAAATTTACTTTAACAGAGGCCAATGACTTGATTCTAAACTCGTTAACTTTTCATTCATTTTTCAACCCCCCATGTTTAAATTACTTTATTGCGTGACAGGAATCAAAACGAAATCATTTTTTTTCTTCCGTTTCTTACATTATAGAGGCAACATACAAAAGGTTCATAACTAAAAGCATTCAATCTATTTTTAAACAATAAAGGGATATTTTTAAAGGCTTTACATTTACTTAATAAAATAAATATTTTTATATGTTTTTTTTTGTTGTGATTTGGCGCCTAAATGTCTACCCAAAAATTTTGGCTAATGCGGTAAAATTATGTGTAATTTTAGTTTATTTTTTTTTTATGCTTTTTGGTTCTATTACGGAACCTGAATATGAAATTAAATATTTATTGAATTCTTTTTTGGCTGAACATAAGTTTTTACAGAAAATTGTTTCATTGAAAGAAAATTAGTAAAAGTTTGAAAATATTTTTTCTTACAATAATTCAGAACAATTGAAGGAAGAATTTTGTATTATTGAATTTAAAAACAGCTGCAACGAAATATATCAGGACATTTACGTAACATTTTTTTTTAAAATCAAATATGTATAAAAAGGTAATTCGAGGAATATAAAACACAAAAAAGTAAATACGTTTTTGACAGTAATTGCTTTGGATAATTACTTTTTAGCTAATATAGAGAATATTTGACAGCACAGTAGCAGGGTTGATATAGTGTGGCTACCAGAACAAATATATAATTATAAAATTTTCGAATTTTACATTTAAAATTCTTTAATATAAAAAATTGGGTGCTTCGGTTGGTTTTAAAAGAGTGGGAATTTGAATTTCATATTAGTGAAGCATTACATATTAGCGGTCATCATTATTACACTGTGCTGATCCCTTCCACTTATATAATGAAATCAAAATAGTTTAGCTGGCCTCAATTTCCCGTGTCTTCAGAGTTTTCGAGAAAGAAATTATCAAATTTCCTGAATCTTTTATCTTGGAAATGGCATAACAAAAGTTTCATGCTTTCCTCTTTCATACGTCAACGGCAAGTGCAGTATGTAGTAAGTCATATCAGTGAATCATTCCTAATAATCGATGTCCCGTGACAATTCTTGTATATAATCTTCTCGATGCTATGTTCATATATAAAATTATGTTGTACTTTTTAAACATACTATAGAACGTTTTGTATGCAACTGTTCTGCTCATTTCATTTTAAAATGTTATATATATTGGACGAGTTACTTATTGAGCTTTTAATTTGTATTGGGGGTAACATATATTGTAAACCTGTAAAGCGACATCAATAGTACCTTTACCTGCTAGTTCATCTGATTTCTCTTTATCTATCACAAATTGACCGGCTGACCAGGGAAGTACAATGACCAGTATATTAATACTGTTTGCTAATAGGTTAAGATTTTGAGAATGTTAAGATATTAGTCAACAATTTTCAAGAATCCTCATTACTCAAGAGTCCTCATATCTCTTAAAAGAAGTGATCACAGCTCACTCAGTTGTAAATTTAATATTCAAAAAAATTAAAAAATCAGTTCGTATTAAGTTTTTACTGATGGTACACATAAAAAATATCCACTGATTTATTAAAGTTTATAAAATTTTCATATTAAATAAATAAATAATGAAAACTTTCTGATACTCTGTAAGAACTTTTGCTATTCTGCATACTGCTACATATTTTCCACTTAAATTCTCATATCTAATTTATTAAGTATCTTTTAAAGAAATTCTTAACTGAAGTATTTATTCTAAAGTTTTACATTATAACGAAAATTTTCTGCATGTATAAAGTTTGAATTTATTGCGTATATTCTCATACACATATTTATATTTTAAGAACAATCCTTGAAAGTTTTTAATGGATTTTTTTTTCTTCAGAATTTTTGATTTAAAGTAATCCTTAAGAAATATTGTTATAATAAAAGTTTATTTATATATACATAGCTATATAAAAATATTTGAAGTTCTAAATTTTATTCACCTAAAAATTTATGGTGATACTAAACAGAAATTTCTGAAAATTTCAATTTGGAAACTTAAAAAGAAAAATGTTTAATATAAAAGTTATTGTGTGTAGGATGTTATTAAGTTTATGAGAAATTCCGACCGAATTAATCACCAAGAAATTCCTACAATGTAACAAAAGCTCAGTATATCAGGTGACCGCACTCTTAACAGAGGGATCATGCCTTTAAGATATGGGGATCCGAGGTAAAGATAGGTTGATGTTATGGATCTGAACAAGATGATTAATCACTTTTTCTGGCTTTATCCCTGTCTCATTCACCTGCGAGGCAGATGCTTTAGTTTTCCTACTATGTGAACGAACTGTAACCAATTTTCTGTTCCTGTCGGAAAAATATTGTTTTGCTTCCGCCGCGGTATGTCTAACATAAATGGTACGAAGTGTACATAGTGATTGATTCTAATATAATTGAATGAACCCTTAGCGGTTCCCCTGTATATAATAAATCAATCAGTCAAGTTAGTTCAAATTGAGAAGTAGTTTTAAAGTAATTTATTTCAAAATTCAAACAAAGATAAAATTTTATTTAAAATATACAGGATGAAATTGTTCATCCTGTTTTAGCTACATTTTCTACAATATACTAGTCATAAAGTTAAAGAAGCTGGAAGCATTCAAAAACGTATATGTTTTATTCTTGGGAAATATATAATCAGGGGAGCTCGAGGTAGTCAATTAAAGTAGGTAGAAATATAAAAAAATATAACTAAATCTCGGAGTGTAACAACTACATTTAAAATTTGATCTTCACCAATTAAGGTTCCTGGGTGTGATAATTATATTCGACTTAGAATACTTGGAGAATTTTCTACTATTCCAGCTCAATTATTGTCGCGTTTAAATGGATGAATTTAAGGTAATTAGATTGTAAATCAATTTCTGCAGTAAAAACTTATGTAATTAAAATTATTAGCTATATGTACGAATGATATTAGAATGTAATTGCAATTTAAATTACCATAATTTCTTGTCAGTAATAATTATTCATTATAAATATTTCACGATCAAAAGTTTCTTTTTTTTAACCTTGAGTTAAGAAGTAGAAACTCAGCAATACGTTTTCTTCATTTAATACAGTATTGCGCCAGTTTTTTATGGCCAGACTTTATAAAGCTACCTCAAGAGCAACTTTACGTCTGGTTCTTAGTCTTCGTCTGTGTCTTGTTGCTATTAGAGAACCATTCATTACCTTTATCTGCAGTCAACTTATTTTATATAGAAATACAATGCTGACATTGAATCTACTTGTCTTGCAACAGAAATTATTTGTAACGACGACGTCTTGATAATGAATCCTTTATTACTCCTTTTGGAAAATCGCAATTCTTAGTTTATATTAACATTTTTGTATTAATAACACCTGGAATATCCTAATGCCGAACGAATCTCGCATAATTATTGTAAATTTAAGGATTAGATGTAAATGTAGAGATTTAAATTTATTTTATGTTCTTTATTTTATTTTACAATTCATTTTTAATTACTTAAATATTGCAAGAAATTTGAAAATAATGTGTTTCAATAAATGACTAAAACTGATATTTTTTCTTTATAATTCACCCTGTTCATAAATTTCTTTGAACCTTAATTTGATATTCACAGAAAGTTTTTATTTTGTTCTTGTAAATAATAGAATTGAAAATTTCATGACTGGACAATTTCTTATTTCATTTTTCTATATTTTTCAAATATATTTTCATTTCGAATTAAATACAAATTAAATACGAATTAAAAAGCAATTTATTAATTGTTTTGTATTATTATAAATTTATACTTATAAATTTCCTAACAACAATATAAAATATTTAAAAAAAAGTTTTTCCAGACTTTTCCAATTTTCATGTACGACTGAATACGTACACAATGTAAAAGTATTTTCAACAAACTTTTTTTTTATTCTATTATAAAATACTTGCAAAAAGTACCAGGAAATATAAAATGTATAAATAAATGCACATAAATTTAATATTATGAAATTTTCCTTGGTTTGTGTTGTGTATTGGTGAAAAAAAAGGATTCATTATCAAGGAGAAGATAAAACTGAAAAAAAATTCCAAGCCCCAAAAGTATTAGGAATTCAGAAAAATTAATAACAAGAAATATTTTATATAAAGTTTGTAGTACGTAGTACGTTTACCCATGAATATGGGTATAAATATATATGCAATGAGGAAATAAAAATGATCCTTTTTTCATTTTCATGTTTGAAGGGAAAGAAAAACTTTTTTATGAAAAATTATGTTATCCCATGTTGGAAATTCCATTTAAAATGGTTGAGAGTTTTATGTACATATTTTTTTATGTTATTTTGAAAAAAAAATATTTGTATAGGGAAATCACGTGTTAAGGAGTGAGTATAAAAAGAAGTAAAAAAGGGAAAATTTTGTATTGTGGATCGATAAAAGACTGTAAGGTTATAAAGCTAAAAATTTAACATAGAATTTGTATATAAGTAAATATGCGGCAATTTAAAATAATATGAAATGAATGAATTTTTCTATGAAATATTTTTATATATAGCGATATCATTAGCCAGAGATTTGTGTAGTTTACATAATTATTATCTGATAACTCCTTTAAATTTTATATTGAGGCTAATAATATATACAAAAAGTTTTACGGTCAGTTGTGTTGTTAAAAGACGTATTTGATTATTGTTAAAGTATAGCGAATCTGAGACAGTCTGCTCAAGATTTTATTAACACCATTTTGAAAATACCACTCATACTAGTGAACAATTGTTAGAAAGGAGTTAGTTGAGTTCAGGAAGTGCAACATTTCCGTAGACCGTTTAATGGCTAGATTGTCATGGAACAAACGCTGGACACTTGCATACGAAGTGTGTAATAATTTTAAAGCTACAACATGGTAATAGGTGTACGGATAAAGCATACCGCTAACTGCATGTTCCCGCAATCGTCCCAATGTCCCGACGATGTTTCTACGAAAACTTGTTTAAGAAGCTTGTTGTCTTTTCTTTTCGTACAACAGTAATGTTTGTCTGGTGGTTTTGATCCTTGTGATATCTAATATTATAATATTTAGTTGACGATAAACTTTAGATAGAAACTTTATTAGTAATTATAGTTTTACATTTTTGTAATATTAATTATAGAATGTTAGTTTTTTTATAGTTGGAAAATACTCGTACATATTTTTCCTTAAAATTTTGATAATGTCGGTATTAATATTCTGAATATAAAATTTTGGGCTGATTTCATTGACAAAATAAATTAATATTTTATTTTATTTTATACAAAAATTTTATATATATATATATATTGAAATTTAGTTATTTTGTTCTTAAGTATTTAATTGATTAAAACTTGCTTAATATAATTATTTAACTTGTTAATATAATAAAATATAACTTATTTCACAAAAGTAAGAGTCAATATTACAATTAATTTGTAACTACTGGACCAGTTTTCGTAACTATAGTTATATAATAAAAAATAAGATGTTTCTGATGAAATAATTAACCAAAAACTAGCGCAGTGGAAAAGAATAATATTAATTTGGGTTCCATTGAATACAAATGCCTCCCACATATCAACATCGACACATAAATTGGCAATAATGGAATGGATGACATTTTAAATTAAAATATTCTGGGAATCTGACGAAGAGTTTAAGAAGCACGACAAACCTCTCTTTCTTCTACCCAACTTTTAAGAGGAACTTTAACAGTTCTAGACTTTATAAAGTGGAACATGGACCTATAAATATTTGCTGTATATCTTTGAAAGTATACTGGCCTTGAGAAAAAGTTTTAAAACTCATTAAGGGTATTTCACAACAGGTCCGTAGAGGCAGCAGAGGCTGAGAACATACCTATCTCAAATTGATGAATCAGTTGCAGCTAAATGTTAGCGATTAAAGAAGTTCTCTATATAACATAAAGGCAAGTACTCAACAGCATTACAAATTGTAGTTGATTTGAAATTTGAAATAAACTTTTAATGATTTATTTCTAAAAATATACAATACTTTTTTTGAAAAAGGTTACAAAACAGCATTTAGAAATCGGCATTTGGGTTCGGAATCGTTGAAGATATCGATGAGACAAATATTCAGTAATCTAAAATAAAAGTTAAATAAAGACTTATAACTTATAACATGATTTATTTAGTGTGAGGTTTTCGAAGTATTCTGGCCTAGCTAAGCAATTCTTTAAAATTAACTCCTGTCACATATAGATATACTATATATAGTACTGTCCAAAGACTATTTAAATAATTTCATGTTTTTCTAATTCATATTTCAATTAGAAAAACTTTTATTAAATTTTATATTAAATTATGCAAAACATTAAATAACCTGAAATAATCGGATCTCTTTCGTATTGAAATCAATAATAAATTTAATAACAAACAAAATTATTATCCTTATGTACAGTGTAATGCCGTATTAAAGGATATTACAATCATACTTTATATAAGTATCAAGAAATCCTAAAATAAATGAATGAAATATTTAATGAAAAATAAATTAAGATTTATATTTCGTTGGATTTTAATGTAGGTGGGCAAAAATAAATGATATCGAAAAAGGATATTTTTCCTAATTTTCATTTTCTCTCGTTTCTATTCTAAAGAAACTGCCTTGTTTATTTGAATGAAATAATTTTGTATATTTTTATTAAGATTAATGATCAATTATTTATTTCAAATTTTTTTTTTATAAAATAAGAAATTATTAATAGTTTAAATTACCTTAATATCGTTAACATAACAAAAATAATTTATTTAATGTCATCAGCAAATATTTTGGCATTCAGTATAAATAAAATATTTTTTCTAAATAATATTTAATATTTTCCAAAAAAGAAAAACCTTGTATTTTATAGGTAAATAATATTTTTATTATTTTTTTGATTGTCATTTACAGAGTAAATTTAACTAATGAAAAATTTATATGAAAAATGTTAAAAAAAATAACTTCTTTCTATATAAGTAAACAAAATGAAAAAAAATATATTATTACGTGACTTTCGTCCTTAAAATATAAAATATACAAAAAATGTTTACACTTAATGTCAAATAACCATTCTATAATAAGAAGGAAAATTAGTGGGTTACTTTTATTTTGATTGACAAAGGTATAAAACTAAATTAGTTAAAGGATAATAATAAAAAAAATACGTATTTTTTTATGTATATTTAATTTAAGGACATTTTGATATGCGGTTGATATGTTATTGTTAATTTATATATTTTATTGTTAACAGATATTGTTAAATATGACCAATTAATATAAATGATAAATTTCAATGACATTTCAAAATAATAATAATAAATTTTAAATTGAAATTTAATGATAATTTGATGAACAAATGTCCTTCATTAAGGAAAATATTGTTGAGAATTTTTGATCTATGTTTAATCATAAAATTAAATTGATTTTCAGTTACAATAAATTATTAATAATAATTTTTATTTTAACGAGAGTATATGTATCTCTTTCTTGTATTCATATGTTTTCATAACATTTTGTTTTGTCTCTTTTACGCAAAATTATTTCATGCACTTAGCCTAGAATTAGGTTTATTGTATCCTTTCTTGTTACACATACCGCGACAAAAACAACTCTTTCGATCGAAACAAAACTCGTTTCTAAAACCAGAACTCCTGCTAAAGCATGTGTGTCGCAGATGCATGAGTCAGGGATAGTTAAACGAATAGTATTAAATCGTCCTACATACTCTACACATGTTTACCCTAGAGCTCCAATTAAATTTGATTGTGAAATTATTAATATTCTACTGAATTTTATGAATACTTTTTAATCAAAATTCAAAATGAAATATTCAATTGCAGGAACTACAAAAACCAAATTATTTTATTAATAAAAATTAACTATATGAACAAATTTATTATTGCTTATAATAAATTAATAATACATTTTACCATACACCAACTTTGAGGTCTTGATGGTGATTCTGATAGCTTTTAAATGATTGTATTTTTCTTCTACATTTTCTCCCTTGACATAAATTATTGTTGATGACTTACAAATGAGCAACTACAATTTTACTTTAATTTGTTTGTTGTTTCTGTTCTTTTCATTTTCGTTTTTTTTTATATATTACATTTTCATAGTCCGGAAAATCAATTTTCCGAAATGGCATGCAAATAAAAAACAAATTTATTATGTAAATCTGGTAATGTCAACCTTCTATTTTAGTGTATTAGATATTTTATTATCATTTACTTAAATTACATTTCTTATTTTAATGGAATAATTGTAATAAAAGAGTGGAACATATTTTTCTATAGTCATTTGCAAAATAAATAATTAAATATAATATAAATTTAATTCTATATAATTTTTATTTTATTATAAAAAGTATATTAAATTTAAATTCTACTATAAAATATTTTTATTTACACATAAATAATTAATGCTCGAATTTTGTGAATTATGTTGGCGTCATTTGTCTTCAGTTAAAAAAATTATGGTTTGAAAAATCAATAATTTTTTATATATTATTTAAATAAATATGAAAATGTATATGGTAAAATTTAAGTAAATGTGTTTTTATTTTGTATATAATCATGGCACTTTATAAATTATATAAATAATTGTAATTATAATAAAAGAAAAATTGTTTTTATGATACGAACCATATCGTTGGCAACATAAATTTACAATAATTTGTTGGAATCCCTTCTTCCCTTCATTTTTTTTTTCGTCATTATATTTTTTTATATATTTTTGACAGCCATAATCAATTGTGAAAGGGTATATTTAAGATAAAGTAACATATATATTTTACAATTACAAAATTAATCTACATTTTGACATCTGGTAATAAATACGAAACGTAAAAACATAACTTACAAACACTAGTTAAATGAAAGCGGATGCTGTATGACGTATATAGTAACAAATACGAATCGTAAATTTTGGAAAGAAAATCCATGACTGAATTTCGATTATTGACAATCATTTTTGCTGTTGGTTGTCAAATAATTTTGAGTTTTAAGCTTATCAAAACCGATAAAAGTATTTTAATTTGATCTAGTTAATGGAGTTAATGTAAAACATATCAAATCATAAGCAGATTATTTCGTTCCATTATATTTCAGAAAATATAAATTATTGTCAATTATAGAAACTAGTGAGATTAAACGATTCAAGGTCATAAAATTAGAAAACTTAGTCAACATTTAATGTTCCATCAGGGAATTAAAGACTTTTATTTTTTATATGGATTTTTTTCATGTAAATCTAGATTTTTTTTTTTACAATATTTTAAGTTTGTTAATTAAAATAATTAGAACCATTTTGTTTTAAGTATACGACCACACGAATAACCATTTACCATTGTGCAACTACAACATTATTCCTTTGATGTTATAAATAAATTCTTATTTAATTTTATATAATACAATTTGATTATTTGTACAAATAGATATGAAATAAATGTTTTAGAGGCCACAGCCAAGAAATGTTCACTAACTGGTAGACCTCCAAGAGATTAAGAATTTTTTTTTATAATTAAGTCAAAGTTAAAGTAATGTAATAATATATATAATATTAGTCACTAATTAGCTCATATGTATCCCTTTTTATAAAGAACCCACTAGACTAAACCATTTCATCTACTCATTAGTTCCATTACGAATCTAAGAATATCCATTATTGAAATTATTGATATTTCCACTAAACTATCAAATTTATAGCACCCAAACTCTCTTTATCTGATTCTGGTTAGGTTTGGTCAGTCGCATCACATATGATTGTACCTTCTACTATTGTTAACTCATCAATAGTTTGGTTATATGTCTGCGTCGGAAACCTCTTTAGCTAAATAGTGGGCTATATTTTACTACTTTATTATTAGTTTTGTTCATAAAATTTCTGTAGAAAATATTACTGTAGGCGTCTGGGAAATACAGTGTCTTTAAACTTGGCATACAAAATTTGAATTCACCACTAGATTTAATTTTTATTGAATTAAAGAATATTAAATAGATTTAATTGTAGCAAATGATTAAAATTATTAATTTTTGGTATGTAGTATGTAGCACACACCTGAGTTTAATTATTCATTAAATATTTGGTCTTTTCTTACAAGTAATTACAATTACTAATTCATGAAAATTTGAAACAATTTTTAAATTATGTAATTATCCCAAACAACAAACTGCGAATATTATGAGCTGTTAAAAATAATTGAAAAATAATGGAATTATAGTCAAATCTATTAAGCGCTATTAAATATTTCGTGGAGTTGTAAAATAAGAAAAAAAAATTGTAATGGAAATATGAATTGATAAAATGGAACTTGCTTAAAATAAATTTTTCTGTTCGTTTCCGAAGTTAGAATTTTAAATTCTGCATTCGTTTACTTCTGGGCAACAATATCACTGTAATTCATATTTTATATTTAATTTCAATGACATTTAAGAATGTGGAATGAGTGGGCACGATATAATAGTGATGCATCTTTCGACTGTACAGTACAACGTGCTATCAATTCTATTTAATTTCAATGGCTTATGTCTCGTTATTTTAAAACCAACCAATTTAAATTTAAATTAATACAATTGCAATCGGATGTGATTTTTCTAATTTTATAACCTATCTTCAAAAGTTTAATAGTTTTGCTGAAAAGCGTTTGGGTTTCAATATTGTTTAAAATGAATTAATATCTACGGAATGCAGGTTTAATAGACCCAAAAATATTCCAATTATTTCCTAAAAAATTCGTATAAATGAAAATGGAAACTGAACTTTTAAACTTGTATATATAGTTCATTATAATTGCTATCTGATTTCAAAATTATACAAACATAAATAAATATTTGTTCAAATTAAAAATAATAAATTTAAATTTCTGCGCCAGATAAAATAGAAAAACATAAAAAATTTCACCAACAACATAATCTCATTATTTAAAAACTTCAACATAAAAAATGTATGTAAATAATAAACCCTCAAAACAACAATTAAATAAAATCCTGGCAGCTATGCCAACAGTAGATATAAAAGAAGTTTCACGAAAAAATAAAATAAACAAATATCCTTTATTCGAAAATTATTTAATGTTTACACATTAGGAAGGATATTTTTTACAGTACAAAGCTTAAGTGATGGACTTAAAGCAAATCTTTGACTATTACCTGTAAACCGTTTGATATGCTACTGTTAATTCGAAACCGTCATTATTCTACAATGAAAATCGATTAAAGGTTACTTCCTACATATATAACCAAGATCTACTGAATGTTTGCTTGCTTTATCTGTTAATCAACTGTTATACAACTGTTAATTTAGATTGTGAATGACTGTATTTATCTTAAGTTTAAAATACACCAAAGACTAAAATGAAAAATTAATTTTCTCGACTAAAAACGAGAAATTTATATTCCATTTTGAAATTTGAATTTTATAATAAATTTTAAACCTTTGAAATAATTTTTGACATTAAAGATATTTAGTAACATATTCTTTGCATATTATATGCTTATAGATGAAAATGTCATCATCAATCTTACAAATTTTTGGAGGATTATATTTTTATTATGAATTCTCAAAGTTATGCATAAAATGCTGTATTATTTTTGCAGCTATCTCTGTAATATAATTCAGAAAAATAATAATACACTTTTGACCTACTAAATAAATATTTTATAAAAATATTTTGTTTTTGTTACATAGTTTTTACATAAATTTATAAGAAAATATGTTACTGGTTACTGCATTATTAATATTACACAAAAAATATTCATCCTTCCGTGCAAAAATTTCATCCTTTTTGTTATAAATTATTGAAAACAATGCATATATTTTTCGTTGTAATTTTCGGAAAAGAATTTTTATAGAATTAAATGAAATTTATTCAGTCCTGTCTATTCAAAAGTAACAGGAAAAATATATGTACCGGTATAGCAATTTTCATATGTATGTCCGAATTATTATATATCGCCTTTACATCGGTATTTGATGTGCATAAGCATATGAAAATTGGTAAACCGGAATGATAACAATAATTAAAGATAAATCAGTTTGGTAATTTCATATTCACCACACTGATTTATCTTCAATTAATATACTTATCGGTATACCAATTTCAATTAAGAATGATCCAATCAAGAACTTTTATATTTAGTTGATGGTAAAGATATTATGTGGTTTTCCGAATCCCAGAGGATAAGATGGGCAGCAAATTTACACAAATGACAGACATAACATCGAAAAAACGGATTTTTAAAAACATGCCAAAAGATGCCCTTAAACAATAACAAAGAAGAAGATTTAAGAAAATAAGGAATCAGAAACAAGAAGGAATCATTTAATTGTGATAGAGGCTAATTGTGAATCAGTGAAAAGCTTGAAAAAGGCTGTATAATATTAATTAAATAAATGTCTAAGAATAATATGCAAAATATGCTGGCCAAATATAATTAGTTATGTCTTATGTGATTTTGCTAGAACTTGCACAGGACGAACACAAAGTGAATCGCATTAATAGACTAAAATTGAAATATATCGGACACATACTATCAAAGAAAAAGCCATCATGCATCACAAACATGACATTAAATTCCAATCCTTAATGCGAAAATTAGAAGTCGACCAAAAATATAGATACGATTGATGATATTCCTAGAATTTATGTGGAATAATGTAAAAACATCAGTAACTCACAGAGTGTAATGAAAACGCCAAATGGAAACGCTATGCTCCCAAGAGGGGTGAGAGAGGAAAAAAAAGAAATATTAATTATCTTTTTATAAAAAGAAAATTAATATTTATTTTAAAAGTGTGAATCAGAAATTATCAGAAGTGATAAAAAATGTGTTTTTATACGACTAATCAATTTCCTGTTTACTAATTAATTCATCATTAAAATTATAAAGGAAAAAAATTGCCTTTTTGTATCTAAAAATATCGGGAAGTATATTCTAATTTAAAAGGGTAACCTCATTAAAAACAAAATGTGCGTATTTTAATAAATTTTACTGAATTAATTATTGAATTAGTAAAGTAACATAATTGAATAATAGAATGTATAGAAAAAGGTAAGATTTTTAAATTTTAATAATTATATTATTTTAATTGGGTTATTAACATAATTTATTAAATAATATAAATAATTTAATATATAACAATTAAATATATTTATAAACAATGTCACTATTTCCCAAACAGTGGCGTAAATCATGATTCGCGAAAAAGGAAATTTACTATTGATAATGAACAAACGAAAAATTTTCACTAACGAAATTATAGTATGACACCTACGACTGGACAAATTGACTTCTCGAAAGAAAAATATTCTAAAAGTCCCACATAGTCCACTCCATCATACCAGGCTATGAATCAATTAGTAATAAAAATGGTGTTTAATAGCTGCTTTCTTTTAGTTATATTTGGAAACCAATACATATACGAAACCTGAAATGAATTGCATTACTTAAAATATACAAGTTTTCACCAGCAGGTGTCGTAGATAAAATGTGCTCCATTCATGTCTCGGTTCTTTAACAGTCAATTAGAGATTTCAATTCATAGGAAGCATGCAATGCGATTAGGACTTAGTCTATCCGTGGAGTAAGTCGTAATCCTAATCGCCAACTTGTCGTATGCTGGAGAGAAGTCAATAAAACATTTGTAATGCCATTACTTCACAGTCGAAAAAAGAAGAAGAAAATTTGGAAGGTTCTTTCTAGAAAACTTTGAAGACGCGGGAAACTGAATCCGGTTAAAGTGATTCTGTTCAATGGGATGAATTGATACTCTGTAATAATGACGGAGCGTTCGACAGGATTGAAAATAATGCTGATTTGTCTAACCTCCTTACCTATCTCCAATAGTTTATTAATGTTGTTGAAATAGGATATACAGACAATTTGGATTTGAATATTAGTTTAATCTAGCTTAAGAACTACGAAATGCTGATTTAATAAACCAAAAAAATATCCTATAAAATTAATGATAAAAATAAAAAAAGGAACTTGTATTGCTTTTATATATGTAGTTCATTTACCCGAGGAATTATTGGATGATTTTAGGATACCATTAGTAAGCATCCTTTAATCTTTATAAATAATCTGCAATGTGAAATTGCATAACACACAAAAAAATAAATAAAACAACGAGCAAAAAAATATGACATGCAAATTTGTCATATATTTTTTTTTTTTATTATTATTTTAAAACAATATTACGGATAAACGTACTCGTATATGTAACAGACATTATTATAATATATTCTCAAGGATATTTACAGAACATTTATTACATAAACTAAGTAAATACCCGTTGTACAATATAATAGCAAGTCACGCGGTATCAGTAAAACAAAAAAAATATACAATTTGTGTATGTACTAGGATAAAATTACAATAGGAACAAAAAAATCCTTTTTAGCTCAAATATAAGAGCTTTTATGTTTTATACATATACACATAGAAAGTTTAAAAACGTGTACCACTAATACAATCATAAAAATTCTCAGACAAAAATATTTCATTAGGGGATGAAAATAAAATTATATTGTATGTACGTGTACAACACATACGTTTTGTGTTGTTATTGCATTGAAAGTTTTAGAATTTTTATATTACGAAACTGATTTTATATTGTCCTTAGCATGGTAGAGACATTTTTTTTATATATGCATAGCAAAAATAGGATAAATTTTGAGTACACTAATACATAAAAAAAGGATATATTTTTTTTTAGATTTCAACTTAGGTAGAAGAAAAATTCCAAATCGTTTTATATATTATACAAATTTAGAATTTTTATTTAGAATATTTTAAATAGCAGGCGAACAGAAATAGAAAAGAAAATTAAGTACAAATTTGGATTTAATAAAAAGTGTTTTTCCATTTTTTTTTTGTATAGTTGTATAGTTTTGGTGTTAGTATAGTACGAGAATTTGAGTTAAGGATTATAAATGAAATTTGGATGATGAAATAAGAGTTCGGTGAAAAAACAAATAATAAAAAATGCTGCAAATAATTAATGACCGATTTCGCAGTGCGAGCTAAGACTCTGAAGGTTAATTATACCAACAGTACAGCTTAAGCGTGCAACTTAAGCTAACTGGGTTAGCCAATCAAAAATTTTCCTAAGCTTAGCTAAACATTAATTTTAGATTTTTTAATTTTAAATTTTAGCATTAATTTACGATTTTTCAATAATAACTTTTAAATGTATTTATTACCTATTAATTAATTTTCTTTTTGTGTGCATAAATTAATAATAAAAAGTGTCAAAAGTAAAGTTTAGACTCTACTTATCTACAGCTTATGTTAAACCTCATTTTATGGAAGGCTTATCTTTAAGCTTGCACTGACAAACTAGAAAATAAGAGTCAAACCGAAATTTAAGCTCTGGAACAGGTTTAAGCTCTCACTGTGAAATAGCCCATTAATATGATTTATTCGGTTGCAAAATTTGGAGTAGTTTTTTTCTCTTGTGATATAAAATTCAATTTAATGATTTTGGAAAGTTAGTAGCTATCTTCTTAGCCAACATATGGCTTGATGTTAATTAAAAGTGATTTGCAATTAAGATAATGAGCACATAACGTTGTTGGTTTAAAATTTTGTCATAGGGTGGCCATGTAGGCGTACACATTACATTATAATAAATGTTATATTTTACAAGATAATCGAATCAGACATATTCGTAAGGCGGCGTAACCATAAGATTAGTACAACATTATTTTGATTAATGAGTAAAATTGGATTATAAAAGGAGTACGAACATAAGTTAATTAGAAAAAATATAAATTTATTAATAAATTTGTAATAAATCAAATAAAATAATTCTAAATAGAAATTCTGCTAGAAGCAGAGTTTTTAAAATTGACTTAATAATGAGCAACAAGATTTACATTTTTCAGTAACAATTTTTCATCCATTTTCGAAGGATTTATACTAAATTTAAAAACCTTATACTAGATTTAAAAACTTTGTAGATGTCTGAAAAGGATATGCTCTTTATAGGATGAAAAACGTTTTTTTCACGATTTCTGGATTGCAAGCTGCCCCAGTTTCTAGTAGTTTTTTCGAGAAGACTATTTGTCTAATCGTAGGTGTCATACAATAATTTCGTTATTTCGTTAGTGAAAAGTTTTGTTCCAGCGCAACTTAGTCTTGCTTAAGCTAGAACATTCTGGATTAAATATCATTAAATTAATTAAATTATCTTGATTAAAATTACAAATAAATTAAAAAAAATTCTAGTCAAACAATTTATCAATTCCATATATCCTTTATAAATTATTTTCATAATGATCCTAAAATTCTTGATCATAAAAATTATATTTGCTTTGACTGTCTATGCAATTAATTTACAATTTTTTTTTGTTTTTACAAATCTACATTATAATAATAAAAAATTTGCAATTTACAATTAAAATAATAATAAAAAAAGGGGAATTTACATACGTTTTTTTTATGTTATTATTTATTGTTGTATGTCCTTTTTTTGCTGTTTGAGAGATTGTATTTGTGTCAGAATAATAAATTATTGTACTATTTATGTTCGGTATATAACTAATGATTAGGTTTACCGTTGCTGATTATTTCTGTTTTTATGTATATAGATTTTTTTTTTTATGCTATAACATTACGTATTCACCCAGAAGCAAATACATCCTTTTTTTCTGGATTAATAAAGATTTTCTATACATCAACAAAATAAGGACATTTTTTATTAGCTTTTTTTTAAAAAAATTTTTAAAAAAATTATTTGAATTTGTATATTGTAAATTTAATGAATAAAAGGATATTTTTTTATTATTAATGTCCTTTATTTTGATTATAAGCTATATAATATTTAAAATTCACTTTCATTTAAAATATTTTTTTTTTTTATACTTTTTTAATGAATATTTTTTACGTGTTTTTATTAAAAAAAAATCACTAGCTATCCAGTTAATAGGATAATTGAACAATACATATACAAATATAATATTACGGAAGACACTGTTTTCTTATTAAAAAAAAGTTAATATTGTACGTATAAGCTTTTAATACAGCAGAATTTACACTGTCAATGGGGGAAGCAGACTTTATAAGGATAAAATTAATAAAAAAAAAAAATCCTTGCTCTTATACAAATTTTGTTTTTTTCTTCGAAATTGGGTTTACTTTTGATATAGGATATGTAATATTTTAAAGGATCATATAAAAATGCAGAGATTTTATATTTCTTATTAATAATCTTTATATATTATAATTTTATTTGTTATATACTTGTTTTATTTATTTATATTTCACTGTATAAATGTTTTATTTTTCATGTATATTTGTAGTAAAACGACAGACGACAGCCCGGAAAAATTACCTTGAAATTCTTCTTATTTGGAATAATATATAAAATAAATATACAAATAGAAATATAATAAGGATATAAAAAAGGATATATTTTAAGAAAAATCCTTGGATTAGATTTTATTCAAATATTATTATAAATTGTTAGTTTATTAAAAGTAAATTATTAAATTTATTTTTAGAAATATTTGATTAATTTTTATTAAGGATCCGACCTTGAAAATAATTTTCACTTAAACTTTTCTTTTTAATATTTTATTTAAATAATTTTCGATTAATTTTCACTTTTTTTTCATTTTGATTTTTTTTAATTTTATTTAAAAAAGATTATAGTATTATTTAAATTGAAAAATTCGTAATTTTGCAAAATATAATTAAGGCAGATTTCTCTATTTATAAATATTATAATTATTTAGAATAATTGGAAATATTTAAAATTAATTGTAATTTTAATGATTTAGAAAACAATCACAAAAAAAATAAATAAATAGAAAATTTTAAATAATTATTAATGTAAGGGGCCGCCGAATTTAATTATTCGTTAGACTACAAACGCGACGACAACGTTTTTAATGTTTTCACATGAGCTGACACTTCTCTTTTGATATTGCGGTAGTAAAGGAAAATATTTTTTATTGTTTTTCCCGATTTGGTGTTTTTTTTTTGTACGGTTTAATATTTATTTATAAAGCGGCGGGGTTGAAAATTTACCAACATTTGCGCAATGGAAATTTCTGTTTTGGAGTATATAAGGATTAAATGATTTTTTTTTGAATATTATGTGCGTGTGTGTGTTTGTCTGGAAAAGGTAAGAGAGAAAAAAAAAGATAGGGTGAATAAGAAAGTAATGAGAGGGGATATACAAAGAGCTTTTATTAATACAGGGATGGACTTGAAGTTCACTTAGTATTTTTTTAAATAATGCCGGTTAAAATTATAGATTCACAACCATGGGTGTTAGACCCTTAGGAAATGAAGAATGTAAAAAGCAGAATATGAAATACTTTCGGGAAAATTGATAAAAAATATAATTTAGTAGGGAATATAAATTAGTTTATGCGTACAATAATGTTTTTTTATAAATAAAACGATACTATCGTGTAGGAAAAGCTTCCCGATTCGGTATATTTAGTGAATTTGTCACTTATACGCCTATAAATATGCAATTTTTTTACTTTTTTTATTCTATTACTGGAAAATTATATTTCTGTGAGTCGAAATATCATTTCTAAGTTTTTGATAAAACTTTACTTCGCAGTTAAACTCAACATTCTTAACTGCACTGCAATGAGCTTCAATGCAACATTTACAACGGCGTTATAGGCACTCTCCAAATTGTGTTTTTGAGCTAATGACATGAAACAGGTAAATTTAATCAGCTGTTTAATAATTTAACCTGCTGCTGCTAATATTTTAGCAATTGATTTCCATATCTCTTCAGATTTTTATAACTTCTTATCATAAAAAATACTATTTGCTTGCACTACATTTATTTATTTATCTTCAAACGAAGCCACAGTATAATTTATTTAGAAAATTGTTATTCCTTGTAATTATTAAATTTTAGTTCTGAAATTTCTGCGTTGTTGATGTTTACGTTGAGCTTATCTACCCCCATACATTTTATATGGATTGAACGTATTTTGATAGTGCATTGTAGTGCGTTGCCGTTGTGAATGTTGAGGGTAACTGAGGCATTAGAGTTTTGATTTGTAAATTTTTCATAACTTTTCTATATTAATTCTTAGTTTATTACTTATGCAAAAATTAAATATGTTTTCTTTCACTGGCATCTTCACGCAAATGAATACTATTTTCACAAATGAAATATCATCTTGTGTGAACTGTAGAGTATTTATTATATATATTGGTCTGGTCTGGATCATAATAAATATTTCATCTGTTACTAATGATAACATTTCCAAAGTCATACTATCACACTACGTGTTCTTAGATACTTCGTCCAATTATTCACACAAGGCTAACATTTTTCAAATCACACTTTCAATACAATAATAAACAAAATTAATTCACAATTAATCTATATACTTTTGATACTATTGCATAATTTTAAATGATATTTGCATAACGTAAATGAATTGGTGTAACAAAGTATGCTTTGATAAAAATATATCTTGGTAGAAATATTAGAAGCACCTAAATAAAACTGTAGACAAACTGTTTAATTAGCATTTTTAAAGTGTAAATTAAATATTATAACACTCGTTTTCAAAATACCAAGATAGTAAAAACTTACACAATTCAATAATTAAATTAACAGATAAGGGTAAATAGATAAGGGTAATTTTAAATTCATTGTCATTCAAAAAAAAAAAACAACATTAAATTTCATCAAAATGTATTATAAAACTTTTAATCCCAACAAAAATTGTAAATAGAAACCTTTCATCAACATAACTAAATTTATGTATACAAGTCAAGTGATCCCATTCAAGTACAATTTTTCTATTTTGTATATATAAATAATTTTCGTAATTCGCTAATTTATCGCATTTTTGTTTTCTTTCTATCTATATTATTAATTATTTTATGTATATATAAATAAAATTTTAAATTTACATAATATAGAAAAATGATTATCACCTGATTTTATAGAATTAAATGTGTTGTACTTTGAACACATAATTAATTATAGTTCTATAATTAACTTGTAATATTTATAATTAAAGAATACGACGATCAATTATTTTATTATAAAGAAAATTTTATTAAAAATATAAGTAATTCGTAGATTTGAATTGAAGATTCATTCACATTTGCCGAAGCAGTCATAGGAATAGGGGCTCATATAAATTAATAGATTTAGAATAAAGAATATTGTACGAGTAGTTCTGGCAAAATGTTTTTTTAAATTAATTTTACTGAAATCTAATTTGTAAAACAACGAAACGCTAAAACGAAATAACGAAATTAATTAGTGTTATTTAAAAAAAAATTACGTTACATAACGTTTTATAAATTAAATTGTTTTACTTTAACCGAAAACGTATAATGATTATAGAAACAATTTATTTCGTTTTTCGTTACACAATTTTTAAAATATATTAAGAAAACTTTTAAAATCGTAAATTCGAATTTCACCCAGTGATAAACACTGTTCCAGTTTTCCTAGTGAAAGTCATAATTACATACATATGTCAATATTACATTTTCTTAACGGTTTTTTTTAACATAACGATATCAGAAACTTTTTTCGTTACATTTTTGAATACGTAAAGAATATATTTTATCGTTATGTAATGAAATGCGTAACATTATATATATTTTTTTTCATTTTGCTACCACTAGCTTGTACATCCAGATATATTTAACCTTAGGTTTAGTAAGGGTTTTATTTTAATGTGTGGTCAATTTATGATACATGTATTAAAAAAATAAATTTAATATTTTATAATTATAACCATAAATTCGAAACCCTTTTCGTTTTTTCTACGCCACTGGTTAAATATTTTGCATAATGTTAATTTTTGATTGATATTACATACAGTTTACTTATCTGTAATATGTTATCATTACAAATTTATTGTTTTTTTTATCATAGAATAATTATCCAATTTACATTCTTGTTATTTCCCTACATAAATATTGATAAGCTTTATTTTTTACGTTTTGATATTTGATACCTGGGAAATTAAAGTTTGGTTTTATATCTATAAGTAACGAAAATGTATGTATAGAAAATATACAGCAGAAAATTACCAAGTAAAATATGCTACGTAATATATTTATAAACTTATTATAATATTATGTGGTATAAAAATGTATTATTTTCATATAAATTATATTTATTTTTATATTTGAAAGCAGGAGCGTAATTGTAAATTAAAAAGTCTTTAGGCCACTTATGTTATTCGATGTCATTTCTAGTTTCTAGTTCAACTCTTTACATTTTTCGTGTACATAATTTTAAACAGAATATTTTAAACCATTATTATCTAGATTTTGAGCAAAGAATTTGTATTTTTTTAGACTAGATCGCATTGTACTGTACTTAAACTAAAATGATTCAGACCTTCCTCAAAATATGTTAAAAATTGATTGTATGTACTTTAATGTGGGAATATATAAACGATTTTGTTTTGCGGGAAGTTTGTTGGACCAAAGCTTAAGTCGAAAAATGTTATTTTAATTTTTCGTAAGCATATAGCCCAGAAAATTACTTCCAAATTCATTCATTACAAACCTTTTCAAAATATTTGCCTAGAAGACTGTATTTTGGAATCTTTATTATTAAACAATTTTGTTGTCCCACAAAATTTAATTGGAAATCCTACCCTGTTTATGAAATCAATTCCACATATAATTTGGAAATTTGAGTAAAATTCTTACAGTTTTCATTTCAAGTGTACATTATTAATAATTGAATTATATTTTAATTTACAATTTTATAATTTTTATGATTTTTTTATTATCAATCTGTGATTTTTACGCCCATTAAAATGCAAAACAAAATAATAATAAAATTGATTAAATTACAAATCCACTTGACCTTTGCAAAGGGTGAAAATTTGTTTATATCAACAAGGAAATTGATAATAAAATAAATATTTCAATTGGATCAAAAGAAAAACTTTACTATAATTTTGCAATAATGTTTTTTCCAAAAGAAAAACTTTACTATAATTTTCCAAATTGACATCAAACTAAACTAATGAATTGAAATTGTTTTTTATTTTATAATAATTTTTTTATGACGTTTTTTTTTTACAATTTTAATATGCAAAAGTTTATTTGTTTATTATATTTAAGTATATTTTAATTTCTTCAATGTGCATTATTTTTATATACACTGTTAGAAAAAATAATGGTGAATTTCTGTAACTAATTCTATATTTGATATTAAATTACATAATTAGAAATTTGGACCATAGAAGGGATAACAATTGTTCGAAATTATATAAATAAATGTAGGCAAAATAATTTTTTATGAAATTTAGGAATTTCTCATTTAAATTGGAAATTTTGGGGTTTTCAACTCATTGACAAACTTTTTGTAGTGAATATAATCTACTATTGCTTACAACTATTTAAATTTGCCATAAAAATATAAAATTACTAGTTACCCACTTCAACTGTAACAAATATACCAGTTTAAAAATCATTAATCTAATAACAATATTGTGAAAATTGGAAAAAATTATCTTTGAAATGAACTACAAAATCAATACTATTCAAAAACTGTCTGGCTAAATTTGGTTTTTATATATGAATATACGAGTAATATATAAAGTTAACAAATTATCAGTTACGTTTCATAATTTGATAAGAATTTTGATGTAATAATTGATAACAAATTTAATGTATCAAATTTAATTAATATTAGAAATAAATATTAGATTTTTTGGTTGATTTGTCATACAAATTTGTTATAGAACTTCATATATTAATAAATGTGCGAGATAAATTTTAGAAGCACAAAGTTAATTATAAAAATGATTTTTTTTTTGGAAATTATAAGTTCCAATATTAATTTTTACAGTGTATGCTTTATATGCGCATATGTTATAGTTAAAATTGCACTAATCTATACAATTACGAGGAGTTATAGAATAAAGTATATAAGGTGTAATTGTAATGGAAATATTAGATTATAAAAAATTGTGGAAATTTGTTTCTAAAATCATATTTTCTTTACGGTTTGGAGGACCATGCAAAATGTAAAAATGCCATAGAATAAAACTTATTAATTTGCCCAGCAATATCAAATTCAAATTGTAATTGTTACCCAATTTGAATGAAATTTGGCATATCATATCGTGTTAGATTTATGATCTAGTTAGGGGTCGGTGTAAATTCATTGGACTTATATAAAAATTTGAATTTTCAGTATTATTATAAAATAAATTCTTTGATGTTTGAAATTTTGTATAATTTCCTGATATTGTTTTTCCAAAACTGTGAACAAACTTCGTGTTTCGGTCTACCCTTAATGTTATCAGTTTTATTGTAAATCGTATTTTATTGATTTTTGGTTTGATTCCGAATCATAAGTTTCTTTATAGTGAAGAAACGTTTAATTGCAAAAAGCTTTTTAATATAGTGAATGAAATATTTGTTGTCAGCAAATGGTTTCAAGCGTTATCACTTTTTCCCAGTATTGGTACTCATTTAAAGTGGAATGAACTTAGATCAACATCGATTTCTCGATCTCGAGTTCAACTCAAAACTTAAATGGATCGCAACATTATCTATGTAAATTGATTGTAAATAAATTATTATTGGTACTCATTTAAAGTGGAATCAACTTAAATCGACATCGATTTCTCGATCTCGAGTTGAACTTAGTACTTAAATGCATCGCAACATTATCTAAATTGTTTGTAAATAAATTTTTTTCAGGTTTATGTACATAAATTATATTTACAGTGTATGCACACAACTGTTTTTTTTTTTAATATATTCGCAATTGCAATCTGAATCATTCAACACCAATAAATAATAAAAAAAAATTATATATTAAAAATTATTCAACATAAAAGTCTGTTTAATGAATTTTTTTTACAGCATTATTTATTTTTTTATCTATATACAAAATACTGAGTACAAATTTATTTATTCCCTTTATCAGACCAGACAAATAAAGAGTAAAGTTCATAATTTTTTTTTTTTTTTTTGGTTCTACAAATTTTTATGTTAAAATAGAAATAGACAAATAATTAAATTTGTAATCACAAAAGTAAATTTTAAATATAATATAAAATTTTTATTAAGATTTATTAACCTTGAAAAATAAAATTTATTTATATTATTTTTAATAGTGTAAATATAGTGACAAATTTCTGCATTATTTATAAATATAATTTTTGTTTATAAATATCAAGGCCCTTTTTAGTTATTTTTACCTTTTTTTTAATAAATCCCGCCAAATTTAATATTTTTTTAAATATTATAATCAAAAACAGACACTGAAAATATTATAAAAGTTCTTAAATTTAATGAACTAATTAATGATTTTCATTGATTTTTTTATATGTATTTAAAAAACAAAACTTCACAATTCACAATAAATTTATTGAAATACTTAATTTTTGCAGATGTTGTTAAAAAAATAAAAAAAGGATTTATATTTTTTTATTTTTTAAAAAAAAATATAAATTTAGAAATTTTTATGATGTTGTCACAAGAAATAAACAAAACAAACTGCCATCAAAAAATCAAATAAAATATAGAAGAAAAAAAGTGTTCGTTAACAACAACACAAAATAAAAATATTCGTTTGTAAAAATGAAAATGTGCGACACTAAAACATATAAATATGTAAAAAAAAAAAAAAAATTATATGCTTCTTTATATTAATATGAAAAATGTGCAATATTTTTAATGAAAACCGCGAAATATTAAATGATAAACTGAGAAAAAAAAAACTACCACAATTTTTCTTTTTCCGTTTTGTTGTTGTTTATGTTTATATTTAATTTGGTCGTTAGGTAAATTTATAATTTCAAAAATATATAGAGTAGTACACCCTGTACTACAGTATTAAGTGTGAATTATTACGTTTATAATGTAAGGAAATATGAAAAGTTTTGTTGGCAAAACGTTTTAATTTGTTTTTTAATGATAAAATATAATAATAATTATGATGGTGGGTAATTCAAGCTACTGTGACCGATAACGTTGAAAGTTTTTGCGTAATTATATAATTGTTATTGTTGTTGTTTTATATTTGTATTTAGTAAGTTAATACGTATCAGAAGTTTGGTAATTTGCTTGTTTTTAGGAGACTATACATTCAGATTCATTAATGTTTAACTATTATAAGCTTATTGATCATTTGGATGAAGGTGGTTGCATGCTAATGATCGATATTCTTAGATTTAATAGTAATAATTATCGAATTTATTAATTATTAATAATAATAATGCGACAAACAACATTAATTGAATCGTTATTTAGTTCAAGTGATTTAGCACCGCACGATATTCAAATATCAATTCAATAAAAAAGCTTTTGTAAATAATAAATTATTCCCTTAAACAAAACAGTGAATGCCATTATTTTATGAGATAGATAAGATATTTAAAAAAATATGTTGTTTTAAAGATGTGAAAAAATAGAGATCATTACTTCTTTAGGTATATTTTTTTCTATATATAGGATACTATTAATTTGAAGGTCTTGGAGAGAATCCTCAGAATCGATATCTTCAAATTCGTGTACGAAAAACCACCAATTCGTTGTTATACCTATGTGTATGTAAACTGATTGCAGCTGGTGACGTCCTCTTTCTAACTAAATTCATTGTGATGGTAAAAGATCGGTTGGAAAAAATGAAAAATCGTTTATACGTAACATGTATTCGTGTCCGTATTTCTAGTAATTATATTCGATTACATAATGAAATTTGAAATATAGCTTATTTCGTTGATCTAGCTCTAGTGCCGGTTAAATCTGAGAACGTTTCTGTAAAAATTTCCAAATTGTATAAAATTTATTCTTGATGTCATAATCTAACATTTTGTATTTATTCCTGAATTGTTTTCTTTAAAAGACCTACTTTTTAACAAACTCTAAGTTTCGGACTACCCTTACATTATTAACCTTTTTTTTGGAAGATATTGTAGTACATATATATAAATTAGTAAATGTAGTATAGGAAATGGTTTAGTGTTGATAAGATGTTTGATAGATATTTGATTAATATAATTATAATAAATCCGAATTTCTAAATTATTGCTGATCACAAAATTTAAATTTTGTTTTTATGACACATAAATTAATCAATCAACACACAAAATTTTGCTTATCAAGATCAAATATTTTGGTTGTCCACTAAAAAAGTTTCAGATTTGATGATGAATGTAACAATTTATCTCATTGCTAAGGAAATAGTATTATAATTATATGCTTTTTTAGTATAAATAGTTTTACTTGAATTTCATTATAAATAGTATATTTGTAAACTATAACTCCAAAAAAAACTAAAAAAAAACTTTAAGAAGTTCAAAATGACATCTTAAAAAATACAAAATGAACTAGTGTAGCAGATAAATACCAGAAATTATTTAACAAATGAAATATTCATCATAAATGGCAACATTTTTGTAATATTTGTAATGGTAATATAAAATTTAGTAAAATATATACCCAAAATATAATTTAAATTAATTATGTAGTGTTTGGTTGGTTATATAAATATGTAATGGACTTGGACTGGGACTGTATAGTGAAATCAGTTTTATACATTAATATTAATTTAGAAAGATTTTTAAAAAATACGAATTGAAATTTGTAAAATTATATTATTTTTTTTTATAGATAAGTTAACTAATATTAGAAAGATTTAAAGCCCAAAATGTTATGCTGTCTTTGCAATATTTGTAATTTGATAAGATAAATTAAACTATGTAATTGAAAAGTTTCATATCTAAAGAATGAATTCATATTATAAAGAATAAAAAAATGTAGATTAAATGATGTATTTTAAACATGAATAATTTTGGAAAATAATATATTACATATTTAAAGTTTCACTCTGTCTTGCACCAATAAATATTTTTGATAATTATTTGCTTTATGATTATATCATATAAAAACTAATATTTAAGAGTACAAATTAAAAATACATTTATGTATTTAAAAAAACAATGAATATAATTTAAAATTGAAATATGTATTTTAATATGTTGTATAATTAACTATATAAATATTAAAATACTATTTAACGGTTATTAAATTTAATAATTATAGATATATTTTATATAATCATTAGATTTGATTATATGGTTTATTTCTGAATTACTTACTGACTGGAATTGATTTTTTTTTGGTAGATTTTGGACAATTGGTTTTAAAATTGATAATATTGTATATATTTATTTAATATTTTTTTTCTTCAATTTTAGCATGGACTTTGTTTTCATGTTGTTAATTATTAATGGTTCATAAATATATAATTATAAATAATTATAAAAATAATTATATAAATAAAAATTACCGGAAACAAGTGGCACAGAACATTACGCATTTTTGAATGAGCAATAGCGCAAACGATTATTTCTTAATTACTCCCTTCGGATATGCAATTGTTTTCCATTTAAATTTAGATATGGATTATGGTAATTCACATTGCTTTTTCGATTTATTAAATTTTATAATTAAATAAATAAAAACATAATTTTTTATTAATGTTATGAGGTCACTCAATTGATGGAAACAAAACAACCAAGCATTGGTGGATTCCAGTAAACATCAGGAGGGATTATCAAATAGGGAGTAATTATTCTGTACCAAAAAGAGTTTTTAGAACGCTTTTAAAATTATGATTTTTTCGAAATTTGATATTTGTATTTTTTTGAATATTTTAAAAATTTACAAAACACACGTTTATGTTTCTGGTATTTTAAATCATGCCTAAAAGTAGGCAACGAAAATAAATAAATAAAAGTAGGCAACGAAAATAATAGTTTTATTGACACTATCAATAAATTTATATAAATACTTCTTCTATCCTACTTATAATTTTCCTTAAGAAGGATGAGGTTAACCGTTAAAGGGTCCACTACGTCTACTATGTTTGACGTAATAATTTTTTATATTTTTCCTCCTTTTGTTAATATTTTTCTATTACAAAAGTACTTAAATAAAAAATTGTTTTCTGAAACAATTTTTTTTTATTAAAATAAGTTAAGTTAAGTTATAAGTTTCACAACACAAATTATTTTTTGTCCATAATGCTTCATTTTATAAAATAGCCTGTCAATCAATAACTAAATCATATTTTGTGAAAAAAATAAAATAATAATTTTCTTGAATTGATTTTCGGAATCGCAACTCATAAACTTCATTTAGTTATGGTATATTTTAGCTAATAGGGTAATAGGGGAAATATATAAAAAAGAAAATCTGTCATTTTTATATTATTATTATATTGTATACAATTATTTTCACGATCCCAAATAAAAAATCTTACTTCCTTACTTGACAAAAACAAAAGCAAGCAACAATCAACTAATAAATAAACCTTCTGCTTCTATTAAATGGACATGGATAAAATGTCATTAAATAGAATTGAGTTTGACACGGATAAATATCCCTTTTCTTTAGTATGGACACCAATTCCAATTTTAACATACATATTTCCATTTATCGGACATATGGGAATCGGTTTGGTTTTATATAATTTATAAATAAAACAATTTTGAATAACAAATCCCAATAATTTCAGCAATGTCTAATGGTGTTATAAGAGATTTTGCTGGACCATATTTTGTTTCTGAAGATGATATGGCATTTGGACGTCCTACACGATATATACAATTAGATCCAAATAATGTTATTGGTGGTGTTGAAAAATGGGATGAATCAGTTGCAAAATCATCAACAATTTATCAAGGACGAATACATAATATATGTTGTGATAATTGTCATTCTCATGTTGCACTTGCATTAAATACAATGCAATACAAGAATCGAAGATATTATAATATGTTTATTTTAACATTTTGGATGTTCTTCGTAGGTAAATATGTTGGTTTAAAGGGTTTTTTAAAAACATGGCTACCAAATCTTATATTAATTCTTTGTATCGTTATTTTATGTATTTATTCTTAAACTTTATAGCAGCAATATAAATATACAAAATGCGTAAATGCAAAAAAAAAAAAAAAAATTTAGAGTTTTTAATCTAAATTTTGATTAATTTCATCGGCCATTTCCAATAATGTCTTCCATTGTGAAATACTTAATGATATACCTTTTTTGCCGGGCAACATTTTACCATCTTTTTCATAAAATTCACGAATATCAACCATTTGGCGACCACGAAATTCATTAATATTAACTTGTCTTGTTTTTTCTAAACACCAATTAGTAATTTTTTCGCCACTTTTTTTGGTTGGCGCCTTTTTTTCATTATCCTTATCCGTTTCTTTATTAGCTTTTTTTGCTGGTGGTGGTTCATTTCTCTATAAAACAATTAAATTAATGAAGTTTTTATATATTTTTTCTTAAAACTAATCTAATAAATGTTGTACTTACATCTTCTGGACCAGAATCTGAATCGGAATTTGATTCAGATTCAGTATCAGATTCCTTTTTATTTTTAGGCATTATTCTGGTGGGGTTAGAAAATTAATCGCAATTAATATTTTATAATAATTTCTTTAGTTTTATTTGAAAATATATGAATTTTATGGATATGTTGGAATTAAGAAATGAGATATTAATTTACCTGAGTTTTAAAATTCGTACAAATTTTTATATAGAAGATTTTAATATAAACGTCTAAAAAAGCAAGCGCGTACACAAAATATATTAAATTTGCCGGATTGAAAGTGTTGCCAACTTTACTGTTTATTTGTTCATTTTGTTTTTATATATACTTTTGTAAATTGTAAGCACTCAGCAATAAGCATTGCCAAATCAAAGATTTCTTGAATATTCAAATTGTGATTATAGCACAAGTAATGCTTAATATTTTGTAATATTTTTGAATTGAAAATGCTAAATAAAAATTTTATTTGTGTATTAGGATTATCACAATAATTGAACATTGTATGCAGTATAAGAGCAATTAACATAACTACAATAAATTTCAATGAAAGAAAGATGAATTTTTCAGATAATAATTTGAAATCACAATTTGTAACCAAATTCTCAGATAATATGTCATTACTCTGGTAAAATGGGAATTAGTAAAGTATTTTTTGACGAATATACCAATTTTTATATGAAACTCTGATATAATCTGTCAAAAATTACCAGATCTTTAGAATATAACCACAAGGACGTGGCTTCCAAAATTAATATTTACAATCTATTAGCTCGCAGTTTTGCGACGTGAATTAAAATATAAAACGCACATTTTAATCCTGTTTTCAACCGTTGTATTAAATTGTCTCAGGAAAATGAATAAATTAACTGAATTTTATAAGTATTCCGGTTACAATGCGACGTCGGTTATGTCTAATACAAAAGATATGAAGGGAATTGCGACTTCCCGAGCTACCTGAAAGAATCTAGTAGACGGACAATGTTTCACGTAACAGAAACAAGGAAAAAAAGGTGGGTATTAAAGATATGATTATATTTTCATTCAATATAATGAATGATGTCTAATTTTCGTTGATTAAGCCTTAAATTTTTCATTTTCATTATTTATATCTGGCAATATTGAATTGTTAGCATATACAAAAAGCTGAACCTATGAAATTTCATAGATTTTTAAAAATTGAGCGCCACCTGTAGTTAAAATTATTATATATTTTTTAAAATTAATAAATTCACCACATCTATCGGAAAATCTTGACAATGTTTTATATATTTAACTGAAAATATAAATTTTATTAAAGATGAAATAAAAAACGATAATTTTTAGCATTTTACATTAATTTTTATATTTATTTTTTCTCATATACATAATAATATATAATTATTTTTTGTATTAAATTTTTTTTTTTACAAATAATTTTTTATTTTATTTATAATTTTGTGGATTTTTTTTGTTATTGTTGTATAATTTTGTTTTATATCAAAAAAAATTGTATATATTTTATATAGTTTTTGATTTGTATATATTAGTTTTATGATGGCGAAATAATAATATTTAATTTTTGATAATTATTTTTATATATTAAATATAATTTATAAAACGTTACATAAATTATAGTAAATTTAATATTTTAATTTTTATTTATTTAAAAAAAATAATAGATAAATTAAATACAAAAATTATATAAATAAAAATAATATAGTTTTGAAGCATAGGTTCACAAAATCATTCTGAAAATTATAAATTTTTGTATTTAAATATAAAATAATTTTAAAATTATAAAAAATTTACGAAAAATGGCATAATTTTCCATATAGAGTAGTAAAAATCAGCATATTTCTTAATGTTAAGACAAAAATGTTTTAAAAAAGAATTAAATTTTTTAATTAAAATATATTGAACTGAAATAATAAATGAATTGTAAAATTTTTGGAAATTATATTTAAATTATAATTCCTGTATATCCAAAATTTGTTTGGTTCATTTCTGTGACTCAAAAATGTAAATTTATTAAAAATTAAATTATTTATTATCTGTGAATTGAAGAACGAATTGTAGTAGCAATTTAAAATTGTAGTAGATATACTAAAAATATTTTAAAATTTTAATCTCGGGTTCATAATGACATCAACGCAAATGAAATTAAAGCTAAAGCAAGTTGTTAAAACGGAATTCACTTACAATGCAGTTGCTTTATTTATGGGGTAAATTGAATTTAATTAATATGCAATAAATTTACTTTTAAACGAATTTATTTATAATTTACACAATAAATTCACTTTGACATTATAATTTTTAATTAGTTTGACATTTCGCTACTTTTATAATCGAGAAAGTTCAGTTTACGTTACATAAACTTTTCAGTTCAGTTACGTTAAGTTAACTTGTTATAATTCTGGAGTATCTTCATAACCCAGGAGAAACTCTCACAGTCATATCACCGGTATGCTGCGGAAGTGCATTAAAATGTCATAAAAAAAACTTGAATCATAAACATATAAAAATATATGAAAATAGTTAAAGCGGTGTCGTTTTTACATATGCGGTAAACTTGGTTCGATTTCTATATTTCCATGCTGGTGAAAGTATCTCCTGCATAAGAATTTAATTGCAAAAATTTTATCTAAGAAATTTGTTTTTCATTTTTCAAATTAATTCAAAACATTGATCGTTTTTACTACGTTTTTGACTCATTTTAATTAAAGACATTTGTAAGTCATAAAATGAATGAACCAAAACATGAAATTTAATTTTTTTATTTTAATACCAAATTCTAGATCAATTTTGAGTTTATTTAAAAATATTAAGAAAAAATATATTCGTATAATAATTTTGTAACTCATTATTGGCAGTTAATTGGCAAGTTTATTATAAATTTGTTTTTAATTTTTTAATTTTTGCAATTTTTTTTATTTAATTAATTAATATATATATATATTTTTTTGTTTAAATGTAAAAGCATTTATTATTATAAATATAATAAAATAAAAAGTGAAAACAATTTTGGTTCATTTTGTAAATATTTTTTGCATTATTTTTTTAACTAATTTTTTTTTAGGCAATAATATAATAATTAATAATAATAGAGTTTTTTTTAATCATATACACATATATTTAATAATTTAAATATTACAAAAATGATTTTTATTTATGTTTAATAATTTTCATTTTAAATATTTAAGGATTTAAAATTTGTTTTTTTAAATAATATATAATTAAATTTGTTGTTTTCTTATTGTTGGATTTTAATTATAATTTTTTTATAACTATGCGACTACCCCAGATTTTTCTTTTAAAATTTGTTAATGATGATAATTAATTAAATATAAATTTAATTTTGTGATGTTTTCAAAAATTTTGGTCAAAGTTTTGTATTATAAATTTTTCTTTTTTTAAATATTATATAAATTTATTAATTACAATTTTAATTTTCTTAATGAAAATAAAAACATACAAAAATTTTGTTTCGTAAATTATTATTTCAATAATAATTTCTTTTTTTTAAAAAAATTTTCATATAAAAATTGCACAATTCTCAAAAATGTTTATTTTTTAATATATCGGCCATTTTGAAATTTATATTTTGTATTTTTTTGGCGGTTAAAAAAACAATTTCTATTATTTTTTGAGGTTATATCGTAACTTTTTATGAGTGTATTTTATTACTAATTTTATAGAGAGGATGAAAAATGTATATGAATTTGAGGTGAATTATCGATAAAACTCGATAAACAGAAAAACAAAAATTACGATAACAAACATTTTTGATAAAACAATTTTTTAAAATTTTTGTTTTAAAATTATTTTTATTGGTTTTATATAATTAAAAATATGTAATTTAAATATATTATATATTAAAATTGTGAGTTTCTTTTTTTTTAAATAAATTATTATGTTTAAAAGATCTTAAAATAAATAAATTTAATAATGATAATAATAATAATAATTAATAATATTTTTTTTTTAAATTTGAAAATGGCGACAAATTTTAATATGTGGAATGAAAAAGGATTTTATTTTTGAAAATCATAAATTATTATAATTTTTTTTTTATTATTTTCGATGGTCATAAGGTTTTTTAGTACTCTTGTGGTATTTTAAATTTTAGATGATTTTACTATACTAGGCCGATGAGTTAAATAATGAATTAATTTTTTTTTATATATTTTATACATTGATATAGACATTAAATATATATAGAATAAATATAGATTTGTTATTAAAATTCTATCCTATAATTATAGAAGTTATAGTTAAGATATTAGTTTTTGAATTAGTAAATCAATAATTGGTCAATTATTCTGTTTAAACTATCAACTATAAGTAAAAATTTTATTGGTTTGTTAGGAATTTTTTACTATATCAAATCTTGAAAGAGCGTGAACATTCATTTTAAAATTTAGTACACTTTAAATGTCATGATTTTAAAAGTAAAGTTGTTTTTCATATGATCCAAGAATTGGTTCCCCTTGTACTAGATATAAACATTAAGTTCAGAGTTGAAGGAATTTGAAAAAGATTTTTAAATTGGTATCAGAATTAGGTGTCCAGAATTTAGTATATGGGAAATATAAAAATTACTGCCAATTCTTTGCCCAGTTCATAACTCATAATAATCAAGCAAAATATGAATTACAAGTCTGCGAATTAGAGAAAAATAATTTAGAGAAAATGCATTCATTTTTAAAGCAGTACAATAATTCGAATTTTTGAATGCATTTAATTAATTTTTAAAGACATTTATACTAATTATAAGAGTTCAGTTAAAAGGACACTAGACAAGTTCATTTCATGAAATGAATAAACGCTAACTTTCTTTTACAATAAAAAAAAAACTCAATTTTACCAATGCATCGTTCTAAATTGATCTATAATTCGTTGTTTGAAAAATGCTCCTAACATACCAAAAACAGTTGATATAGCTGCTAAACCCATTAATGCTTGCATTATACAATGAACACTAGTTAAATCTTGATTGAAATGACGATAACGATATCTATGATGATAATGTAAACCATTACTACCACCAGCTGCAGCATATTGTTCTCTATAACGTTGTTGCTGTTGTATCAATTCAAATTCTTCATCAAAATGTGGTATAATTGCTAAATTGACAACTTCACTTTTTGACAAAAAATCATTATTATTATTATTTGTATTTTCGTCGCCATCATCATTATTTGGTGCATCATCAGATGGACGATTTCTATCAAAATTTTTATCATCATATTCATTGGCTGTCATATCAGTTAAAATTTTCCAATTCTTATTATTATTGTTATTATTATAATTGATTGATAATGAACTACCACCACCATAATTACGATTTCGATCACCCAATATTATATCATCATCATTATCATCATCACGATTAAAAAATGGTGGTAACCATGTTGTAGTTGTTGTTGTTGTTGGTACATCTTTAATACGAAATTGTTTAAATTGATTTTTCTTAATACCTAAAACTTCTGACAGTGGTCTATTAATATTTGGTAATATTGAATTTTCATATTCAATTTCTAGATGTGGTTTTAAATGTGTTGTTTGGATAATTGTAGCTTTTTCCATTTCACGTGATGGTATTTCTAATGATGGATTTGTTATAATTATATCTTTGTTAACAATTATCTCATCATCATCATCATCATAACCTAAATCTTCGGTTGTTGTATCATAATCCATTTTCATATCATAATTATTTTTAGCATTATTATTATTATCAAATGTGGCACTTGTTTTATTGTCATCATTATTAATTATTTGTTGTTTTGTATTAAATTGTTGATCTAATAATGTTAAATTTAATATTGGTTCATATTTTGTATTTTCTGATGCACCACGATATAATAATGCAACTTTACCATCTGGTGTTAATACTGGTGTAATTTTTTGTTGTTGTTGTTCATTAAATTTAGTGGTCTCAGATGTTGAATTATTATTATTAATTATTATTGGTGTTTGATCATAAACAATACCAACTTTACCATGAGGTGTTGAAATTATTTTAATTGCATCATTTGTATTTTTACGAAAATAATTTGTTTTACGTTGTTGTGATATAAAAAATTCATCATCCTGATCATTATTATTATTATCATTATCCTTGTTATTGTCATTTTCATCATCATCATCATCATCTATATTTGAGAAATTTCCACTTCCATCATCATCTACTTTAAATAATTTCTGTTTTCTTTGTTGTTTCTCTAAATATTCTAAAGATGGTCTATTTTTATTATAAAATTTATTTATATTTGTATCACTTATGATTTTTTCACTTATAAAATCATCGTTTTCATTAATTGGAATGTCTTCTGATGATTTCTTTATATTGTCCTGATCGGGATAATCATCATTTTTGCCATCATCAACATAGAAATCAGTAGTGATACTACTTGAATCTAAAAACATTTTTTCAGTATTTTTATTATCTGTTATTATTATTTCATCATCTTGAAAATCACTATATTTTATTTGTAATCCACCATCATCTGAATAATATTCTGTACCACTTATAAATGAATCCTTATTAGTTGTATAATCTGAATTATTATTATTATTATTATTATCATTATTATTGCTATTATCATTATTCTTAAAATTAATTATATTACTAAATCTATTACTATTTTTATTATCATTTCTTAAATTATCATCATATCTACTTAATTGGTTATATTTTTTATTATTTACTAAATCTGAATTTTGTATATTTAATAAATTTTGTTGTTGGGTAGTCGCATCTTTCAGTCAGTAGCATTTCTTTGTACATCCACATTTTCGTACTATATCAAGATTTTTAACATATTTAACATTATTACTGCAAATCATTCTGACCTGTAGAATTTGAAAGAAAAAAAAAAAATTATTAAAAATTTTTTAGTAAAACATTAATTTAATTAAATGTCATCAATTATATAATTTTTTTTTAAATGTCGACCATAGTTCATATAAATTTATAGTGTAAATTAAAATTGACATAACAAATTATTTTAATAAAAATTGATCTGAGAAATTTAGGTTTGCACTTTACAGTCTATAGCGTTTTGAATTCAAATTTTGCAGATCATATTCATCACTTTTCCAAGCCAAATCTGTCACTTTTCATGTAATATTGGTCTTTGCAAGTCAAATTAAAAAATTGGTAATGTTTTAGTTTTATTTTGGTCCCACTTAATCCGAATTATATTGTGGGTTTGTCTGGTTTTGTATCCATTGTTTAGTTATTGTTAAAAGGTATGCTTCGAGATAGTTTTGATGTAACAAAAGAGTTAGGGTTGCAAAAGCGCACAGGTTCGGTTACATTATATCAATGATCAGATTGTTATGTATTTGTGTGGGTCTTACAAAAAAAGGATTTCAAACCGTTCTGAAAATTCATTCGGAGTATATGATGAAGGTGCTTATATACTTGGGATTATGGCATTAACCAAATTGTAGTATTCAGCTATATCTTATATAGGACTAATTTGACTTGGAAATGCTATATCTTAATTTTAGACTACAACATACTCAAAAGTAATCAAGCAAATTAATCAAAATATATTAAATATAATCTGAGTATTACAAAACGTCTGGTTACCTAACTCTACAGATTATAAGTTCGAAGTTTGACTTTTTCTTTGAGCATATGTTACTATAAATTACAAAATATTATAATATGGTATTATAATCAGTTATGTAGATAGAACAAATAAAGAGTGTCTAGTTCAAAGTTAAAAGTACAGTATGATACTCAAAATTAGCTTAAGCTCTCTGATCTACACAATTTTCCATCTTAATAGTTGCGTAAAAATTAAAATGAAACCATATAGTATAGATAATTGGAATTTCATTTTCAATGTAAAATGCTAGTGTTAAATTTTCACGTATTATGGATACTTTTGGAAAAGTTGTCGAACTACAAGTTTTAGTAATCTTGAGTATAAGCAGCGTTTAATTACTTCAGTGCAATTTTGACATAAATATTATAGAAAACTTATTGTAAGCTGAACGAAATATATCATAATAGCATACGTGATTTAATTGGTAAAAGTTTTAGATTAGCGATCTCATAATTTTTGTAGAGTTAATTTGATAGTCCCAGATATACAAAAGTTTGAGTCCGATTTGTTTCAAAATTTAGTTTAGCGAAATCTTTAAAAATTTAAGATATAAATATGGAATCATATAACAAACTATATTTTATACCAATTAAAAAATTTTTAACTAATATTTTGAAACTCTACTTTTTTATTATAGTTTCCAAAACAAAGAATTCTCTTGAATATGAAACTAATTAAATAAAATTATATATAAAAAAGAAATTAGTTTGTTCGATTTTAATTATTATATAAAGTTTTCTCTAAAAATTTCCAAAAACTCTTGAAATTATTTTATTTTTGTCTCAACTAACATCTAACAGCACTTAATTAAAACCAATTTTTTTTAAAAAAAAGAAAAACCAAAAAAAAGTTAATTTTATTTTAAACCTTTTAAGTGCATCACTTCAAAACTTTATAAATAAATATATTTTTTTTTTAGTTCTGAATTTTATTTATAATTTTGCTGTTGGTTGTTTCAACATTTAAGTACCTTAAATTATAATAATTTTTTTTAATGTCGGAAAAAACAAAAATTAAATAAATATAATTTTTCATATTTCCTTTTCATGTTTGTAGTTATTAATATTATAATGTTTTTATTACTTTAAATTGTCCACTTACCTTTCTTCGTCTGACGACCTTCGCAGCACAACATTGGTTACCACAACCACCAACACATTTGGCATACTTCAAAGGTTGTCGTGACCGGCAATCATTTTCTGTATAATATTCACGAACTTGTTCCTTTCGACAGGTTGACGCAACTAATATATAAAAAAATATTGTAATTTAATCTTATAATATAATTTAAAAAATCATTTTCGCAAAATAATTTTCGATAGAATGGAAAAAAAGTTTTGCTAAATGCTAAGGGGGAAACACAGTAAAGTTTACATCATAATTTAAAAAAATTATTAAAATTTAAAACGTGAATTATGAAATTAGTTTATGTACAGATGAATTAAAAGAAATTGTATTAATACGGAAAAATTTAAAATAATAAAAATTTGAAAATGTTAAAAAAAGGAAATTAAATTATTTATATACAAATATAAAAGTGAAAGAGTAGAAAAAGAAAAAATTTTTTAACTTACATATACACTGAATGAAATTATAAACACTTTATAAAAAACAGTATATCGTCTCCTAATTACTTTAGTGACGTATATTCATATTTATAATTTTCGGGAAAATGATTGTCATTTTAAAATCACTAAATATTAATATATTAAGAATGATATTTTCAGCAAACTGATAATAAATGTTTGACATTTAATTATTATAAATGTTTAACATTTAATTAAAAAAATGGCTATGAAAGTACAAAATATCGCCAGTATTATTGTATATCTAAAATTTTTTACATATTATTGTGTATATCAAGATTTGGCTGAACAAAACAATTACATATACGCCAAATAAGATCTATATAATTATTTTCAATTTCGTAAATATAGCAAACAGGTTAACTCTAAGTATACGCATACGTCACTTGAAAACTCGTGGGATGAAATATGAAATTCAACTCTCCATAAATTAAAAATTAAAGTATTTACTTGATTATTTGCATGAAATACTGCATTGGAGTTCAGTAAGATTAATTTAAATCAAAATTTATATAGTAAATAGTTCTGTAAGAATTTCAGAAATTACATGACAAACTTTATTTTACTATTGGCAAATTAACATTATTTGGCCAATTTTATTATTTCATATTTTCCCAAAAATTATTTATGAATTTATGTTAATTTTTTCTTAAAATTTTACAAATATATAAGAGACGTAGTACGATAAATGAAAAAAGAATAAATTGCAAAAGTTGACAAACAATATTGACAATTTGACAATAATTATTGCCAATTTAATTTAAACTTAATTTTAAATAAATCTGTCATTTTTCATTCAGTGTATTCGACTCGCATAAAGAAGAAAGTCTAATAAATTTTAATTAGTAAATAAGAAAAAAATGTGGATTAGTATACCAGTGATTGCAGGGGGCTCAGTAGTGCCCTCACCTTGGTCACAAAAACGTCCTTTTGTACCCTGTTTACATTTACATGTATATCCATCTTTAGCACTATTATTAGCTATACAACGGCTTCCTCTTCGACATTTATTATTCTCGCATGGATCCGGCTGTGCCAATATTTAAATTAATTTAAAATTTTTGATATATCTCAATTAAAAATCAATTTTTCATATACTAAAAACTTACCTCTTTATAAAGATGTGGTGTTTCTTGCATTACTTGCATTGTAGCAATATCATACTCATCATCAGTTTCACCCTCTAACAATGCACAACCTGGTGTAATTTTCTGTTGTTTTTTAGCATTACCGAAATCAACTAATTTATGATTTATCCAAACTTCTTTCATACAACCCTTAAAACTAGTCAAATTTCTTAAATGCCAATTTTTATATGCCTGTTGACCTGGTTCACTGGCCAAACCACCCAAATACATTGGTGTTGTTAATTTTAAATAATCTTTTGTACCTTCATTGATTATTGATCGTGCCAATCCACGATCAACTCTTAATGTGAAATTTTTCTTAATCGATAATAATTCAACTAAATGATATTTACCATCAGCGACCATTTCAAAACTATACATTGTCGAAACTGGATAATTACCAACATCATAACTGACACGTATTCGACCATTAAATAATTCAACAGCTAAATGTTCATTATCACCGTCATACATTAATACACCATTCTGTTGTGTACTACTAAATATAATTGTTACATTAGCTTCTGGTTTTGTACGAAGTGGTTCCATTTCAATAAATGAATTATTATGTACAAAACTTATACTAGTTAAATATTCACACCATTTACCCGAATAACCAGGATGACATTTACATAAATAATCAGAACCAGATGGATTTGGTTGAAAACATACACCATGTTTACATTCATGATTTTGACATGGTGATGTTTGTGGATACATCATTGCAACAACTGGTGTACCTTCACAATATTTACCAGTATAATCATTTGGACATTTACATACATAATCATTAATGCCATCAATACAACTGCCGCCATTTTGACACATATGATTTTGGCAATCATCAATATCTTCGGTACAATTTAAACCATGATAACCAGGTAAACATTCACAAGCATAATGTGTAAAATGATCAATACATTTAGCACCATTGGCACATGGATTAAATTCATCAGTACAGAATTTAATTTTATCAGAACAAAATTCACCTGAAAATTAAGTTAAAATTTTGTTGTCAATTTAAATGCAATAATAAATAATTTTATAAATATGTGGGGCAAAAAGATAAGGGTAGCATGGATCAGTGGTAACTAGAAACGGCGGGCCACTAGAATTGAATTATTTCCTAGATCCACTGCAAATTTTCAAAAAATTAAGTTTTCTTATAACTTGTACATCATATTTATGGGTATTTGTACAAAAACCATTAAATATGAGCACATCCAAGATCTTTTGAAAATTGAATACTCCCAGATAACCAATTTACATTCAAATAATTACCGACTCATTTAAATTTTTTGAATAATCTTTATTTTTTCTAAAATAAAAACATGTCAGTTATCTGTCATATTTAGAGTTAGGTCGAAAGAATGATTTAATACTTTTTAACCCTAACACTCTCTGCTATTTTTTGAAACAGACTCTGTCTATAAACGATTGGTCACCACTTAGTCTTAGACAATTAATAATTTTAATTCTTTTCTGATGCTATTTTAAAAATATTAAATTTAATATTATTGGCCAAATTGGACAATTGTGAATTGTGAGTGATCAATTGTGTTTTCAGAGTAGTGACATTTTATTTATATATGAATGAATATCAAATGTATGACTTCGTATTAATGTTTCCTATGAACCAACAAGACTGTTGTGCCATTTAAGTAATTACGATATTTTGACTATTAAAATATTTTGCCACAAAAATTTATCGTTATATTTTGTTAACATCAAAAATTGTCATCATAAATTTAAATTTTTATAAAACATTTTTATTATATTTCTCTTCTAAATTCATCAATTTTCTAATAAAACTGTTGAAAAAATAGACTCATAAATTTTATCATCTTTTAGGATGCACTTAAATATTGCAATATTTCTTAAAATTTAATATTGAGATTATATAAATTAAATGACATAAAATATAACTACCCCCATCCCCATTACATACATATAAAAATATTACTAAAATAAATAAATATAAAAAGATTTTATATAATCATTACATAGTTTATAGCCGTTAGGTTTTTCAAGAAAATACAAAATTTATTTTCCATTTATGTATAATATTTATTACTAAAAAAAAAGTATACAACTAAAAATTTATGATTTTTCCTTATTTTTAACGACAAGAAAAACAATTTTTATAACCAACAAAAGCAAGCAATATTTTATCTCTGGTGGTATATTTTATATTTATTTATTTTATTTTTTTTTCTGGTGAAAGGACATTGTAACAGTCAATACGCTTCAAGGATATTATATACTAATATATATTTGTGTAAATAGTTTTACTATAATATAAATTGTAAAAGAAAAAAATATTAATCTGTGATTGAATAGAAAGATAAAAAATCAGAAATAACTTAAAAGAGATTTTTATTCCCTTAAAGGACTTTACGAAAGACTCTTAAAAATCCATTAGATGAAGCGTTTTCTTTCAAACACGAAATATATTATATATTTCGATTATATTTATAGTCGGATTTTTTAAAAAAAAAAAAAATAGTTTAGTTTGGGAATTATGTGCGGTTTGTAATTACACTATAATTTTAAAGATTTTCTTTAAGGACTAAATCACAAAATGTCTCAAGCTTTGTCAAAGTACGAAAAAAGTTGTTATTAATTTGTATACAAATATTGTTAAGCTGTTTTTAAAATATTGATGATTTAGGGACAATTTATGTATACTACTTGGACCAGTACAATTTGACGTGTTTATTGAAAATTTTAGGATGCCATCAATTTTTATAGAATTTGACTTTAGATTTAGTTTTTCTACCCTAAAATTTCTGCATTAATATCTTGTTAATTATATTTTTTACTCCGGAAAAGTATTGTCAAACCGAAAGCAAGTAGGTATATACGTCACCACACCATAACAAAAATTCGTTAAACTTGGAAGTAGAGAGCAAAATATAAAGAAAAATGATTATAGCTCCCAAACTATCAAAAATCGCTGATAAATAAACAAAATTTTTATTTCCAATAAACAAAATGAAGAAACGCAATGAAACTTATTCAATATAAGTTATCAAATTTTTGTTACTTTCAGTCAAACTATAATTTGAATATTGCTAACAAAAAGTTGAAAAACTAACAGAAATTAGCTTAATATGAATAGTTAATATCAACAAGTTGAATTACCATTGAAATATTGAAAGATTAAGTATTTAGTTTTTCAATTAAAAAAAGAAACTAATTTTCATTCATAATAAAATATCAATTTATACTTAAAATTTTCACAAAATGTTAACTCAATTAATAATTACAATAATTTTATAAGTCAACTATAAAAAATTTCCATTTAAACAGAATTTTACATTAATTTTTTTTTTTATATTTCCTATGAATAAATAATTTCCTTTTAATTATAATCTTTTGATCTTCATTATGAAAATTTTCAATGAGTTTTGTTTTTTTTTTTTTGGAAAATTTGCATACTTTCTCAATTTCCATTTTTTTCATTATATTCTTTTCAATCTAATTTTCCATCCAAAATATAAAAAAAATCTGAATTGAGTTAATAATAAAATGTCAATGTAATTTAAATTGCAATGTGAAAAGAACGAAACAATTTATGCACATAAAAATTCACAATGCAATAATTTTCCTTCTTTTTGTATTTAAAAAAAAAAAAATATTTCCATTATAGACAGGAAAATGAAAATAATATTATATATATAAAAAAAAATATCCTTTTTTTTTGTTTTGTGCCCAAAAGGATAAAAATATTATTTTAAAAATTCAAAAAGACGACAAAAAAAAACAACTCCAATTCAGAAAATTGGAGCGGAAAATTAAAGGGAAATTTTTTTTTGCGATTGCATTAAAGTTTTTTCGTCAAATAATAAATAAAAATAAATCTATTAAATGTTTTACTGAAATGGGAAAATTCGATTACAATCAATCGATATTTATAGACAGATAACAGAGGTTTACAAAGAATAAATGGATTCTGTTTTTTTTTCCCTCAGATTCACCAAACTAGGATAAAAAAAATTGTGATTTTCAGGCAGAAACATAAAGTTTGTAAGTTACAGAGCTTTACCACGATTGTAAAATATTTTATTGAAAATTTTTCTTCTGCATTTTGTGTTAGATAAATACAGGCTGCTTTAAATTTTTAAATCTTTTATGTTGGACTGGAGGAAAATGGCATAACAAATGTTTCATTGTCTCCTCCTCCTCCATACATCCACCACAAGTGGCGGATATAGTAAGTTCTAATCTCATTGCATGCTTCCTAAGAATCGCAATTCCTATGTATAATCTGGTCGTTAATTTGTTCACTTTTAGAATTATCTTAGAACTTCTATGGTTAGGAATACCCAAGAACTAGATTTTTATAGACACGCAATAGTTCAGCTCATTCCATTTCAAAGTGATCTTGAAATTGACCCAGTTATATAATTTATATTTTGAAAGTTGATTGATTTTTGATTTCTGCTTATTAGTTGGTAATTGATTTATTTCAATCAGCTAGGAGCATTTATTAAGTTCAAGTATAGTGAATAATTTTCAGTGGCCCAATCCAATATAAAATATTGAACGTGCCAGTTTATTACCGTAAAATTGATTTTTCATTACGACATAGCTAATAATACAATGTTCCATATTTGGACTCATTTATTTTAAATGGATTTCTAGTCATAAATTGCAATAAGCTAATGGCTTTTATTTGTGACACATTTTTTGTCAGCAAAAATGGTTTAAATGGTAAAATATTTTTCCAGTTTTGAAATTACATTAGACATTACAAATTGCAAAAATAAATTATTGGTACAGTTTTACAACTGAGTGAACTTACAGCGAAATCGATGTCAACATCAGTATATAAACTAGTGACCTAATGCATCAACATTTTGCCATCGAATTTTGGTAAATCTTTAATTTGATTAGTATTCTTAAAAAAAATTGCAGTTCTTTTTTTGCGCCATAAGGTATGCAATGTCATTGACTAATGATTTTAGTGCATTACCCTATTATAACCTACAGACAGTTTAAAAAGTCAGAAGTTTTTTTTTAAAAAAAAATGTAATTCCAGAATATTACACTCATCCTTATAGCAAAATAAATACATATAATATTTCCTAGAATATTGGTAGTTAACTTTCAAAATGCACTTAAAAAAAATTGCCTTCAAGGATATTATTTTTCTTTTTGGAAACTTAAAAGAAAATCTAGTTAAAAGTTTTTAAACAAGTTTTGCATTTTATATCGCGATTATTTTCATAATAATAATATAATATATTTTTTTTTTACAAATTCTTTAATACACAGAAAAACGTTGCTTATGAAAATGTAAAACGCGATGCCTGCCAGCTTCCGTGTTTTTCTTATGATGATATCGAATTTCAAAAGAAATTCTATTAAATATAAATATAAAGAATTTAATGGATATTGGAAATATACATACATAAGAAAATTATATAACTATATAATATAATATTGAAAACTCTTCTGAAACTTTGAATATTTTCTATAAAAATAGGAACTCATTAAAAATTTTATATTTTTTTCTGGTGTACAACAATACTTTTAATACCAAAATATAAAGGACATTCATAATTTTGACATCTAGCATAACAAAAAAAAATAAAAGTCTTTGAATTTATTATAGTATATTAAAAAAAAACGCCTGAAAGTATGCAATTAAATTTTAATAATATATAAACTGGTGTTCATGAAAAAGTTTATTGGAATTAATTTATTTTTTAATAAATTATTAAAAGTTTTTAGTTGATTAATTGACAATTTAATAGAAAATTATAATCTTTTTAATAAAACTTTAATTAATTTTTCAATTTAATATTGAAAAATAATATTTTATAAAGTGTCAGGAACAGAAATTGATTTTTCATATTATTAACATTTAATGGTAAATGGTTAATTTTTTGTAGTTATATCAAAGATTATAGTGAGTGTTAAGATGAAGAATATTATATGGCAGTAGTGTAAGCTGAATTAGTCGTAGAACCATTTTAAAATACTACAATTAAAAGCTGATCTGTAAAATCTGTGGTATCAATGATATAATCAATTATTTACATAGGTGTCCGCAAATTTTTTTCCAGGGGAGGTCAGATTATTCTGAGAAAACCTCCTCATAAAATACTTAACAACATTCAATTCGATTTTCATCTATTAGACAATGGACACTCATAATTCAAATGCCATCTATTATCTATCATAGTTGATCACAGTTTTAACTCTGCGTAGAGTGCTAATAGCTTCTTATTGTACAAGACGTATAGTCGGAAGTATAAAATACCTATGAATGAGATATTAAATAGTCCTTCCCATGATGAACAAATATTTTCCATTTTTTTTAAATTTTTCCGATTTCTCAAAAATTAAACAAGGGAAAAATGATTTTTCTGACAGTAGTATTATAAAGTTGTTCATTGGTCTGCTGACACGCTTATTTTTTTAAATTAAATTAAATATTTTTATTATTTAATTGATTTATTTTTTTAATAGTTTTAAATGCCACGGGAAAGAAGTGAGCCACTTCCCCCTAACTATGGGCGCATATGATTAATATGATTATTTATTAATTTTTTTTAAAAAAAAAAATTAATTAAGTTATTTTAATTCTAAACTTCTTTTTGAAAATAAATTCAGGTTCAATTGCTATGTAATTATCAAAATTAAATTCTGTATTATTTAAATTTAAATTGTTTTTTTTTTTTTTTTCTAACTCACCTGTAAATCCTGGCTGACATTTACATGTATACGATTCAACACCATCAATACATGTTGCATTATTTTCACATTTATTTATAGTACAATCATCAATATTTATTTCACATCTAGCACCAATATAACCACCAGAACATGAACAACTAAAACGTCCCTCTTCTAATACTGTACAAGTTGCATTATTTCGACATGGATTACCATAGCATGCATCAATCATAAATTCACAATGTTTACCATGATAACCAGGTTTACATTTACATTGATATTGACGTTCAGCTAATGGTAAACATTCACCATTATTTTGACATGGATATGTATAACATGCATCACATTTTGATAAAATTTCATTACTAATTTTATCTTTACATTGAAAATAATTGGATGGTGTTGATAATATTAATTTATCTTTCATTGTTTCTGGTTCAGCACAACGTGCAATACCTGGTTCAACATAATCCAATTTGATCCAATCAGAGAACCAACGTAACGAACAATCACAATATAGTGGATTGCTACCTAAAGCACTACAAATAATAAATTCAAAATAAAAAAATATAATTATTTTAGGTTAGAATTTCATAGTATTTAAAAAAAAATCATTTAGAAATTGTAGTTTTGTTTAAAGATTATTATGTACGTACATGTGAGTAATAGATTTTAAATCATCAAAAGATCCTTCAGGTATCATTGATATTTGATTTCCATGTAACGAAAGGACTCGTAAATTTTGCAAACCAGTAATTGCATGACGTTGAATGCACTGCAAACGATTGTATGATATAATCCTGAAAATGATGACAAAAATTTGAATTGCTTAGAATTTAATTTCAGTTACAATTTATACATAAATACGTTTTTATTTTCAATAATACCTAAATAAAAAATATCAAACTCTCGACCTAATTTTATATTTTCCAACGTGTTCAAGTGAAAAATTTCTATATAGTTACACATTTTCTGTAATGTACTTTACAAAAAATATTTTTATTTTCTGATAACAAATCGATAAAGTTTTCGACATTTCCGGTTATGATTTAATTTCTTGAACTTTGTTATTACATTTTTTTTTTTTTTGTTATATATATGTATATGAAAAATATCCTTTTTAAGATATGTTATTATAGATAAATACGGCATGGAAAGGACATAATATCTACAATAATTATTTTTTAAGAGGTCATACATTTTAAAAAAGAAACTGTTCGTGTTTAAGAGTTCCATAAAATGTGAAATTTTGTTGCTCTTTCTATTTCTATTATATTTTATATCTAGGATATTTATATCCTTTGAAGAATTATAACGAAATATTAGAGAAATATTAATGAAATGGAAAATTTAAAGTATTTTTTTATTCGTAGAAATGTAATGTAATATAGATTTGTAATTAGAATGATCGATTAAGTAGCAATTTTCAATTTAGTTTTTCCAAAGAATTTAAAACGAAGAATTATTTTATTTATTATATCGATTTTGATAATAGAACATATCGACAATACAGCAAATTTATAGATATATCGATAATAGGGCACATCTATCGTTATTATAAATTGTTAAAATTAAAGTAATTTTGTGAAATACTTAGTAGAACTAGGCTAAAACATATTAGAAATAGCTTCTAAATGGCTATCATATGATTAAATTAGGTAATTCTGTTATGGATGAAGTTACTAATGTGCCTGCATGACTGTAATTAGTTTTATATAAAATTTAATCGATTACCATTTAATATTTATAGAACTCCATGGAAATGGAAAGCATTGAAGTTTATAATAAAAATTCAATTTCTAATAATATAATCCTGTGATTGAAAATCTTTTACATCTTTTTACATTTATCAGAAAATATGAATTTCTTTTGAAGTTAAATAAAATATATATAGAAATTGTAATGGAATTTTATTACCCTCAGAGTAAGAAATTTCTCTGTATCATCATTTGCTTTTAACAAAATGTATTTTTTATGTATACGTTTATTTGGAACGTTATCCTTACAGAAATTTCCGAACACATTTAATATAAGAAATGTGATAAAAATAAAAATAAATGTAATCTAAGTGCTTTTCAAAATAAAGATGACGAACTCGAAAATTAATTTTTTTTTGCAAATATTGCAAAATTCATATTTATATGAAAGAATTTTTCTTATAATTTAAGATATGAAATTTCAAATGTCATATAAATTTTCTTAATAATTTTCCACTTATTAATAATAATAAAAAAAACTTAAGATAATTTTAACATTTAATTTTCTGTCAAACAAATAAAATATTTTACTTACAATGTTGATAATTTTGTTAGATTAGCAAATGTGTAATTAGACAGGAATGCAATTTGATTATTACTTAAATCTCTACAGAATAAATAATAAAAGAAAAAAAGAAAAGAAAATTATTATTTTAAAAGAAAATCCAATTTTCCATTTGTTTAAGTAAAACTTACAATCTGGTCAATGATTTTAAATGACTTATCCGATCCATATGAATTCGTGTAATTTCATTTGATTCTAAATATAATTCTGATGTTTCAGCTGGTATACCTTTAGGGATTTCATTTGATTTATTACGTGAACAACGTACAACAGTACCAGTACATGTACATGTTGGTGGACAATAACCATCACCTAAACATCCTTCACTATTATCTGGTGTACATTTAAATTCATGATGTGGTAAATCTTTAATTTGTTCATCACGGACTTTTTGTGGTGCTGTACATCGAGCACTGCCACCATTTAAACCTTTTTTACGTAACCATTCAGCAAACCAAGCTAAATGACAATTACAATTAAATGGATTTGATGCAAGATTTCTGAAAAAATATTTCAAATATATTATTTTTAAATATGAAAGAAATGGTTTTAAACAAAAATCATGTAAATTTTAAATTATATTTTAAATTAAATTGGAAAATTGTATTTTGTTATAGAACAAGTTTTCCAGATAGGAAACAGTTTATATAGGCACAACGTGAAATTAAACAAAATGAAATACATAAATTTTTGTTAAAATAAATTAAAAACACATAAAAAATATTATCGATATCTAAGTTGTGTTAGATATAGTAAATTTATAGCCTAAAAGTTAGCATATTCCTAAAATCTTTGTATAGAACTGATTAAAATAACAAAGTTTGAATTAACAGTCTAATTGTCATAAACGTTTTCTAAAGCCTGTTATTTCATTGAGTTAATTTGATTATGGCTAGGGAGATAAGTTTGTGTCTTACACGATTTTAATACGTACGAACTAACAGCAAATTTTCATTTGTCATTAGGTTCACTAAATGTTTGGATATTTCAAATTGTTTGGATTATTTTAATACAAATTTAATATGAACTCTAAGACCTTGTAATAAAGTTAAATTAAATACACAATTTTACCGGAAGACCAACTAAATCTAATAATTTTTATCAATTTTTTAAGATAACTTTTGAAAATTAGTTCAAGTCTAATATACAGTCTATAATAGACTGACGTCGACTTAAGAAATTCACTGCAAATCTTCAAAATGTTTGCTAGACATTGATAAATTTTATTATTTATAAAAAAAATTAAGAAAATGGTTACATATTCCATGTAACAGTCAAAAGTAACATTTTCATCATTTTAAGTATTTAGTTCATCAATTCTAGTCAAATAGAATTATTAATAGTGAGGTTCAGCGCACTTAAAGTAGAGTTCTTAAGTTTTGTTAAGTTTTTCCTAGCGCTCATTTATGGTTTAGTCATTCAAAACTTGTTGCCAATTTTCACAAACTTGTAAAAAGTTCTCAAAGTCTCTTAAACTTAAATTAGTCTTTAAATTAAAGTGATATTATCAAAGTTTATCAAGATTTACTAAACTGGAAATGCTGGTTAAATTAAATGACATATAAAGACATGATATCTAAACAAACTCCAAAATTTTCTATTATGTTTAAATATTTTTGCTATTAAAGCGTAACAAGTACCCCCTAAAGTGTTGAAATAATATTGTGTTTTTTAAAAATATCTGAACGATATCACCATATCTTTCTAGCCTAAACATTGACATCAACAATTTTGTATATTTCAGAGTTTTGTAAACGAGTAGGAAGTATATAAAACAAAAATTCTAGAATGCACAAAAATTGTTTAAACTTTATTATAATCTCGTATATTTATTGATTTTTAAAAGTGTTCATGTGGTGCAAGTATAGAAAAGTCTTTCTTGTTCATATATTTTTTAACTTGTTTTTTTAGAAATATTTTATACTTCATTAAAAATTATGATTTTATCCATGAAAACATTTCCTTAATGTTAACGGGGGTTGTAATTTCAAGTGTACCATTAAATTTTATGTTATATACTTTGGTATACAAGATGAGAACTTGACAAGATTTCAATGACACTAAATTTTGATTTTTAATGGTAAATGGTATATTAAATATTAAATAAAAATAAAAAAAATATTTAAAAGATTAAAAATTGCATTTAAATGGTGTAAAATATTAAAAGGATTTCCAAAATATATACATACATATAAATGCAAATAGGTTTTGTAATGATATTTAGATTTAAGAATTTTATGGTTGTTTTTTACATTAATGATTTATGTTTTGGAAAATTTGAATGGTAGTATTGAAAAAAGTTAAAATATGTTTGAAATGAGGCTTTAAGAAACCTTGTAAATTTAAATATTTTGCGAACAGTCAAAATAATATACAGTCCAGGTTCCTGGATAAAAAGATATGAGAAAGCGAAGAAATTTACTCTCTAAAAGCCATGGAATTGGAAGAATACCAGCAAAGCAGTAGTTGCTTTTCAATCCCTCTTAGAAATCTATTTTAAGTTTTAGTAATGTTAAATACTTTGATTTAAGTTAAGAGTAAGATTTACAAATTACAATCATTTAATCATCATAGGTTTCATTCACGTCACAGAAAACTGATTAAGAAAAATCATCAATTGATTACATTTACAAGAAAGTTTTGATTAGTAAAATTAAAAATTAGAGATGAAAATCTGAAAATGATTGATTAGTTTATAATAATATCAAATCTATTTTCATATTTTTTCATATTTATAGAAGAACCTGATCAAGAATTTGTAATTTAGGTTTCTAAAAATCAATTTACCATAATTTCCATTAGCACTATTACAAGGTTTGTTAATAAATATTTTGATCAATCTAATTATTTGATTTGGAAAACTTTCTTAACACCAACTTTTCTACAACACACTATTCTGTTAATATATTCGCGATAACAAGCATTATTTTAAACGACTATAAATCATTTTATAATTTACATATTTTTTACACCCATGTTTTTTTAAGACTAATTCCCAACATCCTGATTTTTGAACATAGACTAAGAATCTCTCTATAAATATTTTCCTATATAGTCAACTTTTTATATAAAATTTCTTCAATAACAAAATAGCCTCCAGTTTACTACACAATAATAATTTTATCAATTTGCGAAAATACCAAGTCCATGATTTCTAACCTATCCCGCCCTATACAAATGAATTAATAAATAAATATGCGCTTCAAGTAATAAAACTATCTGTCACCGATATATCATTTTCTATATATTTATTCCATTATTTAAATTATTACGATGCCACTGGGGGTAGAATTTACGTATAAAATAAATTTTATTTTATTTGCATTTACACAAAATTACACACATAGTAATTGTAATTTCGCAATTGCAAAACAAAATGTTTAATTTAATTTATTGAAACACGTACTTTTGCCACGATTCACTCGGACATTATTTTAGAAAAAGTATAAAAAATTTTCATATTTATATCTTTAAAATCTCATTAAATATCGAAATTTATGCTGTACATCACCCCTCAAGAATCCTATTGTGAAAAATTACACTTTTGTGACGGATAAATTGAAGTTCAAAAATACATTTAATTTTTATATAATCATATTATAATATATAGCACGCTCTACCAATAATAGTTCAATTCAATTTAAACCAAATTGGGGATGCAAATTGCATGCAAATCGATATCTTATCAATGTTTGAATATCAAAAAGAATAAAGATAAAAATTATGAATTTATAAAATAAGAATAATATGGAAAACAGAAATTCACTTGTAGATCAATCGATCGATATTTAAATTATCCGACCTTGAAAGTAATTGAGGCGGCAAGAATTTAAACTTGGAAATTTATGGCGGTAATTTAAAGTGGATTTTTCGTATTATTATTTTATTTTTTATAATTTATAATAATGTTGAAAATTATAATAATGATTTCTCGGACCGAAATATATTTGTTTTTTATTTTTACATTATAAATATGGGAGATAAGATTGAACGGGTCAAGTGGAAAGATCAACTGGATGTATTTAAATTGGTTCAATTGGAGACTTTTAGCTTGAGACTTTATCGTTGGTTTCGAGTTTCAAACTCTAATAGATACGGAGAATAAGCAACAACAGACAAACTTTCAAATTGTAACCTTAAAGCATTTTTGTTTAGAACCTCAAAATGACCCGATAGCGTAATAGTAACAGGAATAATAATATAAAAATAACAGTATAGCAGTAGCGATAACAGTAACAGTAATAATATACCAGTAACAGTAACAGTAACAGTATAAAAGACAATAGTAATGAGAAGTACAGTCTATGTTTAAATGCAAATGCAAGGAAACCTGATAGTACATTTAATTTTCAATATCTGTAATTGCCCGGACTAGTTCAGTTAAAGTTTCAGCATTTTATTTTAAAATTTTAAAGAAACTTAAATTTCATTTCAAATTCACCTTAATGAAGAAGTCACTGAACTCTTTACTAAATTAATGGTAAGTTTTTCTAATACTATAAAACTATAGTGACTCCGTTGGCTATAAAAAACCATTAAAAACAGAGTCTAGATGCCATAACCGAAATAAATCAAATAACGATTACTAGCAAATATCTATTGTAAATGTAAATTAGCATAGTCTTCAGAATACTTTAAGCTATATCAATAAAAACCTGAAAGTTCGTTGTCAGAATTATTCCATTTTCAAATTTGTTATATATTACAAATGATATTTATTTTCGATTTCAGTTGCACCTAAGTAAATTCTATAAAATTTGCATTTTATATTTTACAATTTATATTTATAATAAATATTGTTTAAATATCATTTTAGTAATTGTAAATAATTGTAATTTTATGCAAGTTACTAAACTCTTATTTAAAATTTTTATAATAATATGATACCAACGAAAAATGAGCTATATAATAAATGAATTTTTCGAAATTATCGAAAATAAATCAAGAGATTTTTACTATATCACCGCAGTTCACTTAATTTATTAGTTAGTATTAATAAAATATTATATTAAATATTATAAATAATATATTTATTAATATAATATAAAAAAATTAAATAAAATTTAATTCAAATTTATAAAGTCACAATTTACTTACAATGTATGCAAAGCTGATAAATAATCAAATGATCCAGGCATTACACAAGAAATTGAATTATCGTACAACGATCTGAATAACAAGAAAAATTAATTTTTTATTAATAATTTATATATAATTTTTATTATTTAAAATTTAGTATAAAAAAATATTATAAAAATTTCACTTACAATGACTTCAAATTATGTAATCCCAAAAACATTTTATTATGAATTTCTTTAATTTTATTTTCAGCTATTAATAAATCTTGAATTTTTAATGCACCTTCAAATGAATTTGGTTCAATACCAGTTATTTGATTACGTCTTAAATCTAATTTAATTAAATTTGGTAAACGACCAAATAAACCATCAGATTTTATACGTCCCAATTCATTATCATTCAATAATCTAAAATATTTATACAAAAAATAAAAAAAAATAATTTAATTTTAATTCTTGAATAAATTGAAATTCTGGATTGTTTTTTTGGAAACTTACAATTCTGTTGTATAAAGTGGAATATCACGTGGGATTTCTTTAAGACCTCTTGCTGAGCAATCAACAGTTGTTCGATCACAATGACAAGCAGCTGGACATTCAGTATCAATACGACAATCACCAGCATTTTTTGTACGATATTCTTCGTTGGTGCCTAATACAATTTATTAATAAAAAAAAGTTTTAATTGATTAAGCTTTGAAAGTTCATTAATTTTATTTGTTCCTTTTTTGTATTTATTTATTGTATTCAAATTTAATTGTAGAGTTTTAAAGACTATAAAAATCTCAAGTTTCAATTTAGAGACAGACGTAAAACATTTTTGTTGATGATAAATTCTGTATTATTATTATAATAGAATGGAACATAGGATCAATATTTAGGTAATGTAGCTTAATAGATGGTTTTTAATCTGTTCATTAACATTTGCAGGTAATTTTGATTATACATTGTGATAATTATATACCATCCCGGAGCGAAACGGTGAACCGTATTCTAGATACTCATTAATACGACGTATCCTTACTACTCCTTTTTTTGGGCAAGTGGGTTCCATTCTACTTCATACTGTGCAATATTATTTTCACTATTTCAGAGTGTGTGACCAATCCACTTCGATTTTCGAATCTTGCTCGCGTTTTCTATTCTTTCTTGGAAAGTTTTATGAACCAAGTCTTGGTTTCAAATTATGTTTGTCTAATTAATCCGAAAGATGCTTCGTAGACAGCTCGATTTACGAAAGTTAAATCCGACTCTGGAGTAAATTAACATGTAAAATATTCATTCCTCCTGATTTTACATTTTAAATCATTAATTAACTTTTTCACATGCATTCTTAATTCTAATCATAAGCTGTCCCTTGAGGTACACTATAGGAAAGCCTTTGTCTTTAGGTTAAGGACTAGGCATACAAATTTGCAAGGCAAAGTTATAATTGTGTGAGTGGGTATAAAAATATTACATTTTGAATAATTTCATTCTGGAAAAGGCAAATCTTTTTAAAGAAAATTTAAAGTTCCTAAAAATGGAACTATTTCAAGTTTATATATTACATAACTAAAAAAACGCATACTAAATTTTTATATCTAACAAATTGAATCGTTTATAAACGCTTTTGCCTTTCCCATCTCTCTCAACTTTATTTAAATCAAAAACTTTAACAGTCTTCTGAATAGTCATCTTTAATCTCATATTTACAATTCATTTCCCCAACTATAAAAAAAATTAATTTTAATAATTAATGAACCGCCGAGCTATTATTTTGATTGAATATTGGATGATGATAGCGTGTGGGAAGCAAAAAATTTGTTAAGAATAATTTCAATTTAAATCGCGGCCATTTAAAAAGCGGAACAAAATCTCAAATAGTATCATTTGTAGCGTTGGTTGAATCATTGAACATCGTAAATTCATAACATTTATATTTATTTAAAAGAATTTTAAATTTTATTAATGTTTGTTAAAGGGCTTTACAATATCAATGAAATCAGTAGAAAAAAAAAGAAGAAATTAAAATTTAAATTATTATATTTTTTGTTTTTTTTTTGGGAATTAACTTAAATAGTCTTTGGCCTCAAATAAGTTTTTATTAAATTTAGTTTCATTATGCCATTTAAAATTAATTATGAGATTTAATTTATTTAAATTTATTAGAATAGATAAATTTTTATTTGGAAATGTGAAATGAACTATGAAATTAATAATTATTAAAACAATTTATTAGACTAAATTAATATTTTGAGGAAGTTATGAATTTCGTAAAACTTTTGTCTAGTCTGTTAATTAGTTAAAATTCATTTATTAAATAATATAATTAAAAGATTTTGTAATTTCATGATTTTATTTGAATATTCAATTTTGAAAATTGGATTAAAGTTGAGATTACGAGTCGTTTTAATGAGTCCGTTTAAATGAGTTTATTCAGAATTGGTGGCATTCTCAAGTAAAGAGAGCAAGGTATTGTAACAGAATTATTACTGTACTGATATATAGCAGAAAAAGTAATATCTCTGCATTATTTACATCATCAATGGCTGGGGTAATAATATCTAGTAGACGTTATTTACTAAAAGTTTTTACATTTTTACTACATGTAAACAGCAGAATTTTGGACGATTTACTTAGGGAAGATTCTTCACATCTTTGGTGGTAATACAACGATGATATGCACGGGATGTTTGGCGACGTGGACATAGGGAGAATAATTAAGATCCAAAGACTACAATGGCTTGGTCACATTACTGGAATGAATGAAACTGCTCTGGCAAAAAGTATCTTGATAATCATGATAATCACAGGACCAACAAACCATCAAGGCATTGGAAAGATGCAGTCATCCTAAACATCAGAAGAGTTAATATTTCAAACTGGAGACAAGTAGCTACCGATAGATTATTACTCTTGGATAAGAACCGCTCTGGTTTGTAAAATCATGTAAGTATAAGTAAAGAGGCCATCACGTAATTTCTTTTTTTTAAAAAATCCCTACAATTATTCATCTAATATTACTCCATCAAAAATAGATGGCCATATGTAAAACGTTATCATAATTATAAGCAGTACAGTTTGGTATACTGAAATGTAATAAAAATATAGTATTACAATAACCGGAATGGATGGAGGCGGTTATATGGACATTTGTGTTGCCCTCTCTTAAAAGAAAATCTAACTTAACAAATTTTCCTTAACTTTCTATTGGTTTTGATTTGAAAAGAATTTAAAAAAATCGTGAATTACTAAAAAAATTACTGAATTTTGAATGAAAATCAAATATTTTATATTTATGTATTTTATTTGTCAATTTTAATAAATTTTATAAAAATCAAATGTTCTTTAAAAATGAATAAAGGTCAATTATAAACTACAAAAATTAATTAACCCCTCAAGATATTTATTTTCCGCAAACGTAAAAATTAAATTAATTACAAAAAAATTGTATTTTAAGAAAATTCTAATTAGCATTGTGAAAAATTTAATTAAAATCCTTCTACACAAAAAGTTGATGACAATTTCCCAATTGTTGTAATCACACTAAGAAACACAAAATATAAATCTTTGTCTTATTAATATTTCATCCTTAAATATTAGCCTACCTATAATAAATAAATTTTACAAATTATATAAATACTTTCCATGGCATCCAAAAATACTCTGACTCTCTGTTCAAAAGACAAGAAGTCAAAATTTTATTCCATTAATCATTTATGTATTTTTTGTTTTTGGTTAATTTTTTTTTTATAATTTTTCTGTATTTCGAATGGAATGAGTGGTACGAAATCAAAAAGCTATCAACTTGAAATAATTTATTCGTATAACAACAAAATATTATATATAAATTTTAACTTATAAATATTATCTATGAAAATGAAAATTTTCTGTTTTTACCATTTAATATAATAAATTTTGTTCCTTGAAATCATCCAACCATTTTTGAAATAATTGCCTTGAAGCACAAGGAAAATTTATTATGGAAATCATTTTTTTTCCATTGTCTTCAATCATTTTTGAATTTTCCATTTTTTTTTCTGTTTTTCTCTGTTGAATTTTTGTCATAACTTTTGTTTTTAATTATTCTTTTTTACCTTATTATATTTATTTATTTTAAATATTTAACCCGTTCCCATTAATCACCCTTTTTTACAACCCAATGAATTTACTTTTGTATATATAAGAAAGTTGGTCATCACCAAAGAGACAAATTAAGAAAAATACGATATTGTGGCACGTATAAATATTATAATAAATTCAGTTTTATTTTAGCTTATCTGCATAAATTTTATATGTAAATCGCCCCAAAAGTCTAATTAAATTTAATTAAAGAGTTTTCACCTACATACAATTTACCTCGCTTTACCCCTTTGGCCACAGTAAAATCATAAATAAAACTTATATAATCTTTCAATTATTTTAATTTTGGAATTTTGTAAAGAAAATATGAATTGAAAATGAAATAATTATAATATTATAAAATAATATAAGAAAAATTAATATTTTATTTTGATATATTAAAGAAGAATTTCTTAATATATTGGCCAAGAGCCAATAATAATGAAAGTTTTTATTTTGTTTTGCATATATAAATTTTGTGTTGCTGTTGCAAAATTATTTATTTTAATAATAAAATAAATTTTAAAAGAAAATTATAATATTGAGAATTTTCTTTATAATGTGGAAAATGTATAAAAAATGAAAATAATTTAAAGGATTTTGTTTGTTTAATTTAAATAATATTTTTCATGAAATTTGTTAGTAATTATTTAAAGATTCCATAGTAAAAACGTACCACTTCCTTCCTATTGCTATTAATTCTTACTTATAATTAATTTGTATTAAGTTATTTGAACTTCTTGGTTGGTTTTATTGTAAAGATTTGTATTACTCCAGACCCAATGCAAACTGTTTCTGCATTGACTCAGCACATTTGCCAATAATACTTTTCTGATGAAAGAAATCAATTTTTCAGTGATTCCATTCAGTCAATCAAGAAATGATAGTCTAAGTCTCTAAGTCAACAGAAATGGGTTCAACAGAGGTTTTAAATTGTAAATAAGTCATATATAAAAAGTGGTATATATTAGTAGATGGCAGCACTTACATGTAATTATTTTTAACAGCTATTTAATTTTTAAATAGTAATTTCTATATTTGAAGAGTTTCGTGGGAAAGCTGTCAAAATCAAAATATTTACTGGTTTTTAATTTATAGTTTTATATAATAACTATTATACTAGTATAACAGTTACTGTAACTGTTATACTTGTATTTGCTTGTCGGTCCCATTGTTCCTTGATTTTTTTGAAAACAATATTTAACCTAAAGTATTTGTATAGTTCGTCTTGCAAAGTTAGGAGGCAATTCTAATTTTACTTTGGAAACTAAAATATAAAAATGCTTCCACTAGATGGCACTTTCATTAAGCAATAACGAAAATATACAATGTTATAAAATAAGTAACTAACATTCATCCGCATTAGAAGGAAAAAATAATGGATATAATTTTCTGTCATTAATAAAACTTATAAAAATGATTCTTTCTTAATGCGTCCTAAGTAGTTCAGCTGCATTTTCATAGTACATTAAAAACTGAACCAAAAATGGTTTCTAAATATTTTCTGTAATATTTTATAAAATTTTGTAATCCATCATTTTTATAATTTCCAATACATTATGCTAAATTCCACCAAAATCTAAATAGATTTTCTGTATATAATTTATAATATTTTCGAATATACAAATTTCCGACGACAGGTATTTTAATTCTTCAACAAAAAATATTAATAAATGGCGCCAAATTCTGATAACAAATTACAACTGCGTTGCAGATAATTTATATTATTTTAAATTAATTTTATTTTTTTGTGTCAAAATCATTGTAGTCAAATTGATATTAAATATGTTCGTTGACTTTAGTAAAATGTTGCTGGTAGATAGAGGTCTAGACTATAGACAAATGAAAAATTGTAAATTGAAATTATTCCCAAGAGAAGAATTCTGTGTTTTTTTAATATTACCATAATTTCAATTCTGATAAAAAAAAATGAATTTTTTCTTCAGTTTTTTGATAAATTAATAATAAATAAAAATCTGTTTATGATGAAAATTCATTTGTACCAATAGAAAGATTGAAAATAATATTAGTTATTATAAATTGAAAACAACTAATCATTTTTCTTTGACAAATGATATGAAAAGTCGTGAAAATTTATGATATTCAACTTTTTCAATGACATACAAAAATTCTTTACATAAAATTAAGAAAGAGGCTATTAAAGATTATAGTTGACATGGAATGTCGTATACTACAGAAGGAAAACAGGCAACTTATTAAAGCTACTCCGAATAGACATAGCCAGATCAATAGCTGTGTTTGTGTTTAGTTGAACATGCGGCCAGACTAGGCATACAATAATAATTCAATCAATTATGTCACAATTGTGGAGGACTGAATGAAAAAAAGAAATTATAACACTTTTTACCTGCAAGTGGATATGAACTCAACAACCTTAGCAATCTAGCGGCTAAGCGGTCTACAACTATGATACCATTTCCGAATACCACAAGGTCGATTTAAAATCAATTGGTACGGAGTTGCCGTCATTTTGTATGAGGCTATCGCCATTTAAACTAACCAACGAACCAAGATTTTATATAATATATTTAAATCTTTTGGAACATTCAAATACTTTTAACCTTTTAATATTCAAAAAGCCTAACTACAAAAATGTTACATAGCAATTAAAATATTTATGAGAAACAAATTTTTGCTGGACACTCTGCATTTGACTAAAGTCAAATATGCCAACGAATAATTCCTTCATAGACGTATAATTCCTAGTAAAAGCTTAACAATTTTTATAAGATGATTTTTCACCCTTATTTCTCGCAATAGCTTCGGATACCAAAACACTACCATATATACTTAAGACCGGTGTCCTTCCTAAAAATCCATATGAATCTTCAATAAAAGTTTCAACTAATTTATGAACAGGAAATCCCCAGCTGATAATAATTTTCCAATTTTATTTTTCTAATTGGACAGGTTATATTGGGAGCATGGAAAAAAAGAAAACGTATACAAGGGACAAGAATATTAATTACTATTTTATTACATTTCCGCGTGATTTCATTCCATTTGTTGTATTTATAATATAGTGTGAATGTCTGAAGAGGTTGGAAAAATATATTATAATTTTTGTCCGGATATATCATTCCAGTTTTTATATAGATATAAGGCTATAATATACATGTTTGTGTACGGAAATCTAATTGTCTCACAGCCAGACGTCTACGTGAATTTTATCAATTATTTATGTGTAGTTGTTATGTTTTTTTTTTATTATTTCATTTTGTTTAAGGATTCAATATAAGTGGTTTAAATTTGAAACTTATGGGAAAATTAAAGGATTTACGAGAGTGTAGAATTATAGGATTGTGTTTTGCAGTTGAGGGAAAAGTATACTGAAATTTTTATTAGTTTTTTCTTTAATATTTTAAGTTTATAAGGGTGCAGATGGATACGTGGGTGAACCTACACAAACCATTATTTAGTGGTAAAATAATTAAAAGTTAAAGTTTGTTATATTTAAATATTGATAATCAGTTATTTTTGATAATCAATTAGTTTTTTACTAAGAATTTTCAAAATTCATGTTCATTTTCATTTTGAATACTTTAAAATTGGTATATTATTTAGACCTAGTGTCTATGACATCTATGCAACAACTGAATTAAACTGAATAAGGATTCTGTAAATCTTACAAACACTTTTGAACAATTCAAATATAGTTTGTGACTTCCCTAAGAGACACAGAAGGTTCTTTTTATAGCCAAGTAATATTAACATCGCGACACGAAGCTACGAATCATGTATTCCGCAAATGGAAGACATCAATATGAAAATTACTGAGTGATCTAGTCGATATTTAGATGCTTCTTCGAAAACATGGAAGAGCTTTAAAAAGACCACATGGTTAAACGGTTAAACATTAATATTTAATTGAAAACCGGAAAAATTTATTAATATGGACAAATAGGTTCGACATACAAGCTTTTTAAACCAAAAATTGATTAATTAATCCTTGGCTAGGAATGCTGGGCTACTGTATGGTCCTGAGCAAATCCTTATTAAAAAATGTATTAACAGAACCGTTTATTATTGCATGAAAGGTCCAACAACATAAGAAAATTATAATTATATGAATAAATTAAAATTACTAAGCTTTTTCTATTATAATTCCTCTCTCTCTAAATAAATCCCAAAAATAAATATTTTTTGTATAATTTAATCTTTTTTACTTACATTTAAATTTTTCATCACGAAGTGCTTCAATCCGTCGTCTATGCATTCGTTTCGGTGCATCACAACGTGCTCCACTAGTTTCAATTGGATTTTTATGTAGATAATCAGCTAACCATCTCAAATTACAATCACAGATGAATGGATTACGAGCTAAATGACTGCAAAAAAAAAAAAAGTTTTCAAGAATATAAATAAATATAAAAGAAATTTTCATTTTTTTTTTGTTTTTTGTTTCTGTTTGTAAACATTAAAAACTAAAGTTTTATAATAATTTTTGCTATTACAAAAAAAGTAACTTTTATATAATTAAAAATAGCATGTAGATTGACAGTGTTGCGAAAATGTATTTAATCCTTTTTCAAAAAAAAAAAAAAAAAAAAAATAACGACAACCATGTAGATTGAAATGAAAAGAAAAATTGTAGATTTTTTTTTCAAAAAGGAATGATAAGAAAAAAAAAAAGAAAATTTCTTAAGTTTCCTGTCAACAACTTTTTTTTTTGTGAATAGAAGAGGATTAAAAATGAGCAATTCAAACCAATCTTTTTTTTTTGTTTTATGCTCCTGGAAATAAGAAAATATGCAAACTTTTATACAAATTTTTAATGCTTTGGTTTTTGTAGTATGTTTTGAAACAGGATGCACAACAACAACAAAAAAAAAGAATGGATTTAAACATAAGCAAAGAGTATAGAACATGAAGATGTTCAGAAATGATATTTTTTTATAAACCTTTTTTTTTAATATAATTTATGAAAAAAGAAGTAATTTTTAAAATAAAAAAATAAAAACGACATTTCAAGAATCGGCTCACCGTATTTAAACAAAACGCTCTATCAATTGCTTCTCTTAACCAATATGAAGAATTTATTTTATTCCTAGTACTATTACATCAATAATAACAAAAGTTGTTATAAAGATAAAATAAAAAGTTCAATATCCGAAACAATATTTAAAATTAAAATCCTTTCATTATATTGATAGTCGTCACTAGTTTTGTTTGCTGAAGGGCTTTTAAAATACAGAAAGTCGTCCCTAAATTTTTATATATAGAAATAAAATCATTTCTGAACATCTTGATGTTTTTATAATCTTTGACAAAAGTCAACATGATTTTATTATATAGTTATAGAGAATAACGTAGATATTATACTTACAGTGTTTGAATACTTTTCATTGATTCAAAAGTACCATTTGCCAGTGACTGTATATTATTGTCATATAATGATAGTAAACTTAAACTATGTAAATCTTTAAATGTATCCTTTCGTATACATGATATTTCATTTGCATTCAATAATAATAATTGTAATGATGATAGTCCTTTAAATATACCAGAGGGTAAATCCTTTATTTTATTACCATACAAGACTCTATAATAAAAGTAAACAAGATAAAATTAATTATTTTCCATTTCAATTGAAAAGTATAGTATTTTTATTTTGCTGTTCTTAGTTACAAATCCATCAAGACAAAACAAAAAAAGGATATTGTAAAACGGAAACCACTTTTATTTTTATCCTTTTTTTTGAATGACAACAAAATTTAATATTTAGAAATAAACCAAAAAAAAAAAAAAAAAAACAAATCTTCAACTTACAATGTTGTTAGTGCTTTAAGGCCACTAAATGCATCATGAGCTACACGAGAAATATTATTATTAGACAAATCAATACGTCTCAGACGACGGAAATTTGCAAAAGCTTTTGGCGGAAGTTCAGTTATGTAATTTTGTTCCAAACGTCTGTATGTAAAAAGAAAAAAAAGTAAATAACATCATAGAATTAAGTACGAGATTATATTTTCGTTATGAAGTGCAAGATATAAAAAATATATTTTTGTACTTACAATTCTGTTGTATCGTCTGGTAATGATACTGGTACATTTGATAAACTCTTTTCACGACAATCAACAATTCCCTCAGAACAACGACATGGATGCGGACATGTACTTGTGACACCACATTCCATTGGTGAATTTTCAGTTAGACCTGTTGAAAGAAGAAATAAATTTTTGTGTTTTTAGTTTATATTTTGTCTGTCTGTTGGGATAGAGGAATATAAAATGTTTTTTTTTTTATATAATTAAAGATAATTTTTGTGAAAACTTTATGTAGATATATGGATGAAAAGATTTATACTAACATCTGTGATTTTTAATTGGAATAATTAAAAGGAATGTGGTGAATAGAAATTATAAAAAAAAATAAAAAAATTTTTATATTTATATAACAAGAAAGTCAAGTGGCGTTTCAGGATGTTGTGACTAGTGCGGTGGAGCATTTTGAAAGTTGAACATTTTTATTTTTTTAAACTTCTATAAACATTTCTCGTATAAGATTGAATAGACTTGCGAAAAAAAAAAAAAATTATTTATGTTGTTATTTTTTATGGTTTCTTTTAAGAATTTCAGATAATTTTTTTTTGTAATTTTATTATATTTAGTCAGAGACGTAGAAACTAAGGTATAATAAAAAAGTGTATATATAAAAAAAATTATTATTACTTCTTGTTTCCGAAATATTTATGATGATATTCTGGGTTCTTACTCTTTTTATAAAAAAAATTGTAGTTATTATTGTTTCTGCGAATATTTCCACTTTGACGTATTATTGCTTACAGAACTCTGCAGACTTAAAAAAGCATCTATACTTAGTGCATAGTATCTGAAAAAAACTTGGACAATAACTGGATAAATTCTATGAAACGACGATACTGTAACTGTGACATATTGTCTAAAGCTTATAATGGCTTATATGATAATTAATTAGTTTAATTTGATTTTTGCAGATATATTGACAGGTATAAATTTAAAAAATTTACCGAAACAATCAAGCCTGAGCTCACAAACCATATTAATAATTAAAATTAATTGTAAAGACGAAGCATGAATTTGTTAACGATTATGATGTATTAAGAAGAGTACCGCCATTTTATGATGATAACTGATACGTGATTGGTAATTTACGAGAAATGGTTGTAATGAATTATTGATTAACTATGAAAATAGTTAATCAATAAATGAATTATTGAATAACTATGAAATATTGTGATGGCATGACAAATTAAATAAATTAGTTAAACTAATTTTACCTCAAATTTAAAGTACATAATTACGACTTACCGGATCCTTGTGAAAGTTCAAAGCTTTTTGTACCAAGGTTTATATGACCGTAAAATTCATTGCGTCTAAATCATAAATTCTGATTTATATAAAATATAATTCTAGAGTACTACAGATTTGAAACTTTGTACACAGCTTTGTGGTTTATACTAATACATTAGTCAGTAAGTTTAGAATAAAACATTCCTGATATAATTAAACAATTTCTTGTATTTCTTTTTACAAATCAAATCACTATTTCAACAAACTCCCAGTTTTAAGTTACCCTTACGTCAGTAGCTCTTTTTTACATTTCGAGTACGTTGAGAATGAATTTTAATCTAATATATTAAACTTTGGGTTCAACCATCTTTCACGCATTTTTCAGTCCATTTTATCAGGACAGGTGACATAAATCTAAAAAAACCTACTAATACTAAAAGTTCTCTAGAGACCTCGGTAATAAATACCTCAATATTTTATTCTGCATATATTTTACATGAATATCGTATATCATGTATGACTTTTACTTCACATTATCTATAATCTTATGAACCAACTCGATATCAGTAAATTAAATTTTCTACAATTATTTAACACTGTCTTTTAAAATCTATAGTTATAAATTTTTGCATCGCTTTATTATTTGTCTACATTAATTGCATCACATAAATCTATTTTATAGTTATCTCTTATGTTTTATGAAAAATTTAATGCTATGCCAAATTAATTACCCACCAATTATCCAATTAAGACGTAGTCGATAACAACACGCAAACAATATAATCACAGTTACTGAGTTAGTGTATAGTAGCAAAAGAATCTTTCAATTCTAAGAATAAAAATGGTTGGTTGTTGTTGGTTTATTTAATTATGCTCTGAACTGTCTTACTCTTGTATAAGAGTGTCTTATGTAAATATTGGCACAGGCCATAATTGTGCGAAAAATGATGATATTTATCTTTTGGGTTCATAAAAAAGTTATAAAGTCAGAATGGGAAAGTTTTGTGTAGTGAAATATATTTTAAAAACAAAACGACATAATTGAGATATGTTTTTTTTTTTGTGGGTAATATTAAAAGTATTTAATTTCAGTAAAATTTACATAAATAGCTTCAGGATCACATAAAAAATTATGTTATACAAGCAAAAGAATATTTTTATTATTAGTACATTTTGAAATTATTTAAATTATGCGATAATAATGTAAAGATATTGAATTTAAAAAAAAGCAGGTTTTATTGTTTACTTACGTAAAATGGTGACTACATTTTCATTTAAAATATAAATTACAATTTAAATGATATATAAAATGTAGCTATAAAATAGTTGGGTTTACAATTAACAAGTTTATAGAAAAATTATACCTTGAATAAATGGGAAATTGATAACTGGAATTGATAATCTGAAAAGGATTATAAGGAAATTTTAAGAATAATCTGTTTATTAATGATTATTATCGTTCTGATGTTTAATTTTTTAGTTAAAAAGTAGTTATTTAAACTTAAACTACCAATTAAATTTAATGATTATTGGTAGAGTTTAGGATGATAGAGAAATTCTAGTTCAGTGCAGAATAACAAGATTTTTTCTTTTAATTAATACAATTTTTATTTTAGATATTTTCCGTATGTCATTAACATTTATGTATACAGTTTTCTTGGATAATTTTGAGGTTATTTCGTCAAAGAAACTGTAGTTCAGTACAAAGGATAACAGGGATAATTGGTCATCAATTAGGTTAACATACTTTTTTAAGAAGTCTCTTTCCAAAGCAAGTGATTAATCATTAATGGCATTACCTCACTCAAAAGTTTTGTTTTTGACAATTAACTTCTTCATGCTTAAGAATAACAACTTTTTTACAATCTTTAACATGTACGTTTTGATTTTTCTTATTTAATTTGAACCATGCTATGCATAATTCTAACTAATATTGAGATGGATAACTCAACAGATAACGCTGAAGAACGCAGTATTCTATAATTAATGAATATATTTTTGACACGGAAATTACAACCTCAAGATTTTTGCAATCTTAATGTTTCAATATATTAATTAGTTCAAATTTCAAATCAATTTAGTGTCTTGGTAATATTATGTTAACAATTTCATTATGTTTTTTTCAAATCTCTACTGCTTGTACTAAGGAGGTTGTTGCTAATCATTATTTAATCCTTTGCGGATTGTGAATTTTTTTTCTGCAGCATGTAGGTAAAGTGCGTTTTGAGAGCATTGAGAAATGGATATCCTCTTACTAATCATATCTATATCATTCTGCTTGTTCTCACTAATCCTTACAGAAAATTTGTTCAATTAGAAACTCTTATTTGACCGTTTTCTATAATAAGAAACCTTCTATTTTGGATTGTGGCTTAGAAACTAAATAACTTACTTTTGGTAAGAGCATTAAAAAAAAGACATGCTAAAATATTTTATCAATTTTCCTATAAATAATAATAGTAGAAATTTAATTTCTAAATTATACTCGTCTGACATATTTCGTTACCCCCTAAATAATTCTTCTATATAATTCTATATAGTTAATACACAGCTAATTAATTATATAATTCTAAAACTGATTAAAATTTTCAACTAATTTTTTTCAGTAATTCAATTTATTATTCACTTCAAAACTTTACAAATCTCCATCAAAATAATATAATAAAGTTTTCTATCTAAAATCCTAAAATTAGGTATTTCGGTTGTTTTTTTTTTCAAAACTTTTCAACTTTTTGTCTATAGGGTTTGTATATTTTTTCTGGCTATGAACTATAAATATAGAATTTTGTCTGGTGCACATCATAGTCTGGATATATTTTATTGCCATGAGGATTTATAATTGAAGTAAATTGAAATGTATCATAAAAAAAAAAATTGTAGAGGAAGAGAGTAATTTGTAAATTTTGTAGTGGCTTAACTTTAACATTACCTATAAAAGTTACTACATAAAATAATGTTTTTTTTTGTAAGGCAGTGTACGAATAAAGTTTGGTTTTTTTTTTTTGGGAAATATTACGTATGAATAATTCGGATAATTGCTATTAGGTATACCCAGATTTAATTTAAATTTATGATTTAATAATTAACTTTACCAATTTGATATAAATATTATGTATAAATATATAAATAACCAAGTAAATAAATTTATATTCAAATTTTAATGGCAAAATGTGTGTCTGAATTGAATACGACTTAAATTTTTTTTTAAATTTAACATGTAATCGAATTTGAAGTGAATCTTCTAAATCAATTATTAGTCATAATATTGAATTTGATATAAATTTTTTGAATCAGATATTAATAATAATCATATTTAACACAATAATTTCATGAACTTTTAGATGATTTTACTTAAAGGAAATTATTTTGGTCAATAGAATGGTTTTTTTTTTTTCAAAACCAATTAAAATTTATGTTGATTAATTATAATTTTATGAGCAGCTAGAATAATTAAGATGTATGCGACAGGGTTGAACCAAAAAAAAAAAAGAAAACGTTTTCCACATCAGAGATTCCGATTCTTGAGGATATCATTAAAATTTGATGCACGGGTTGGTAATTGTTATCTAATTTGGGGTTAGTAGTTTCAGTACGTCCATGCTTAAATTTCCGAATTATTTTTCATTTACGTCTAGAGCATTTTATAAAAATTTAGTTCACTTTTTAGTTTTATTCTAGATTTGGTGGTGGGTGGTGGCACCCTAAACATTTTATTGCTACAGTTCACAGTTTAATGCAAAATGTTACTAAGAAATTGGTGTATTAAAGGTTTTAAAGTTTAAAAAAAAAACAGTGTTTTGAACATAAATCACTATTGGACCATTATGGACGTAACTACAAGTTATTTGCTTCCCTGGCTTAGCAGCTTTTCCACTGATTCGGTTCTAAATCAAGATTTTCATATCGTTCTAGGTGATTCACTTATTTTAAGTGAATACTTAAAAGTAATTAAATTAAATATGATCACTTTTGATCTGTCAGCAGTCGCGCCACTGTAATAAAAACAATTTACATTAATTTTTCTATTAATTTTTATGATATTTTAATAGCTTACAAATATCATCCGATTTTAATAGTTCAATTGAGACTGAACAACAATAATTTTATCATTTTTTATTTATATATTTTACAATTTACTGAATAATTTCTCTATATGGGATCAAAAATTAAATTTATACATTCGACAACAACGCGCCATATAATAAAAATAAAAATTACAAATAAAATTAATCTCAGCATGAAATTAAATAAATTATTTTTTTAAAGAAAACAAAATTTTAATTGAAAAATACAATAAAATATAAAAAAAAATAAAAATTTATCAGCAATTTTTTATCATGTCTCATTGTTAATTTTTAATCAGTATGATCAAAAACCAGCATTTCTAAACTTGAACTATGTTGGTGATCCCATCAAAAAATTGAATAAGAAATATTTTATTAGTATCTTATTCAAAACCCCAGCCCTTTAATTAATAGAAAAATAATAATTGATCATAATTAAAATAATCATATATAGTTAAAAAATAAATTTTATTGCTTTTTCATCCATTCTCCATCCATAATTATTATTTCGTGTAAATATTTTTTATCAATCATTTTGTTTAGTGTGTACCATCTCAACAAAACCAATCAATAAAATATATTTATATTATGTTGAAAAAACACTAAAAACATCATGAATTTGTAGTAGAGATGGAAACCAAACATAAAAATCATTTTGGGTTTGGTTTATGGTTTCATAATGTTTCATGAAAATGGATTTTGGTTCGGTTTTAGTTTCCTGTGTCTAAGTTTACAAGGTTTTTCGGTTTTTGTTCGTTTCAATATGGTTTTTGGTTGACACCAAACGAACAAAATATATACCAAAAACAATTAAAAAACCTTCTTATTTTTAAATAGCAATAGCTCAACCGATTTCTAATTAATTGCTACTTCCGGTATGGATCAGCAAAATATTTAAAAAGAAGAACGTAAAGAATAATGGGATTGGGTATGAAAAACTTCCTAATTCTGGTTTTTGTATCTGCAGATTACATTGGGATAATGACAGTTACCATCCCTGGTTTGTATATACACAGTTTTTTATTTACAGCTTTTTAAACTAACAAAAAATGCATTATGAATGTAAGTATTATTTTAACAAGTCGTGCCTTTTTGAATTTCATTACATGTTTCACGATATTTTTTTTGCTTGATAATTATTAAAATTGCGCATACAATAAATTTTCATATGTCGATGAAAATAGATTTCCCTAACAAACAATTTTTTTTTCTTTTTTTTTGTTGAACCTGATGAACATTTATATAGTCAGTCATTGATTGATTATATATGTTTTTATTTTCGATATTTTTAGGTGAGGTTTTCTATATAGTATTTATACAGCCTCTATTTACGCATCTGTCCTTTTTTGCTATTTTATTATAGATTTAGTGGATTTTACAAAGCTAAAATGTAGAGCAAAAGAATTTATAATGTTTTGGATTAAGATCATATTGAGATAAATAGAATTGTATATACAAAAATAATAAAAATAAATATAAGATTTCTCTTAAACTAAAAAAAGATATTATTTGAAATGTTGTCAATCAACTATTAATACGAGTATACATTTCAAAAGAATAATAGCTAAAAGGATAGGGAGATATAGACTTAAAAAGTCCATCATATAATACGAAAAATATAGGTTAGTTTTGATGTTAAAAGAAAATTTCAATTAAATATTAACACAAAGTAAAATGATAGAAAAAGATAAATTTAATCGGAAAAAAATTGACAGTACTACAAAAATAGTAAAAAGATTTTCATTATGTTGTAATTTATTTCACAGTCAGTGAAAATATTGCGTTGGTTAAATTGTGATGAATTCAAAATTGACAATTTAAAAAAAAAAATAATAGGAAAGGAAATTAAAGTTTTGTAGCAAAATGATTTTCTAAAGAAGAGTTTAACTACTTCGTCCTTTAAAGTTAAAGTTTATATAGAAAATCTTTATACACTTAACGATTAATTCGCTACACGGAAACATGGCCTCATGTTCTATTGTGCATAACTAGCTAAATATGGTTGATCAGATTCCAAGCTTAAAACTTTACTTATGATCTCGTCCTTAACTCAGATATCTTAACCTTTAATAAATGCTGCGGTTTGGAAAATCGAAGAATATGCTCCACAGTAGTTATATCATCTGAGGAGAAATGACAGTCAGTGCTGTCTAGGTTTTCAATTCAAATTATATATCAATGAATAGGTCGGCCTACAATGCTCATAAAACCAGTTATTGTACGAAGAATCTTTTTGCTATGTACGAATATCTCTTTACCACTGTTTTTCTAGAAATCGAATTTCTGAGGAATCATCAAAATAATATTAAATTATTTTGCAGTTCCCTTCATAAATTTTGAATTCAATTCCTATCAAACCGATTTTTCCTCACTAAAAGGTAACGTTCTATAAATTTGGCAGAATCTATAGTAATAGAACATGTAAAATTTAATTTGATATAGTTATTTACCTATATGAGATTTGAGATTATATTAAACTTGAATTTATCGAAGTTTTTAAGAAATGTTAATGTATAATTATCGATTTTATGAAACTCCTGAGTGCTTTCCTTTATAAATACTTAGTGGGGTTAGTAAATATGATTCTACCTCTTAGAATATTATCCTAATAAATAATTTAAAGTTTTTATTAATTTGTAATTTTAATATGTATAGTAAACTTCTGATATAAACTGAAAATTCAATTCATCAAATATTCCTACAAACAACATTTATCTAAAATTCGATAATCAATTAAGCACTAAGTAGTTAAATTTATATTTCAAAGCATCCATACAGTAACTAATCATACTATGCACTAAATCTTTATAAGAGAATCATTCTACATAATATGTATAGCTACCATATCTGTAAAATAAGGTATAAATATCAAATGCAATCAATTGATTGGCATTAAATTTCTTCCTCATTATTTGAACTTAATCATATACACATTAGTCTAAAAACCAAACAGAACTACAAAAAAAAATTACACATTTTCAATCAAAAATCGATAAATGAAATAATCTACATTTCGATGAAGGAAGAAATAACGAGTCCACTTTATCATATTGTAGATAAATTGGTTTGATTAGTTTATTAGCTTTTTAAGCAATTCAAACTAAAAATGTATATTATTATTATTATATACAAACTAATTTATTATAAATGGACATTGGGGAGATCAGATTCAGATAGATAAGAACAAAATGTTTTTGTTTTGTATGAAATATAGGAAAATGTATAATTACATACGTCAAATCATCATATAAGATCTGGTATAAGTTAATAACGTTCAGAGTATTAAATAGGTCCATAAACATACCCCAGAATATTCATATGTATATCAGAAAAGATATAAAAGTTTATTATATTTTGATATATCGTAAAGAATCATTAATTTTATTCGAAATCTATATAACTTTTAAAGAATATACTATATAAAAAATTCCCAATGGTTAATATAAGTTGAAAATAATATTGATGTGAATTTGAAATATTATTGAGTAATTAGAGATTAGTGATATACGAAACATAAAACAACATAATTTGAAGTCCAACTGAGTTTAAGTGAAAAAAACACATTCATATTATTGATATATATCCAGAAGTTTTGTTGTTTGATGGATTTAAAATGAAAATATGACGTTAATTGTTACATGGTGTTGGGAATGGGATTACATTGAAAAGAAAAAAAATCCTGCTGAGATAGTTCCTGTTAAACAGAATGGTAGTCATTTGTTTAGGCGTGATGTGTCTGACACTATACCAAACGAAGTAACGTTGTGAAAATAAAAGTGGTGGATGAATTATTTTAATCGATTAACATTAAATTTTGTTTTTATAAATTGCAGATATAATGGAATTTTTCAATTCATACTGTGATGAATATTTAATATAATTTATAAAATTACTTTATATCTTCTATTTCAAAAATAAAAAAAATGATGGAAAATTAATGATCGAAAAACTAGACAACCTTGCCATAATTTTTTACTATTGAGATTTTGAAGTTTTAGAGAGAATAGTAAATGTTTCAACTCGTACTAAGCTATTTTTAGGCAAATATTGTTTTCATTCTTGTTATTTTGTTGCTATTTTAATTGGTTTATAAAACTGAAATTCCTACATTAAGATAAAAGCTGGTACTGAAAATGTATTTATTGCAATAAAAATGACAATTTTGCTGCTTTATTTCATTTGTTATACAACTTGATATGAATAAAAACATGTTTGAGATCAGTTACTGTCAGCATTTGATATAAAATAGTGAAATTTCCATAAGATTCGGGTATCGAGTAGTTTTTAAATTATTAATTTCTTAATTTTATACAGAGAAACTTTCATTTTATACTTGACCTGTGGATTTCACATTGAAAAGCATATTGGAGACAGTTTTTTTTCAGTTTTCTTTATATAATATCATTCATGATACTTAGTAAAAATGTTTGTTATCGTACTGTTGCCATATATTTTGCAAACGGAAATATTACAAAGGTTTCTCAATGAATATTTAAAAAAATATCATTTAATGCTCGGCGTAGAATCATTTTTCTCATCAGGTATATAGAAATTATCATAAATTTATATTATATATTATTATTTTTACCTGAACATTTAAATTCCTGATCATGAAGATCAGCAACATTTTGTCCTTTCAATTGACCAGGCGATTGGCATCTTGTATATGGTGCTAGTCGTGGTGAACTACGTAAATATTTCGACATCCATGATAAATGGCAATCACATGCAAACGGATTGTCTGATAACCTTAAAGCCCTTAATCGACCTAAACCATTAAACACATTGTGTGGTAATCCTGTCAAATTGTTATTGTTTAGTGTCCTATAAACAAACAAAAAAAACGCAAAATTATATACAATTTTTATTATAAAACAATGATTGATGAATAATTTATAAACTTTATATATGTAGGAAAAAAAGGAATTTTTTTTATTGATTGGTATAATTTTTAGGATTAAAATAAATAAATAAAATTTTATATTTTTTTTCTTGTTTTATTTACTGATTGATATCAACAGACTGTAAAACTTATAAATATATATTTAATACTTACAATATTTCTAAATCGGCGAGACCCTTAAATGCTTGTTCATCGAGGCACATAATTTGATTATTGTCCAATTGTAAACTACGAAGAGATTGAGCGCCCTTGAATACTCTACGTGGTATTGCTGAGATTTCATTATGTGATAAGTCTCTATTGTTTCAAATCCAAAGAATTGTTCAAAAAAAAAAAAAAGAAATAAAAAAAAGGGTGAATTTAAAGAATATAATTTTAAGTTTATTTGAAGATTTTCAATTTTGATTGGCAAATTTTCTTTCTTTCTTCTTTATTTATGAATTTCAGATTAAATTTTTATTTATATTATATTTTGTAAAAAAGCGTAAATTTTACTATTATTTCATAATTTATTTAAAATGAAAATTGAGTGCCACATTATAAAGCCATATGAAATAAAGACATATCCACGAAATTTCCATTTTTCAAACAGTTTATATAACATTATGGCTTTATTTTCCATTCCGTTGAGTAATTATATACAAATTTTATAGTAATTACTTGTTAACTTCAATTTGAAAACAGTTTTATGACATATGCTCTAATACAAAATTTCCGGTCAATAGTGCTATTGATTTTAATAGTGAAGGAATTTCACAATCATGGTTCACAAAAAGATTTAATAAAGAAATTGGAATTAATAAATGAAATATTAAAACAAAATTTGCAGAAAATTTATCATTAATATTATTCGTAAAACTTTTGATTACACTTGCAGAAAATTTAAAAGCATATTATCTAATGTACATTAATTGAATTTGGAAGAATGTGGGAACATTTGTACATAGTTAAAATCTAAATCGACTTCAAGTTTTGAAGGTAACAAGGAAATTTTCAAACAATTGGAAATATTGAATGAATTTGGCATGTCGCGATACTAGAAAAAATAAAAATTTTACTGGAATACAATTATTGAGGATAACTTTTCATATTCAGTATTTATGTTACCAATAATTTGCTCCATCATATATAATTGAAAAATTATTTAATGGATGGTACATTTTTTGTAACATTTTGTGGCAATAGTTTTAAGCAATTGTTTATAGTACATATTGTTGATGGTGAAAATGTAAGTATAAAATTTGTCATAATTATAGTTAAAATAAGTAACTACTTTGTTCTCAATATAATCCATTAAAATTGTACGCATATGGCACTATTTCGTATGGCTTTATTAAACAGCGCCGATCCGACTTTTTAAATTCAGGAAATAAATTCTGATATTAATTATTGTAACCCTGAAATCTAAATAATAAGCTTGCCTAAAGTTTATAAAGCCAAACAGCAAATTTAAATCTACATAAAATAATAATAATAAAAAAAACTTTAAATTAAAAAAATAATAAATCAAATAAATTTACTTACAATCGCAAAAGACTAGTTGAACTTGTAACAAAATTTTCAGGTATCGCCTTCAAGCGATTGTTGTTTAAACGCCTGCAGGAATCGTGCAAATAAATATAAAAAAAGCGAAAAAGAAATATACAATATTTTTTTTTTTATTCAAAAGTAAAACTAGCATTAATATTAATTTCTACTGTCAATTAGTATTTAATATGTTTTGATGATTAAAACTAACGAACCAACAATTTAAAAAGCTAACGAACCAACAATCTGAGATGAATTCCATTATTAATTGAAAATATTTTTTGGTTAGTTTATTGAAACAAGTAGTAAATTGAGGCTGTTGTAAGTTATTGATCCATTCTAGCATTAATGTTCCTTTTAGGAGTTGTTAAATATACCCTTTACTATAGTCATATTATAAAAAATTACTGACTACTCAAAAGACTTGATTATAAGTTACGTTGTCCAAAATTTGAAATCTCAAAAAAAATGGGTACTAAAAGGCCAAATAAAATAAATTGTTTGTCAGTAAAAATAAACATTTTTAATAAATAAAAGTTTTTTTATCTTTCCATATTTGTTAAATTATTTGACCATCAACTTTTGACAGTAAGTGTCAAATGCCAAGACTACACTATAAACTTGTTGGCATTTGACAAGAAATTACAAATATTTAAAAGTATGATTATATGTAATTAATTAAATCAGTGTTAAAGATCGATTTTTCGTCAAGCACTACTTCATTAAAATTTAATTAACCCCCCAAAATAACATGACTTATTGTTAACTATAATTTCAAACATATTTTTTACGTTAAAATAATATTTAAAAATTAATTAATGTCACATTCCGAATTCCGACTGTCAGATTTCTATAATTTTCAATTTAATACCTTATGACTTTAAGTAAATTAGACAACAAAATGTCATTACATTCTAAAACGTCATTCATCTCAATTTTATAATATTAATATAAAAAAGCTGAAAACTACTAATAAAACTAAAAAAAATAAAATAATTATTTTAAATTTATTAGAAAAAATTTGATCGAAAATTCAATTAGCATTTTACTAAAAAAATAAAAAACTCCAATATTTCAATTAATAAATGTTTAATAATATAAAACAATTTTAAATTCTGAATTAAATATTTCTACTTACAGTCTTTCAATTGATATCAGATCCTGGAGGGCATCTCTTTCAACAGTGTGAATTTGATTATCGGTTAATTGTCTGTCAAAATAGAAAATCAATTTAAATTTAATTATATTTAAAATTTACAAATAAAATTATTAATCATAAAATTTATACAAAATACAAAAAAATTGTAAATGAATTAACAATAAAATTATGCGATTATTATATTAAAAAAAAATTGTACATATTTCAATTTCACACTTAACATATTTATATGAAACTGTCAGTTAAAAAGGTTATCGTAACAAATTCGAAATTTTTATATATAATTTTTTTATTTTAATTTAAAATTATATTTATTATCATTATTATTTATAAAAAAAATTCCATTTTTTGCGTATTTTATGAAATTGAAATCCAGTCATTCTAGTTAGTAAAAATGTCAAGATTGTTGTTTTCCAATTAAATATTTTAAAAACCTCAAGCATAAAAAGTAACAGCTTTGGTAGTATGAAAAATTAAAAGGTAGGAGGAAAAACTGCATATCTCAAAAGAATAATAATATATTGTAGATGATAAGTTATAGTCATGTGGCGCCTTTTTTTTTGTGATTACGTATAGTACGTACTGAAGAGATGGAGTAAATAAGTATAAAATTTAACTAAATATATTAAACACACACAATGCATGCACCCTGCGGTTATTACTCTTCATGTTGTTGTCATAATTGACATTTAACATGTCAAAAAAATGTTGTTTTATTAATAATAATTTTTTTTTTGGTTAAGAAAAATGTTTATTAGATATATTAGATTAGTTTGTATTTGTTGTTTTCTTCGGGTGGTTTTTAAATTTGTTTCATTTTGTTGTTTTGAAGAAAAAAAAGGAATTACGTCAATTAAATCACCTCAACATTTACAGTTTCTACTCTTCAGTGTTGTAATTTAAAAAGTTGTATATTGAAATTATAATACTGAAAAAGTTATAACGTCGGTGGAATAGTAAAGATAGAGTTATTAAAAAGGTTGAGTTTAAATCTGCACGATAGTATAATTATGAATATTGAAAATCTCTTTCTAATGATAGAGGGTATAAAGGGCAATTTTGAAATAATAGTTATATAAAAGTGCTTCTCAATTACTATAAGGTTATTAATAATAAAGAAGCTTTCATTGGATTAAGCTAATGACCTTTTAATTAATTATAGTTGGCTGATGTCGATCAAATATACATTTTCCAATAGGTAAAATTCTTATTTATATATTCATAGCAATTGGTAGCATAGAGCCTCTTTTAATGATACAGGTTTCGTATCATTAACAGCAAGTTGTTTGTAGTGAAGAGAATTACAACGCAAGCTAAAGGTTTTTTTTTATAGTGAGGCATTTATTGTTAAAAAATGGTATCAACCGTTAAATTCAGAATTACATATTGCAAATTTGATTACTGGTACTCATTTAAAGCAGAGTTAAATTAGAGCGAAACGATTAATAGGTTTGAAACAATAGTAATAATTGATTTTAAGGCAGATTTTAAGATATTATACTAATAATTGCCGCGAATTAAAATGTCATAAATGTAATTCAGAATGCCAGGAATGCTTTTTATTCGGAATCTAGGATGTAAGCCAGCTAATGTTACTCTATGTAGAATTTTACAGATATATGACTAAGAGTCGCGTATAAAAACAACAGATATAAAATTTTTGAGGATATTTTAATAATTTTTGAAATTTTTGATTTTGTCCCAATAGTTCATAGGTTTCTACACTCTTGTATAACTTCCAATTAAATACATCATTATTAAAAAACTTTTTATGATGTGATTCTTCACTAGATAATGAAATTATTATATAATGTCAAATAATCTATATCATTACATATTAAAAATCTATACTCAAATTTGAGACATATTGGTATTAAAAAAAATAGGAAGAAATCAAAACACGCACTGTAACGAAAATTCAAAATCGGCACGCAATTAATATAAAAATATTTGCTTCCCAGTGCCTACAATTTATATCAATATATTCTGTTTTAAATAAAAAAAATAATGATTTCACGTAACGTATCACATTTTGATTTACTCTTAATAATCTTGTGGTAAGCGTAATAATATTGAAAAAAAAAAAAAACTGAAACTTAAAGCGCAAATAACTCAATACTATTTTCAATGTAGCAGCGGCAGCAATCAATCTTAGCCATCTTTATTTAAATTTTCATCATAAAATTAATAAAATATTGAACATAAAACATGATTTATGTTTTACTATAGCAGATTTTTTGTATATACCTTAAAGCTAATAATTTTATTACATAAAAAATAATCTTTCAACAGCTTCCGTATTTCTTTTTATCTATAGTTAATAATGATTTAAAAAATTTTTTTTTTAGCAAAACTATGTCTTAATAAATCAAAATTTATATTATACAGAAGTTTCGATACTGTATAAACAAAAAAATGAAATAAATCTTTAATCTACAGAAACCTATGGGCTAAAAATTTTTTGTTGAAAACTATTAGAAACTTTTAATGGGCTACCACTTAAGAAATTTCTTTTTATTCTCTCTTAAAGTTTATATTAAGAATTTTTGTATTTTTTAAAGTTTTTTTGTAAAATAAAATTATTAACTGAAAATAAAATTATGAAAAATCGATTTTCTTTTGATCTTTTAATCAGGTATCTTTTTTTTTGCTTTTACATAGGTTTTGGACCAAAACAGATGCTAAACATAATAATTCTATATATGAATACAAAAAAGGCAAGTGTACGATTTCATGCGTTCAGTTTATAAAATCATAAGATGTTTTGCCCTCTATAATTTTATGTAATTTAACCGCACAATTTAAATTTATACTTTATTTTTGGAGTTCACTATTTTGTGATGGTTTTTATTTACCAAAAAAAACCACCATCATAATAATAAAAACTTACAAAACCATATAAGGTGTAATAAAAATATTTAGCCAGAAGGGCCACAAAAACCAACTAATGTAGATGAACTGAAGATCGTTTTTTAGGGCTGGTTTTTTGAGAAAGTTATTTTTTTTTGATTTATTGGTTTATCGTCTGTCCATCTGTCAATGGTTTGTAAACTGTTTTAAATGGTTATTTGACGTATAACATGGCCATAGGAACTTTTCTGGGTGTCGTGAATGTTACAAATATTTGGAATTAGATAGTAATACAATAATCACTTCACTAGCTATATTCAGCGAATCGGTCCATTTTTCAAAAATTTGTATGTAAATTTGTATTTTAACATATTAAATCATCACTAAACTTCATGTCACATTCTCCCATTACTATGAACACTGCTCCGCAACAGTATTTAATTTTGAGCTTGAAAATGTAATTTACTATGGTAATAATTCATATCATCAAAAATGTTATTAGAACTCGAAAAATAATGAAGAATCAAATAAACGAATTACATTAAAAGTTTTCAACTGCAGATGGCGCTGCATATTGAAATATGACATCTATAATTGTAATATGTCAAATAAATCATCAGAAAAATTGGTGTTAAATATCACGTTGTAAATATAATAAAAAATAGAGCAAAATAATGACAGTATTATTGTATATTTCGTGCACTAAGTGGCGCTGCAATCAATTTTAAAGTTTTATTCTACAATATTCCATAAAAGTATACTGATTTTTCCAAAGCATGATTTCATCCGGTACTCGACAAGAACTCGTGTATATGAAACTACTTTATAGTTGTTAAGCTGCGCGACCATTTTTTATGATATTAGTTTTATGATTACTTCTTAAAGTTCTTTTAAAGATAATCAAAATGTAATTTTGTTATGTTTTTTTTTTTTTAATATTTTAAATGGCATGGCCTTATAATTTAACCTTGAAGAGAATGTTGGGGAAAAGAACTAAAAGAATGGAATTTGTGTAAGTTGATTAGTGAAAAAAAAATAAATTGTTTTTTTTTTCTTTTAATAATGTAATGTTAACATTATTCATTTTTAGCTTGTATAGTATATTTTTCTGATTGCTATCTTTATTGCTTCCTCTGTAATTAGCTATGTTTTGAAAGAATGTTCTTTTAATATTTCGTTATAACAAACATAAAGTTATAAAATAGATTATATTAACAGATTAGACATTTTTTTTTACTTTGATGTTAAAAAATTAATCTAGAAAATTAGAGGTCTAGTCGTAATTTATATATTTTTGTTGTGGCACATACGTAAATTTAAAAATATACCTGTAACATTCGTGAGGTCTTGGTATACAGTAATAAATCATTAAATAAAATTCACTAAGTGCTAATAAATTAAATTTTACAAAAAACTTTTACTACATAATTGAATTGTCCTAATGATGAACTAAATTGTAAATTTCATGTTGATATAAGTTCATTTGTAACTTTATAAACAGTATGACAAAATGGATTTCGTCGAATTACAAAATGGGATTAAAACTAATTGAAAACTAGGTTTAAATTTTAATCTTACTTTTAATTGTTTAATGATAAAATTTCAAATAAGATTCAATAATTTTTAAATATACTTACAATATCCTTAATTTTGATAAATGTTGAAGATCTGATTCAAATATCACTGTTATATTATTGCCTTGTAGATCACTGAAAATTAATAAAATAAATTATATTTCGATATTTTGCAATTCATTTAATTTAAAAAACAAATAACTAAAATTTTATACGAAAAGGATTAATTGTAAAAAAATACATACACCAATTATCCTTAAAATCGCAGCTGACTAACGAATTCCATACTATTTTTTTTTACAGGGAATCCCTAATCTCAGGCTGTCTTATATATATAAATTTTTTTGGAATAACAAGTTTATATTATAAATCATAATTATTTGCCCGACCGCTTAACATTTCAACAAAATATTTTTTTTTGCTAGGGCTTTAAATTTTAGGGCACCTTTATAAATTTCCCAAAAAAGATAAAAAATTTTTTTTTTTTGTAAATATCAAAAATTATTGCAATAAAACCTGCAAAAAAAACATCACAAAACTAACCATAGGGGAAAAATATAATATTAAGTGAGAGCCTGAGGCGGCTTCCTTGTTGACTTCAATAATTTTTTTTTTTGATTTTTATAAATTTTATAATTTCATTTGTTACCACCATCACCGCCAGCCCAATATAGTGAAATTAAATTGGGAATTAAAATTAATTGAAAGGGTGTGTTAAGAGGGACGTAACCGACATTATTTGAAGCATTCATTATGAGATTATATTTATGTGATTCAAAATAAATTTATTATAGTTTTATACCTAAATGCATGTTTCTTGATACCTGGAAATTAAATTTTTTTTTTTTTTTTTAAGAAATGACTTATGACCTTAATATTGGGATTTAAATTTTAGGAGGAAATGTAACAAAAAAAAAATTATTTTGTTTTGTAGGCTTTGCCCTATTTTATAATACAATTCGAAATCAATTTTTTTTTAAAATTATTTTGTTGAAGATGCAATCTTGTTCTTTATAAATTTATTGAAGATGAAGATGCAATCTTGTAAGCTATATATACAAGTTTTATAAATTTAATAATTGACCTATAAGTTATGATATTTGAGATATTAAATTTAGGTTTTCTAAATAAAAAAAAACCAAAAAAAAATATTCTTTGTTATTTTATAGTTATAAATATTAACATTTGGATGATTGAGAAGAATCATCTTCCGATTTATGCAACCCAGGCCGATTCACACTCAAAATTTATCAGCGAAAGTAAGGATACGCATCTAAATGTAAGGACGTTGGTCTTATAAGTTATAATCTACTGAATAAGTGTAACCATAAAAGCAAAGTTTCTTGTTAATGACATATTTTTTATAATTAAGGCAGCGTAATTAATCTTTAAAAGTTCAATGTTGTGGTTATAGCTCTGATAGACCTGGTAGAAGTTCTACTGTAGGTAGGGTGGGTTGTAGAATCAACCTGAGCAACATGTATTTTTAGGTAAACGGTGATAAATCGAAGTACGTAGTATAGGTATCACATATTATTCAATCTATAACACAGGCTAATCACGTTTACAAGAAAATAGGGTCTTGGAAATGGAGCTGGTCAAGAATAAAGAGTGTTATTGTTAATCTATAAAAGAGGCAATGAATAATCTCTTATATTTACAATGGATTAAACTCTGAAGTTGGCAATGAAATTCTATCATGAAAAGAGCAATACAAATTATGACATTTCATATTATATAGTGGAGCATGACATCATTAAATAAATTTAAATAAGATAATTTTTAAATATCATCTTAAACCAATTACTATTTCTATGAAAATCAATTTTATTATCAATTTTATATCAAATTGATTCAATTATACTGTCGAAGAAAGGCCTAACTAATATTGCGAATATTTCTTAAGAAAGTGTTTTACATAGATTTTTGTAATTTGTTACTAAATTGAATAGTAAAATCGAATCGCTATTCAACACTAAACTATAGATAACTTTGAAAAATTGAATTCGGTTACACCTTTATTAAGCTCATAGATCAGACCTGAGACCTCCCACATTGTTTGGTTTTGATTATTTTTTTACAAAAAGAAATATGAAATTTTAATAAATTTTATTCATTTTCAATAACAAAACTATGAATTAGAATTAGTTATACACAGTTGCAAATTGGTTCAAATCGTTAATGCACCAATAATTACAAAACCTATTTTTCTCTATATATACGAATACAAAATATTTTAATTTCACGGCTGATTTTCTTAGGTTAATTTATTATACATGGCCGATTGAAAACATCTTCTTATTCTTGTTAGTTAGTTAAAGTTGATTATGCGTTTATGTTTATTCATGAATCACGTATTTGTTTATAAATTTTATTATACGAAATTCCTTTACTGTCTTCCGTCTTTTGCCTACTAAACTAAAGCCATTCTCTTTATCATTATATTTCTCAGCAGCATCAGACTTTATAGCGCGCATATGTTTCCTGCTGTGATTTTTGTTTTGTTAATTCTGATGATGATGATTTTCAAATGGCAAAATGGTCAAAAGTTTATTCAATACCATGAAACGTAAGATTCTTTAATATCTTTTTTTTTATATTTTGGTACTATGAAAGGTAAATAAGAAGCATATATAGGAAGAAGACCTGTTTCTTGATCAAAAAGATGCATCTGTTTTGAAATCACGTTTATTTTGTATAAAATTCTCTTGTGGTTTTTTCAAAAAAATAATTTATCATTTTTTGTATATATTTAATATTTTTCTTTTTTAACTTTGTTAATTTAATATTTCAAAGTTCTGACAATTGCACTGCGAAACGTGCTGCAAGCTAAACAAGTTTTTATTTGTATATATATAGAAAATATAAATGTCAGGCCATGTCAGTTCAAGAGTAGAAAATATTTGTATTAAATTAAATTTATTTATGAATGGAAAATCCTTCTTATAACAACCTCATAGTCTCATTTTTTGTTGTTGTTATACAGTAATTATCTGGACATTGAGAATCAATGAAGGATGAAGCATTATATAATAAGTTCTTGTATATACTGTTTTTTTTTCGGACATGTTATTTGCAATTTGATATGAAACAGAGAGGATAATTTTGATTACATCTGCTTATGAATTCAATGTGTGTGCATTAATTGTAAAGTGGCTTGTTAAAATTGTTGTGATGATATTACAATAATTTTTATAATGCAGAAATGAATATTGGATGTGATAGCATACAAAGGGTTTTTTTTATTATTTAAATGGGGAAATTAATATACTAAATTATCTGGAACAGTGCGAAATTCTGAAAGAATAATTAAAAACCTAATTTTGTGTGATATTTAATGAAAATAAGTTTATATTTTATTCATTAATTTGGAATAGGGATTAGGGATTCACACCGATTTTTTGGGTAATGAATTCACAAAGTAATTAAGTAACATCGGATTATAATTTGAATCCGATGTTACTTAATTATTTTGTAAGTAAACCATATTAATATGGTAATTTAAAAATCATCTATACCGGAAGACCAAGTGAGCAGATTCTGTGAAAGCGAAGATGAGACGGTAGAATATGAATGCGAGGTGGTATCGATACCTTCTTGGTATGGTAGTTAGATAATTACAACCTCAGAATCGTGACCACTGTCTAAGCAGCTATTCTACTTTATCGAGAGTACGTGTATGAGTAGTGAAACATAATTAGGAAAGGCAAATCACTAGGAAAGGCAATCTGTATGGCTGCAGTGATTACTGATTAGGGCTAGTAGTAGTAATCAAAACTAACTATTTTAATTTATATAAATTACAAGGATTTTATACAACAAATTTGGCATCACTGAAATATTGGATACAATTTTGCAATACTGCAATACCGATTGCAGTAAATACAATTTTCTAGTTAATTTATGAAAAAAACGGATTCGCATTTCCTTAAAAATGGATTTATAAATTTTCCATTTTACTATATAGATTTAACAAAATTGTTATAGTGCATTCTTGAATTTTCGAGTGAATTGTATATGATAAAAATACAATAATGAAAATTTATTCAGCAAATTTGAATAAAATGTGAATGTCCAAATTAATGTAAACCCTATTAACAATTCGTAACTCTACTAAAATATTCAAATCATTTTTTTAAAACTCTTACCAAAGAAGAACTTTGAATAAAATTAGCTATTCATAGATTGGTTTACAATATCAATTTGAAGTATATCACATTCAATACTAATCTTTATGGTAATCATAAAAAGTCTCAAGAGTATTATCAAAATTTTATTGATATATCTCTCCTCAAGTTTCATCAATACGACATCGTTTATGTCTCAAATTTATACAATCTTTTGTTACAAAAATTATACATAGTAGAATAATATTACATAATGTCAAGGATAATATGAGAAATGATATAGAAATTGTATAAAAAATAGGGTTTTCATATATAATAGTAAAAATGGTATAGTTTTCTGAGGGGTTTAAAATATTAATGCAATCCGGATGTCATTTACAATATTTTTTTCTTTTTTTTTTTTAAATTCATTATGCATGCATCAAAATTCTTCGGGGTTTAATGTATTATAAATTGTATATTAAAGATATTTATACAGCAATTTTATTATTAAATTCCAGTTCTGATAATATGACGAATATTCGTCTTCATAATTGATTGAGTGACAATTCAATTAATAGATTTTTTTTTTTTACAACCATAATAAATTTACAGAAATTCTTTTATAATTGACATAAAAATATCAGTGCACAGTAAAGTAAAAGAAAATTTATGTTTATATTAAGTGAAAATATATTTATATGAAAAAAAAAGTTATTTAAAATTCAAGTTTTATAAATAATTTATGTTGTCAGTTTATTAAACAATTATTAATGAATTAAATGTGAAATTTAGACAAGAATTATGCATAAAAATTATTATGTTGCTACATAATTTTATGGTTTATTATGTTATCAGACACAAAACATATCATATTTTATTACAGTTGGAATGTTACTTTCCAGGTACAGAGACAAAGTTAATTAATTATAATTAAGAAATGTTATGTATAATTAATATTATGTAATAATATAAATTTTATAATTTTGAAAATTTAAATGTAATATGAAAACTAATGTGAAAACTTTTGGTTTTATGTCATTAAGAAATTTAAAATTGTTTGTTATATCGTTTCCAGAGTGTACGTTTAATTTCGATAACTAGATTATAAGAAAAGGAATTTCATAGTTTTTTTATTAGTTTACAACAAATTGCATTTTTTATAAATTTATTTGGTGCATGATTTTTCTGAGCACATTGAACCACATATGAAAAGTAATTCCATAATTTCATTAAAGATCTAAATTTTTTAGATTCAACATTGATTTGAATTTTCTATCAGATCTGCAAGCTGCATAACTTGGAAAAGCTAAAATTCAGGGTGTTTTTTTAAAAAAAAAAAAATCGGTTCTCTAAGTCTAAGACATCAGAAATGTATTTTTTATAATTCAGAATTCACTGAACTTACAGCACTAATATTGTACGAGTATCAAGAGGCATATCTTTGTTAATAATATAATTAAGTACTTAAATTCTCCAATTAGAAAGTTTGGCGACCAATGGTTAAATTCCATTTATACACCCTCGGAAGGAAACGCGTAGAGAATTAACCAATTTAATATTTTTCTTCTTTGAATTACTTTCACATCACTTCATAGTTATTCCATAAGTCCTAGCGTTCTGTAGAGTAAAATCTACTCAACTAAAAGAAATCTACTTTAAAAATTAAAATTTCCAACAATATGATAAGAGTAAGAAATGCTGTAAGATCAAGAAAAAGATGGCTAAAAGAAGAAGTTGAAGAAGTTTGTAGAGCAATGGAAATAAACCAAAATTGGAAAGTTGCCCAAGATCGAACAGTATGGAAAGCAAAAGTTGTGGAAACCAAAGTTACTGTAGAGCTACGAACAAAGAAGTAGGAAGAAAATATTCTATACACTTTTAAAATAAGAAAATAAAGTAAACATTTTGAGTATCGTAAATTAGGGACAAACAAGACAGTATCTCAAAATGATTGATTAATAAAAAATTCTGATTTCTTATCCTTAAATAATTTTGTTATTAAATGACAATTATTTAATGTATTTACTGAGGCTTTAATTTTCATAAAGAATTTCTTTATCCACGAGCATTTCAAATGCAAAATTATCATTTCCATCTAATTTTTCCCTACAAAATTAAAAGAAATGAAATATTCTTTGATACAATTAAATATGAAAATGATAAAATTATAGAAAATGAACAAGAGAATTTTCAGTTCGTTTGGTTATAAATCATCATCATCATCATAGAAAATAAGATTTAAATGATTGTTGAACAAATGTTTATTTTAATGTAAAAACAAATCTAAAATCTATTTTCACATAAGTATAAATACAGAAATCGAAAACATTGTTGCATTTATATTGTTGACAGAAAATTGTAAAAGAAAAACTGAAAATCTGATAAATGAAAATATTCAAAATAACATGATTTTAGACAATTATAAATTACTTTAGTCTAATGGTTTTGATGAAAACAAGCTCAATTTGTAAAACCAAAAAAAAAAACCACATGCTGATAAACATTAAAACATTATAATATAATATTTAGAAAATAAATCGAATTTTTATGGTATACGCACGAAATTCAAAAAAAAAAATCCAAATGTTACAAAATCCCTAATTTTTTTCAAAAATCCAAATTTAAAAATCCAAATATAACAAAATCCAAATGTAATAAAATCCAAAGTTTTAAAATCCAAACTTACAAAATCCAAATTTTTAAAATAAAAAAAAGTCCAAATTGACAAATCCAAATTTGTTACAAGTTTGAAAATTTAAAATGAATTTTTTCAGTGGTCAAAAGATACCCCAAAAATATATTATGATTTTAAAGGAAAAAATATAAAATGCATTACAACAAAAGTACAAAATTGGTCACAAAAACTTCGAAATTTGCGATACAATTCTAATTTTAGTTCAAAACATTGTGTAAAACGTCAATCGAAGCGCGTGGTAGTCACTGTTTTTACTTGATTTTATTTTATTTTTTGTAAAAATAAATTTTTGGATCAAGTTACTATTGTCAAAAGTAATAAAGGAAAAGATAAACTGTTTGCTAATGTTTATGATTATCTTTATTTGAAGATAATCATTATCTTCAAATTCTTTATTTGAAGAAAAGTGACCTTGATAGATGGAGTTGCTCGCAGCGTAAAAGTAAAAATTGCAAAAGTAGATTAGATACCATAATTTTATTCATTTTAGGAATTTCTTTTATTTAAAATCTAAATTTAAAAAATCCAAACTGTATAAAATCATTTTCCGGCGCCGGAAAATGATTTTATACAGTTTGGATTTTGTAAATTTGGATTTTGAAAGTTTGGATTTTGAACATTTGAATTTTGAAAGTTTGGATTATGTTCCATTTGGATTATGTAAATTTGGATCTTGTAAATTTGGATTTTGTACTTTGGATTTTGTAATTTGGCTTATGTAGCAGATCCAATTTTTATTGATTAATCGATGGCTGATGTGTGGACTGATGAATGACGAATTTAATTTTACAAAATAAAATACAATAATATTCCTAAAGAAGGTTTTTCAGTATCCGGAGGCATATGAATAACACTTATATAGTGATTCTATTTGATAACATATTGTTATCATTCTCACACCAAAAAAATCATGTTAGGTCCATCAATTCAACTTGGATTGGACAACGAATATCAAAATGAATATTCTGGCTACATTTTAATATCTTCATTCAAATGTATAGGCCATGATAGCTAACAAAATTTTGTGTAAATAAGAAATCAATGGACATTAATTTGTTCTATAAGAAAAAACAAAGTAAATTTGACATATTTTCAAACTGGATACACTAATATGTTCAATCTGGCTATAGATTCTGACAACAGTATGTTTTATTTGAATAATTACTTTCGTTCTTTACTTAAAAAGTAAATTTGATAGATTTTTAAATCCTTTTCCAGAAGAAACTGATAAAAATCCAATCAAACTCTAACACTAAATCAAAGATCAATTTACTGGCTTATAATGAAATTACTTTAAAAAGTAACCCCTATTTACATAATTTCCTGAAGTTCCATCTCACACAAACATCGAAACAGAATAACAAAAGCTTATAATGCTCGGTATCACCTCTATAAATTTCTTCTACTTAAGTGTTGTATTTTTGATTTACTCAGTCTGAATCTGTCACTGAAGTTGTTTACATTAATTTTTTTTTTTAAATTGCAATTGTTAAATTAACATCTTTCAGATATGTTTGTCTAATCCACATTAAAAAAAAAAACTGTTTTCTTTTTCTATATCTCTACAAATCTCTTCTTAACAGATAAATATCAAATATCAAATTTTCACTATATCTCTTCAAATGAATTTCAAAAAAAAAAAAAATGTATTTACTTAGAAAAACAAACATATAAGTTTGTTTCACCCTCAACGTCTCGTTAGTTTTACATCTTTTAAACAAACAAAGGTTGGTTTTTTGTCAGGTACTACTTTGTACTGTTGATAGAATGACTATGACGATATTTGGTTTGAAGTTGAATAATGTGACATAACAATACTAAATTCCAAACATAAAGATAGCAAAAATAAAATAATAAAAAAAAAAAACACATTTTGTTTTCATTTGTTCATGATCCACAATAATAATTTTTCCAGAGGCTTAATGGCATCCTACTACACTACTTCGTATAGATATGAACTGCTAATTGGTTGTAAGTGGTAAATGGGTAAATGCTTCTGGATACTCTGATTTAACAAAAAAAAAAAAAATTATGTGTTTATGTTTCACTTTGTTGGATTTATGCTTTTACATACATTCAGAATTCTCGGATGCACTGAGGGATATTTAAAAAGTGAACAAATAAGAATGGAAAATTATAATAATAATAATAAGTATGAACATTTTTTATTTTATATGGAATTAAATTGGTAAAATTAAAATATTGACCCGAAAGAATTTAAAACTTTGTGTTGATAGCTCTAGAATGTAAAGAATTATGATTTTTATGATTTGTTATTTTTATTTTCGGTAAATATTATAATCGAATTTATTAAAGTCAGTGACTGAAACGAACGTGATATTTTCTGAAATAAATATCAGTAGCGGATGGAATTATATTTGATTTTATTATAACATATGTTATGCTTTTATTGTTGTTGTTATTTTATATGTTTACCTTAGTTAAAAGATATTTTTCATTTAATTTGATGAGAATTTTTTTGTTATTTTTTTTAAGGGCTACTGATTTTTCTAAAAAAAGTTTGATTTAGGGATTAATAATTTTTATTTATTATATTTGAAAGGAAATAGGGTTTTTTTTTTATATGTGAAAAGAAGAGTAATTATGAAATATTGTTTGTGAGCACGTTTTTTCGTAGAATAGGTTCGAAAATGGTTTTTTTTTATGTTCTGGTAAAATGATTTTTTTTTAAATCAAAATATAAATGCAAAGACACGAAAATATTTAGAGTGTTTGAGGATTTCATAATTAAGAGAGTTAAATTAAGAAGGATGTTCTTAATCATGATTTTTTTTTAAGAGTTAATGGATGAAATTTTTCAATACTGATGAAATCAGCTAAGCTGTCTTTATAGAATTGTAAGAATTTGAAATTTTAAAAATGTTAAATGGCAGAAACAAATATATAATTTTGTAATTAAGTATTGGAAGGACATATACAATAATTATAAATTAATAAAATTAATCCTTAAAAATTGTAAAAATGGATCCTTGAAAGTCTCCAAACAATACCGTAAAACAAAGTGCAACTATTTCAAAATGTTATTAGAAATTATTCTGCACGTGTATTCCAGAAAACGTTTCGAATGAATTTCGTAACGTAAATGTCATTTTGGTATTCCTGAAAACGTATCGATTGTTTATCGAATCGATAGATTTCTGTTTCGATCGAAAATTTTATGCTGCACGTGTATTCCTGAAAACGTTTCGAATGAATTTCGTAACGTAAATGTCATTTTGGTATTCCTGAAAACGTATCGATTGTTTATCGAATCGATAGATTCTGTAACTGATTTTTTTAACGTTTCGATCGAAAATTTTAACGTCAACAATTTTGTTAACGTTATTTATTTATTTCACAATTAAAAATTTATGAAATTAAAATTAACAATTTTTTGGCTCTTCAAGTGATATATGTTTATAGTTTATAATATATTAATGTATATTATACACAAATATACAAAATATATTTATACATACATGAAAAAATATAAACTAAAATTTGTAATATAATAGGTTATAGGTCTAAAACAACAACATGAAATTTTGATTTCATGAACATAAAGAATTGGCCAGTGGATTCCTCACAACCAAAAATGGTCGAGATAGAAAAATGGAGAATTTTATGTGACCAACTATCACTACCACTACTATCGTAAAATAATTCTATGCTGGAGAACATTTTTAATTTATAAGTATTTTTATGTGGTTCATTAATTCATTGTAATTAATAAAATTTCAAAATTATAATATATTATTTATTATTTTATTTTTTTTTAAAAAAAATTGACAATTAATTATGATTTATTTCTGTGAAGATAGCAAATTTTTAAGGGTACAACGGCAACCTTGTTTAACGTTTACGAACGTTTTCTATAATTGAACGTTTACAAACGAACGTAAATCAAATACGTTTCGATTGGAAAAACGTTACGTTTTCAGGAATACACGTGCTGCTTTGTGATTTTTTTAACGTTTCGATCGAAAATTTTAACGTCAACAATTTGGTTAACGTTAATTATTTATTTTTACAATTAAAAATTTATGAACTTTGTTTAACGTTTACGAACGTTTTCTATAATTGAACGTTTACAAACGAACGTAAATCAAATACGTTTCGAATGGAAAAACGTTGCGTTTTCAGGAATACACGTGCTGAAAAATAATTCAAATTTTTTTAGTACACCTCTTATATTAGCCTTGTTGTCTTCAATTAGCCTTCTGCTGGAAATCGGCGGCAGAATATTGAATTGAAATTCAGGTTATGGATAGAACTTAACCTTTAACAAAATAACAAAGAAGAAATTGTTCTGCAACGAATTGATTAATCGTGGTGACAAATTGAATACAATTGGCTGTGTTTTAATACATTTTGAGTAGCTCACTAACTTTATTTGTATGAAATTCAAATATTTCATGTATATATGAGCGATACGACCTTAACATTTTTAAATATTACTTTTATTTGAAATCTAATTTTGTAATAACTATAGAACAAAATTATAAATAATTTGTTGATTTAAATCATTTCAAAATAAATTAATATATAAAAAAACTCTTGCAATACTTACAGTCTTTCTGCATCAGCTGGTATTTTCTTTGGAATTTGTGTTAAACCACGATGTGAACAATCAACTGTTAAACCATTACATGTACATATCCTTGGACAACGTGATTCACTTAAACTACTAACACCATAACTATTACCACCTGGAATATGTATTCCAACACCATATGGTTCAGCATGAACACCAGATTGACTAATATAGGTCACTAATACTATCCAAACTAGCACAAAATAAAATAATCGTAATTTTATAACGGGTGGTGTGAAACCGGTTATCAACCCGATTGGAAATAGGGTTGATAAATTTGACATATTTTTTAATCTTTTTTCAGTTACATAAATGATGTTGGTTACACTGTTAAATAATTTCGATTTTTTATTTTTTATGAACTTTCAACTTAGTAATTATTTTTAAAAATTATGAAAAAATCAATGCCGCTGGTAAACGTTGAACAACCGAGCCAATGTTTCAGAGGCATCTGGTAATAATTAGAAATTGGTAAGATTTATTTTCAAAGTATAATCAACCAAATGCACATTCAATTAAAATTTTTTTTCTCTTTTATCACTTAAAATTTTTTTTTTTTTATTATTTTTCTTAATTGTTTCTTATTAAATTCTTTTCTTTTAATTTATAAATTTCAATTTTCCACTTGACTGAATATTAGCCGAACGTTTTTATAATATATTTAGGTAGAAAGAAATTGTTTTGAAGTACTTGATAAGCGCATCTGAAATAAAAAAAAAAATTTAAAATTTAATTTTCTGAAATTTTTTTTTTTTTAATTTTTAAATATAAATTTATTAAGGTAATTAAGAATTGTCGGTACGGCAGGGAGATTTCAGTATTTTAGAAACGTTGAGATGTTTTTAGATGTCGTTGGACATCTTTATAGTTTCTATTGGAGAAATAAAAAGTATGGAATTACGGATAGAATAAAACAAGAAAAAATTCAATTTTTGTAAGTACAAAATATAATATTTCAAATTGATTCGGTAGCTTTCGAACGATCTTAAATAATTTACAGCTTTCAAAGAAATAATTATTCAAATAAAATTAAAATATAAAAAGTATGTATAGATTAAACAATATTGTGTATGAATATTGAGTGCCATCAAAACCAGCCATCCTACACAGAATAGGAAGCAATTAATAGATTTGTCAAAAAAGCGAGCTAAAGAAACAAAACCGAAAAACGTTCAATAACTGGTCACTGCTCTCTAAGGTACCACCTGAAGAAGATCCAAAAGTCTAACACCAGACACTGTCGGTTCTATTCGGAAGACCCAAAAAGGTTAACACACATGGGTAAGATATTTCTAAGTTCTTTCGAAATAAAGGGTCTGGTCTTCAGGAAGATGGTGGGCTTCTATGGAAGCCTGCATATCAACAGATCAAACATTAGTAGGATAGGCACAATACATACATCTCTTTAGGTGGCGGTGTAGATGTAAAGATATGCATTACGACTCTATATTAATTAATTAATCAATCAATGTACGGTCTGAGAATATTCAGTACTTATAAGAGATTGTGTTGACTTTGTTTTGGAGTATAAGCTAATTATGTTTTCTATACGTTTCGTGGTCCCCTGAATTGTATTAGGAAGTTATTTATAGCATGAGTGTTGAAAATTCTGGTAAATTGTCCGCCTGTTCCATAAAATTTGGCAAAATCGGTTGAATCATCTTAACCAAATTTTACTTTGACTGTTATTTATATAACTGAAGAATCTATTTTGAGGAAGAATTAATTGCTTCGAATGCTTTTTGGTCGTATTTAATGCTAATGGACAAAAATCATCATAAAAATATCCGTAAGAAATTTAGAATCAAAATGTAACCTGACATAATTTTCATTCAATTTTCACTAATTATTTATTTAACTTAAATCATTTTTTGTTTTTCTTAAATTTTAAAGTAAAATGTAATTTTCTTAAATAATTTTCTTTTTCTACTACAACAAAAATTGTGCCAAATCATTTTTTCCATTCATTTTTAAATATCTTAACTAATTCAACAACATAACAAACAAAAAACGAAACACTAATAAATTTTACAAGAAAATCTAATAAAGACGCCATTAAGTAAACAATTTGTTCACCTTAAAAAAAAAAATCTTTTTGATAATAAAAAAGTGATAACAAAAAAGTGAAAATATTTTTCTGTATCAAATCTCATTTTGGTATCTTTTTTTGTTAAAAAAAACTCATAAAAGTGACGGAAAGAAAAGTCTTAAATAAATGTAACAAAAAACTTTGGTTTTATCACCAAATTTTTGGGAAATGAAAAGTGTACAAATTTCGTTGTTTAGTCAAAAAAGAAGTCAAGAAAGTTAAATAAATAAATAATAAAAAAACAAAAAAAAAATGACAAACAAAATTTTTTATTTTTTTTTATTTTTCGTGTGTACTTAATTTTCATTCAGGTAACACAAAGGTAAATAAAACATTAAAAAAAAGTTATCTTATCAGTAACTGTACTAATGCCTTTCTTCCTGTTTTCAAATCCTTAATAATTTCTTACCTTTTTCTTTCAATTTCTCTTGGGGGTTTCGTAATTATGATAACATATACTCAGAGGCTAAACAAATTTTGAATTCTTGCTGACCGACAACGACAAAAAACAATTTTTTTTTACTACGTTCCGTCCATATCGTAACGTTTATTATTATTTGTACCCAATGAAATTATTATTTGTTTTTAGATTTTTTATTATTGATATAATTTCAAATCAACACCAGATAAATCTGAAATTAAAGAAATAAAAAATGATGAGTTTTGATAAAAAATTTTTATCAATGATGGGAAAATGTATTTCAATTTAAACATTTTCGAAGTTAATCAAAAAAGAGGAATCATGTCAATAATATGGGCAACTGACACTTTCAAGTGTGAATCAAAATTTTCATTAGTTGGATATTTGATTAGTAATGAATGAAGCAAGTCGATCAACTAAATAATTGGATAGATCTTATTAAGAAAGTTGTGTATGAAATTGATTAGGCCAGTGGTTTTTAACCAGTGTTCCGAGAAGATAGCGAAAGTGTTTCACCAAAATCTAGAAATCAGTGATTATTAAAACGGAAGGTAAAGTCGTCTTACGCGGTTATGTTGTTTTTCTTATCGTTATCATTAAGTTAAATGACAACAATCGAAGTGTACCGAAGTGTTTCTTGCTAAAAAGGTTGCTCTTGTTTTGATTTTGCTTCAAATAAGTCCATCGTTTTAGACAAATTGTCACTGTCATGTCATAATAATGTAGTATTTTGTGTAATTGTAGGGATAATTTCATTTGTGACAAATTGATCTTCTAGAAATTAAAATCATCCTATCTAATTAAACATTCTGTATTTGTATGTAATTTGTATGTTCCGTGACTATGAAAAGGTTAACAACCACTGGATTTACTTATAATATTTGGAACTATATTCATGACTTTAAAAGATGATTATAATATGGAAAATTAAAATTAATTTTCAATAAAAATATAGAATTACCACAAAATTTTGAGATGTCTTGTATAAACTCAATCATTTTTAAAAAAAAATCATATATTATAATATTAAATCGTTACTGATGCAAGTCAAAAGCTTGTTTAAACGGCCACTTCGTGAAAGAAGGTCATTCATATAGTATTAACCCAATAATTAAAATTAAAGTTCATCTCTCTTTTAAACTAACATTTCAAAGACTTATAATAAGTCATATTAAATTACCAAAGTATAAATTTAAATTGTTCATTTTGATTCAAAATATTTAGTTTAATTCATTCAAAATGTTTCGAAACGTGCCACTAACTAAATTAATATTATATTATATCATAATAAATTTTAATTTAATAATACTACACATTTTTTTTCACTTTTCTGACTGTCTATCATGAAATTGGCCTCTAAATCAGGTCTACAATTTCAATAAAAAAATAAATAAAAAATAAAAAACCAACAATAATAAAAATTTCTTACTGACCTGATAAGAGGTTTCATTCCAAATACAAATATTATAATTGATATAGACAAATAAACTATTTCCTCTTACTTAACTTTTTACAATATTTTATAATATTAGATCTGAAACTTAATATACAATGTAAAATTTTTCTGATGATTAAAGATTGCTGCGTTATGTGAAATGATGATGGATAGGCAAGTTTAGATTGTTGAATAAAGATTGTAAATATAATAAGAAATGAATTTTGAGTAAACAAACTATAAAGTTGAATTAAGATTAAAATAACTATAAAACGTTTAATACGAACTTCAGTTTTGAAAGATCGTATATTCACTTGAAATAAAATTCTGTATAGAAAATTTTTTTTTTTTACATTTTAGTTTTTAGATATTGTGTGGTACTTAATAGATTTTTGAAAGATATGGTTTTTTTTTTGTTGAAGTATAAATTGGATTGATGAGGGTAAGTTTTATACAGGGATAAGTAAATTCCATGACAGAGAAATGTACAGAAACAGAAGAGAATTTGATTAAGAAATGCTTTTTTATTATAATAAAATTCGCATTATCCGGAAATTGTCGTTATTAGACGTTGTCATTTGTATGTTTAGGGAATGATTTTTTTATTAATTGTCGAAAAACACGCGAATATCAATTAAGAGTTCATTAAGCAATTAAGCTGAAAAAAGATCTTGTAATTTTAAAATGGCCAGGTGTTAAATATAATTTTTTATATAGAAAATGAAAGAAATTTTAAATTTTAAAAATCAATTTCTATACAAACACATTAAATATAATATTGCGATGTTGCCAAAATAATTACTTAAGCAATGTTGTAAAATTTAATTATTATAAATGATGAATTTTTACAAGGTATTTTTTAAAGGATATATTTTAATATGAATAACTAACTAACTAAAATAATATGAATTAGAAAAATTATTTCTATGAAATAATTTTTATATTTATTACTTTAAGACGTGATCTATCATCAATATAAAATCATCATATTTTTAATATTTGTCATTTTTCATCTTTTAAATGATGTTCATACGTAAAAACCCTATTAAGATTATTATAAGGATAAAGTTTTGTCTAAAAAGGTATAATTCTCATATAGGAAAATATCATCTAAAACCACATGACTTTCTAAAATATAATATGAAAAGGCAAATGATTCCTAGGAAATGTCAAAATTCATAATTATATAAGAAATTCAGGTAGAAATTTCTGACTTTGTAATACTTTTTTTGTTTATATGGTTTGTGTCCTTAAAGAATTTCTTGAGAAATTGTTTATGATGTCGTTTTATATTCAAGAAATTGTTTGAATTATATCCTTGAAAAATAATGATGGAATTTTAAGAACATTAAAGGACATTTTTTTTTGTTAAGATTAGGTTGAAAATTATACATATTTATATAATAAAAATAAATTATTATAATAATTATTATATAATCACTTCTTAGTTATGAGCATATTTATATGAAAATTGTATTTTATGTAAAAGGAACTATGTCTAGACTTTTTTTTAGAAAACAATTAATTTCAGTCTAGTGAATTTTTATAAACTTTCAGAAAATTTGGTTTAGTGGCACTATAGTTAGTAGTGTTTTAATTGTAATAAAAAAATGTCATAAAAATGTTTGATATGAATATAAATAAAATATTTAAATTTTAATATTATTGAAAGTGAATAAAAATTATATTTAATTTATTAGTAAATATTTTATAAATTACAAAAAATATTTTTTTTTTTTTTTTACCAAACCCTTTTACAATATGTTGCCCCCTGTGGGGAATAACAAAAGAGATTTAGTGACAACTAAGGGCCTAACTTGGCTAATACCAAAAATATAATAATATTTTAATTTAATTTTTAAAAACAGTTTGATACCAGATTTTAACAGATTTCTTTCTATAGTATCTAGAAAATACTTCCAGTTAAAACTGTCAATAACAAAAAATGTAGAAATATTTTTTCAGCCTGTCAGTGTCAGTGTCACAAGTGTTGACATTTTTATATTTATATGTTAACTTTCTATAAATATTTATAGTTGTTAGTATAAAATTTATTTCTGTAACAATATGGAAATTTTTTGTGGGAACTAGGAGAAAATTCATGGTTATTAAAATAATTGGCATAAAATTAACTTAATTAACATATTTTTATAAGATTTACTAATTAATTTCATTATTAGGAATTAGATATTCAAAATAAGTGTATAGTAATATCCATAAACAAGTTGAATCTACTTAGTTAATGGGTAATAATAGAATTAGATGATTGTCAGTCATTCATTACAGCATTTATTAACTCCCGTATGGCATCCTATTAAAGATTTACGACATAATTTTTTGGTGATGTACACATTTGTATTTATATGTATACCTTTCAGTAGCAGACCAATTGACAGAGATCCTTTTTTAAATGAACAGAATAATAGCAAGAACAATTGGTAGGCTTCCTTCTAGGACTAGGTCACTGGTACCTTTAAAATTACCTACACATATGAAAGCGAAGTACTGATATCTACATAACTTCGACACAACTCGAAAGCAATAATATCACCCTTTCTGAAACATGGCGACAGTCATTGATGCAGCTGTACTGCTTTACACGGACTAAGTCGATGACGTATAATTTGAAGGGAAATCACAATAAGTCATATGGCTGCAGTGAGCAAGGCTGTATGTGGTCTGATCTTACTCAAAAAGTAAATTCTTTATTAATTATATTAAGAGCATTGCCGAGTTGCCCATAGGTGACATTTTGTTATTACATTTTGTAGTAGTATTCGAATCAATTCAACAAAACTTTTATAATTGATCTATTTAAACTTGCGAGGTGTTTTAAGATTTATTGATTGAACAAGGAATATTATGTCCTTAATTTGTGATTTCCCGGTCCATTTACCATTTTGTATAAAAAAAAGTAAATTCTGGACATACAAGGCATTACTTAATTAAAAACAAACGAATATTTCTGAATGATTAATATGGTAATCTAATAATTTTTACATTCAGAATTTGGACAAAATTGTTATCTGACAAAATTCTTATAACAACTCTTTAGGCACAGTTTTTAAACAACATTTTCATATATGATTATAATTTTCTTGGGTGTTGGTAGCATTAATAGTGGAAGTTCGAACACATTCAATATTGGCTAATCTGATTTTTTTTTTGATAACATTTATATTACTTTAAAGAACCTTATTTAAAATTTTATATAAAAAATATTTTTGTTAATATAAAATTGATATCCCATTCAACCCGAGGGATTCATATTAATATAAAAACAGGTTACGCAGTTAAATAACATTTTTTATGCCTTTAAGCTGATTTAATTATAAAGAGTGGTCTTATAAATAACATATAACATAATAAAATGTACCAAAAATTTCATAAAATGAAAATGTATTTTTCCACCATCAAAAAAGTTTAAAATTTGAAATTATGAATTATTTATTATTTACACATTTTCTTTTGGTTTTGGTATGTAAAATAGAAATAGAGTCATTTTTATATCATTTTTTACTTAATTAATTTCTATTTTTAACATATAATTATTTCCAACAATCTTTATAATCTCTTAATACGATAAATGTAAAAATTCTTTATTTAATATTTATGTATTTCTTCATTTTTTATTAATTATGATTTAGCCTTAACAAAAGATAAAGAACCTCAAAAATTTAATCAACATTTATAAATCAAATATTAATAGAGTTTAAAACGTAATACCCCACAAAAGTAGCCACAAAAATATCTCAAAATTGTGTTATATTATATAAAGGAAAATGGAAAAAATATACATTTTCCAAACAAAAGAATTTTCTTAATTTATTAAACATTAATTTCATTGTATTTTTCTTATGTTACTTTTCGTGTTAAACTTCAACTTTTAATAGCTTTAAATATAATTTTTTTTTCTTCAGTCTTTCAATTTTTATTCATTCACTATGGAAAAAAAGAAATAACAAAAAAAAAAAAGAAAGGAAAAGTCCAAAGGGAGTCAACCTGTTGTCTTAGGTATTCTATTAATAACGACCATAAATTATTAACGCACTGCTCTTATACATATACACCAGGTCTTATGAGTTTAATAAACAGCTGAACAACTGCTAAGACAAGTTCTCCGCCCATTTGTTTTTATTTTTTTGGGAATTATTTCTCTATCCAAGAATTGTCAATTCCTTTCGTCTTGTACGTTTATCCACCAAAAAAAAAATTGAAGACTATCAGAGTAGAGCAAAACCTCCGCCTGCCGTAGTTCCGGTGTAAACAACGGAACCGTTCAGGATAATGAAATACAATTATGTAATATATTTATATACGTTCGAAATAAAAGGGCGAGGAGATTATAAAAAAGGGTTTTCTTTTCGTTGGGGACAGAGAAATGGATTCGTTTTGAAGAAATATAAGGTGCACTATTTGATATTTCCGATTAAAAATAGTCGTCGTAATGATTATTGATAGACGACTTCTAGTCTGTTGTTTTTTTCATTAGTTTTCTGTAATTTTTGTTGTTGTTTATAGTGTTGCGTGACAAATGCTTTTAATGAACGCCGACAGTAGCAGTGTTTTTATGTTGATTTTTTTTATATACTTTGAATTGGATAAATTGGAATTTCATAATATTGTGGCGTGTATATATAAAATGTGAAAATAATCATAATATCTTTGATAATATGGATAGGGCACGCTGGCACGCTATATAATTAAATCGATTTTGAAATATATAAAATTTTTGAGGGTTGTACTTCTTGTTTTTATTAATTATAGATTCGGACGATATTACATGGGTGGATCAGGCAGGGATAATAATATTGATTTGTAATACTAGATTTTTCCTTCAATACTGGTCACAATAACCTGGGGAGAGATTCAACTTTGGTTGGTTGATTTGAATTAATAGATCCTGAAACAATTTTCACATATCTAGACCACAAGCACATTTGGTTCTTTCCCGACGACGTTTGCTTTCTTTTAATGATTCGACGTTAATTTAAATTTTAATCGCATACTTAAATATTAACTTCATAATTGTTACCAAAACCGAAATGGGTGACAATAAAGTCTGCCATGTGCCATGTGACAATCTTAATTTAAATTTGAAATGAAAGATAATCATGATACGCTAATTTACTACAATTTCCAGATTGATAATAATAACTGAATCAACTTTTATGTTGTTAATCTCTACAAAACATAATAAAATTCGAAATTATTTATTAAGATTAAACATTTTCCCCTTAACTATATAATAAATCCTTATTTTTCGCCTCCTCAAATGGAGTAGACAAAGTTTTAATACCAGCGATAAATCCTTATTCCCGATTACTATGACAACAACGACTAAAGTATATAAAATTGCAATGGTTTGTTTGGCATAACGTTAACCAACCATAAATAAATAAACTTTATATTATTTATAATTGCATAAAATATCAACTTTTAAGAATCCTTTAAAGTTGGAAAAATATTCCTTTACTTAATTCATATATTAAAAAATATAATAATATTGTTTGTATATGTGTGGGTGGGATTTTTATGTGACATTTTATGATACTATTTTGAGTGTATCATAAATATATCCTATAAATGTCAAACCATTCAAGAGTGTTGTATAGACTATTATTATAAAACATCATGATCCATTTTACTTTAATGATAAATAAAAAAATCAACATTCTTGTTCGTAGAGGACAAACATAAATTAATATATTAAAGTTAAAGTACAGAGTGATTTAATATAAATAATCAATTGAAGACTATTATTTTTAAAAGGAGAAATTCCAAATATTTTTGTTGTGATGGAGATAAAATTGTTGAAACTATATAAGATTCTACAAGCAATTATTTTATTTAATGGAATATTTAGATGACAGCATATTTAGATGACAGCAAAGTATCCTAAATGGTCAATAGAAACGAACAATTAGCAGAGTTCTCTTGTTCAAACATTTCTTCAAGCAAATTTATTGACGGTGGTTCATAGTGAAATATTTCGTTGGGATTCAAAAACTGCTGAAAATTAAATAATTTTTTATGCTTTATAAGAAATCATTCATTCGCTCTGAACTTAATATGGATTGAGAATGAAGTGTTTAAAGATCTGTACTAAGAGTTAATTCGTAAAAAGGATTAAAATGCGCCAAGAATACAGTAGAAAGACATATCGAATATCTGTAAGATTCCAGGACACTAAAAAAAGATAGAAAACATAAGAAATATAGGGAAAAGGTAATAGAAACGATCGAATATTTAGATTATGCCAAAATGACGATAAGTTTTACTGTGAGTTGTTAATGTCTAAACGACCGGATAAAACTGAATTAGAATGGTATTCTGACGGATCCAAGCCAATAAAAGGTGTATGATTTGGAGTTTCGTGAAAACGATAGAAATGAAAGTTTTTTTTCAAAAACTTTGGATATTTTTTTACTGTTTACCAATCGAAAATATCGGCATTAGATATTTGAATACACGAAATCCTGCGACTAACTATCACTAAAGCAGCTGTATTGTTTCATAAACAGTATAGGGTCAGTGATGAATAATTGAATAATGACATTATCAGTGATGAATACTTAGAAGGAATATCAAAATTAGGCAAATTGTTGCAGTGATGAGGACTGTCTGTGGCTATACACTTCGGTCGTTCATTCGGAATTATAGATCATTCAACTTTTGTAAACAGTACAGGTTTTATCATTGAGAAATAACTAAGGGTATTACAATAAGGATCGATGCGCATTATTTGCATAATTAAATAACGAATTAACTAAAGAAACTAATTAACTAATTTTGTTAGCTTCTTCACTAAAATACAAGTCCCTCTACAAATTTAATATTATTGATTTTCTTTTGCAAAATTGTAACTTATTTTGTATCCAGTAAAATGTAGTCTTCTTAAATAACCTTTTTTTTCTATATATATCAAAAACTCCTACGCATTTTCATTACTTATGACCTGTGGTGATCTAAAAAAGGAATTTTTATTAAACCAAAAAATAATAATAAAAATAATATATATTTTAATTTTATTATTATATTATATATTTTTTTTTATAATCGAGACATAATACGAATAAAAAAAAACCGCAATAATTTTTGAGATCTTATTTTGTACATTTTGTCGTGATTTTTATTACAATTTGCACTTAAGTATAAAAAAATATCCAGAAGAATGAAAAACAAACAATTTAAAATTTGCGTTAAATTTTTTATTATTGTTGTTAAGGTGGACAATTTTATTCTTTTGGAAGATGAAAAGTCTACACATATACAATTTTTATTATATGTATATAAAAAACACAACATAAATCCTCCCTATGGGGGGTGTCTATGTCTATATATTTCCAATCGACAACGAACGACTACGTCATAAAATCTTAGTGAAATTGGTTCATGATAAAAATCATAAAAAAAAAAAAATGAAATAAAAGAACTGGGCCACCCAACTGTTGCACAAGTTTTATAATGTTGTTGAGGTCTCCGTATTTGTTTTTTGTTTTTTGCACGAAATTTTCTGAAGTCTGTGAAAAGTCGTCACGTTTATTATAAAATTTTTGTGTTTTCTTATCCAAAAACAAAAAATTTATAACTAGCGTTTGAGGAAATTATAAAGTGGAAATTATAATAAGTTTTGCGCGCGCTATTTTTTTTTGTTAATATTATTTTGTGTCGTGATTGCACGCGAATATGCGAAACCATTAAAATTATTGATATCCAAGACGCTGCCGCCATGACAATAATAGCATAATACAATTTTGGGGTTGTGGAGACGAAAACAGAAAAAAAAATTGAATTATTTATTTAATATTTATGGAAGTCATTATGCATCCGTTGTGCAGTTTATTCGTGAGGATGATTATCTGAATTTTGATTTATTTGATTAAAATTATGTTATTAAAATTGTTAGATTATTGTGTAAAACATGGAATTAAATTGGTTGGAGAGTAAGAAGAATATAATTCATTTTGTAAATTATATTCATAATTAACTAATTTTAATGTCAACTCTCCATACAAAATTAATTCTTATAGAGAGAGTTTTAACAATATTAGCTAAGTCATTTTTTTTCTAATAGGTTTGGTAAAACATTTCTACAAATTTTGTTTAAAAATCCACTGTTAATAAATTGACTAAGGCTTTTGTTATCCTTGTTTAATACTTCAAATATATACATACCAAGGGAATAGACCCATTGACAAGCAAACCGAATCGAAATCGAATTGTCAAATACAGGCAAAAACGACGGGTCACAAATGCTTTATTTGCTGTTGAAATATAAATATTTATAATTGTACCATTAACCCAGGCAATTTGAATACAATTATTTCAATATTAAATTCAAAATAAAATGACATTTATTCTAATGATAATCAAATGACACTTGTACGTCGGATGTCTCCTCTCAGTCGTGTTCGGGGCAAGGAATACCAGTCAAAAAAAGGGAATTTTAGTCAAAATAATAAGGAATCCTAGTCAAAATATTTTTTGACTGAATTGCCTTTTCAGAAGGATATTCCATCAAAAAACTGAAAAGGTATTTCAGTCAAAACATTTTTGACTGTGATTCCTTTTGGAAGTTTGACAGTACGAATAGAGTATAACTGACTAGTATTCAGTAAAATGTTAGATATTTTATTATTATCGGGAAGAGATTTCTTTAAACCCTTTTCCGAAAAAAGGCATTCCAGTAAAAAAAAAAAAAAATTCTGAAGGAAGGCTTTTCAGTGCAAATACAAAAAAGTGAATTCGGTCAAACTTTTTTCTGACCGAAATTCCCTTTGTTTTGACTGAAGTTCCTTCTTTAAAAGGCATTTCAGTCAAAAAATTTGTATGAACTTTTTTTTTGACTGAATTGCCTTTTTTTTATTGAAATGTTTTTGACTGGAATTTCCGGAGCCATCGTGTTCATGGAGAGCCTGCATATATATGGAAGTTACCAAGTTTCTGACATCTTAACTATTTTTTTTTAAAAAATTCGTCTAGTTTCTTCAATTAAAGAGTGAAATTTGCATACAACTAGATTCAGTCGGTTAAGCAATCGTTAAGAAATCTTAAAGTTTTATATTTAAGAGTCAATTTTTAGTCTATATATCTCAAAAATAGACTAATTATTTATTCAAAATCTGAAATTTTAATATAACTAGTAGGGGATAAGACACATAATTAATAAATGAAATATTGATGATAAATTTTGAATAATCCTTGAATAAAAAACAATGGAAAATATTTTTTTTTATACTTTTGATGTAATAATTAAATTAAAAAGTTCCTTAAAATTATATATTTTTTTAAAGAAACCTTCTATAAAGTCTCAAAATTCGGTATTAAAATTAAATAAAAAACGCTTGAATAAATTCAAATTATATATATCCTTTAAAACACGCTAATATGAAATGTGTAATAATATTTTGTTATAATAAAAATTGAATATAAAATGAAATTTAGGTCAACAAAAGTATAATTATCAAAAAAAATACATAACCCCCAAACCTTCTTAATACAAAATTAACAATTAAAAGCTGATTTTATTGGCTGAACGACCAGAAAAAAGAAAGAAAACACTGTTAAAACCGTAAAACTCCAGAAACCATTTTCAATTTTAATCCTGATTTATAGTCCCAAACTTTTTGTTTTGGATCCTTTTATTTCATATTGTATATTATTATTTTTATGGCCCGATTACCACAGGGGGAATATTACAAAAAAATAATTTTTGTTGTATGTATATGTGAAAATAAAAAATTTATATCCTTTTTAAGGATAATAATGTGTTTGTTGTTGTTTTTTTTTTGTTTAATTCGAATATAGTAAAAACAAAGCAAATTTTTGTAAGTACTATGAGTAAAAATAACAAAAAATAACTTCTAAAAAGTTCAATATCGTGACTAAGACAATTAAATTTTCATTTGTCCGGTTTATAAATTCATATTAAGGATTTTCTTTTTTTTTAGGTTAGGTTTCAATTTTAATGGAAATGGATGTGTGAAAAAGGACAAATGTTTTTTTTCTGTATAATTCTTTAATTTAGTTGTTTTTTTTTTTAAAAAAAAAATTAAGCTGTTCAAATTTTGTGGAGTTTTTATTATATAATTGCCCACATAAGAAAAAAATATAATTTTTTATCATGTGATTAGAAGTAATTAAAGGAAAATGACTGATGTCATCGCCAACTGTGTAAAAAATTATTGTAATTTCTTATATGTAATCTTTTTGGTCGTACAATGCGGAAAAATGTATAACAAAACTGCTTTAAATTTTCCATAAACAATGGGACGTTTTATTGAAAATGAAAAGGGTAATCGTTTTGAATTATGATGACAATTTCTAGTAAAACTTTTATGCAACGATATTTAACTATCAATTTAAACAAAAAACAATATAATTACTGTGAACCAATAAAATTATTTTATGCGGAAACATTTTATCGGCATCAACTAATGTTCTATCTCATCCTTAACATGATTTTTACATACTGGGCACTCTCAATGACTTAGGAATAGCTGGCGCGAGCTGTCTTATAAACAGATAGTAATAGCAATACTGCCAGTATGTTATCACCATGAAAGTTTATATGATCGATTCCGTGCTTAACAGAATTATATAATTCAATTAGACAAGGGATGCTATCCGCTACTGTGAAGTGACATCAAGAACTGAACCACTTTTTGAAATAACAAGAACATTTCCATATTACAAAATCCAATATGTTTTCATTTCCATTATTGGGATATTAACTCACTACTTGTCACAGTCGGTAACCTATACTTAAGAAATATTTCCAACATCAAATTTTAAGTATCCTTTGCACATAGTAGAAGCATTGATTAAGAATAAAGTAAAAGTGATTGATATACTCTACCAGTGTTCATTTTACATAACAAAATATTAAATTTTCATCACGCTTTCAAATACCACAAATGATCCGATATAAAATTTACAAATACGACAGAGAAGCACACAATTTTCTGACACATTACTGCCCAATTTCAATATGCAGATGATTTATTTTGTATTTTCTTCAGGGATAAGAAGCAATACAGAAAATGGGGAGAATCGTTTGTGAAAACAATTGGATTATAATCGTAAGCTTCTTTGTTTCACAATATAAATTAAATCTTGTGGACAATAATGTTCTGAGATATCATTATAAATTCTTTCCAACCAATCCATTCTTCTACCTAAAAACTATGTTTTTGAAATTCAAAACCTCGAAAAATATGTCAAATATATTTCGATATTTTCGAATTTTAAAACAAAAAAAAACAATTTTAAGAAATATTTTTCCATTGTCATAAAATATGCTATATAAAAAAAGGATTTTATTTGAAATATTACATTTTGTTTTTAGGTCTAATTTTTTTTTTCTGATTTCCCTATCTACAAACAAAACTGAATTTTAACATATGTTTGCCTTCATAAAGACAAATATTTTATAGTTATTTGTTGTTCTGTCTATCCTTTATTAATAAGATATTTATGTTTTTTAAACCTCATAACAATAGTTTCTAAATCATAATCATATTTTGTTGGTCCCTAAAAATAAACTATTCAACAAATATTATTTTTCTTTATCCTTTTATAAGCGCCTTTCAAATTACTCAATTCTCCTAACAACCAAAAAAATAAAAAAACTTATGACATTTTTTACCTTCTTTCTGTATATATAAATGGTCATTAAGGATACTATAAGGTCTTTTTTTTATGGTATTTATCTTGGGAATTTAATAAACAATACCAAAAAGAATGACAGGTGATATTTCAATCATAAATATTTTATTAACCGTAAAAAAGAAACAATGGAAATTGTTTTAATTTTATATATGATTTTATGTCGTCTGTGATATTCAAATTTTGTTTAGTAAATAAATTTTCCACATGACTAGACACCAGAAAATTATGGTTTTCTATAAATGGAAAACCTTTTGATTAGATAGAAAATTTATTTAATTTTTTTTTTTGGTATAAAATTTCATTTGACCTTTATTTTTTAAAATTATTACTTTCTTGGTTACAAAAAAAAAAAGGATAAATAATGACAATTTGGACAAATAAAAATATCGACCCTTTTGACATTTTCGACATCATTGTAGAAGTTTGAAAAAATTATGGTGATATGGTTGATAAGTTCAATATATATGAAGAATCAATACGTGTACCAACAGTAGCTGCTGAGAGAATGTTTTTTTTAATTTAATTTTGTGGTTCTGGTTGAACTAATTCCATTTTGTCAACATTGATTTATGATATAGTTGAAAACCAGGTAAATTAAAATCAATTTTCATTTAAATTTTTTGTAGGTTTGGTTATTCATTTTAAAGGTGAAATGTAATGCCGAGCATAATTTGATTAGGTATTTTGGTAAATTTTATTTTGTAGCTTTTGATAAATTTGAAAAGTTATGTAGACAAATTATAAAAATTTAATGAATTTAGTTAATAAATAATGTGAATTTATTAGTTAAATTATAATTGTTACAATTCGTAATAAAATTTTGGAATAAGAATTTCTAACAATAATTTACCAGGGCCAGGGTCAGGCATTGGTCTCTTGGTAACTACTATTTTAACGCACTAAATAATCTGGCCAGTAAATAGGCTACGGAAGCCGTATATTACTTTAACGGCACGAGATTGAACATCATCCAATATAGGGTTCACGAGAATTTGTGTGGAACAGTCTGTCTGCAGCTTCCTACTTGAAGCAACCAACCACCTTACAAAAATGGTAATAAATAATACCAATAATTAAAATATATTCTTAGTAGTTAGTATTAAGAATGATCCGTAATGAACAAAGTCTATAACAAGAAGAGAAAATTTACTTTAAAAAGACATTAAATGTAAAAAACCTAATGCTATGGCGATGTTAAAAATTTGATTTCATAAGAGTAATACTTCCGGCAAACAAGCTCCCTCCTTTAGGTATCCGTATAAAATCCCAACATTATTTTTAATTAATCTAACGATATTTTACAATTTTTTTAAAACATATTAGAAATTATGATGAAGGGTTCTTCAAAGAAAGTTCCTCTGGTTAGTCCACCAACATTTCTATGGGAAATACACGGAATTCGATGAAATATCAAGAAAACCGCTTTTTTGGATGTATCATATTTGTATATTATGATAATAGCTTCACCAAATAATAAAAAATATTAAAAATTTCCAAAAATTTGAATAAAAACTTATTGTGAATTTAATGATTGATGGTATTTCTAAATAATTTCATGTTTTATGTCTATAAAAATTGAAAGTACATGAAAATATTTTTTTTTACGTTCACTTTACAAAAATACAAAAATTATAAATTAAAAAATTATTTCCATTTTTTATGCGTTTAAGTTATAAAGAAATATAAATATTATTTAAAAAGTTTTCGCTTTAAATAAAAATCTATTTTTAATTTTACAATTTTCCACAATACTAAAATAAATAAATAAATATAATAAATAAAATAAAATACCGAAAATAAATATACATTAAAATTTTGTCAGTTAACAAAACGAAAATAATTTATCATATTTTTCTGGTTTTCTGTCTTTTTATGGGGTCAGAAGGGCATACAGAAACGCATTTAAAAATCTTCTATATATACGCCGAGATGTGAAAGTCAATATAAGTATAAATTTATTACAGAAACATACATTTTTATTAAAGAATTTGACAAGGTAAGGACTTGTTGTGGTTTTGTCTTTAAGAAATTTGCTTGAAGCAATAATTTTTATATATACAAGTCATAAAAAAAAGCGATTTCTTGAAACTCTTTTAAGAAAACCATTTTAAAATTTACTTTTTAATTTAAATTTTTGTTTCTTTGACTTACAAAATATATTTTTTTTTTTAAATTAATATTGTTAGTATATGATGAATGATGAACTGAATTTCCTGTGGACAATTATTTCGTCATATATTGGAATAAATGTCTTGCAAAAACTAACCTACATCAAATTCTGTAAACCTTATAATTAACATATATAATTATCACGCTTAGGATAAATATTTATGATTCATAAGATTTGAGATCAGCATCGATTTAAAATTCAAGAAATATAGTTTATCAAGTAATTTTATTATTTTATTATTTTTAGTAATAGCTAATAGAGACAGCTTTTATAGGATATGTTTTATCATGAGGTCAAATATCTTTTGGAGGAGCTACAGTAATTACTAATCTATTATCAGCTATATTTCCATTCTAATTTTAATACAATTTGATTCCTTACGGCCCAGGTTCAACAAAAAATGGATGGAAATGTAAAAACCAACAATAGCTTTCAATAGCTAATCATTCTGAAATGGACAGTTAAAATTCCAAATTAGACTACAAAACTAAGCTAAGTATGAATAAAGGATTTTTTTAGAGTTAAACTATACTTGAGGTTCAATTGGGTTCATTATATTGCAAACAGCATCGTTGATATTTCAATAGTGTTAATAGTACCTTATTCCAACAGTTGAGGTAACCTTAAATACTTATTTGATATGTCAAGCCTGAAAAGTAATGTAATGTATGATTCACATTATTCTTGATTTTTAAACCTTGCTCTACTACTCTACACTCTACTACACCATTAAATAAATTATTATATTACCCTTAATAACGTTAGAAATTAATGTAATAAAATTTTGGTACATTATCGTGTCTCTCAATATATTTTATATGAATATTATCAGTGAGCCAATGAACCTTAAATCAATTTCATGATTTTATAGTTAAATTTTAATTTATATTTCTCTTTTTGCATAACTTTATAATAATCTATCTTTATTTAATCATCTCGTAAATTTTTTTTTTAATTATCTTAAATGTATACGATTTCTTTTTTAGCACATCTTCTTTAGCAATGCTAAATTTTTTTTTAATTACACTTCACAGCTAAATTGTTTCTAGTGTGCATAATATCTTTAAATATTGTAATTTTTGTGTTTTTCTGTTTATTTGCTTGATAATTTTACGTGTTGTTTACTATAATTATTTGTTTATTTTGTTTATTTGTGGCGCGTACTATTTACATTAAACACAATTTTACATTTACGATGTATATAAGCATTTAAATTAATATGAATTGTGGGTAAAACAATAAATTGTAAAATTAAAAATTGGAAAATTAGAATTATTTCTTAAAGATATTGTGTAGAATTCTGTATACAGCATAGTAAAAATAATTTAGATTAAACGGTTTTATATGTAACCAATTATATTGAATTCTGCATCTACAGTCTACACTCTATGCAATCGAAGCATATTTCTAATTTCGCTGCAACCACAACACAAAGCGTTCAGATTGACAACTTACGAAAAGAAAATTTACAATTCACATTGACATAAATTAATTTTTCGTATTTTAGTAATCTTGTATCTAATCCTAATCAGTCTTAGACACAAGCACCACCTTCCAACTGCTAACAAAATGAATTGCCAAGAAATGAACCGAATTATTTGTGTTTGGATCAGCGAAAACAAGCTTAAACAGAGATAATAGCTGGTAAGATCAATTAAAAATACTTTAAACTTTAAGCTTCGATTCTTGCACTGTCTCCACAAATGAAATTTTTTACTATCGACTGAGGATTAAGCTCTAATGTTGCTATCATCGATAACCAGCACAAGTTAGTAATTTGTCACAACTGGTTAACACAACTGGCAAATATATAATTTTTGAGAAAAACAAATAATTACAGCTTTGGAAGCCTACCATTATAACATGCTCATTCAGAGTTCTGGACATATTTTCATTCGTTGTCATCTGGTAATTGAATATATAACAAAAAGAAACACATAATCAAATTAACAGGTTACCACTGGCTTGATGCTTGTATTCTGTATAAATAACTAATCTTTTCTGTAAAGCTAACTAATCTGTATAAACTAATCTATTTAGAACAGTTTTGTTGTCCATTTGGAACAGAGTTTAGTAAAATTATTAGAATGAGCAATAAAATTTTTATCGTTTTACTTAAAAATTGGCAATCTCAAATCAAACTAATTATCTTCTTAATTGTTTCAAATATGACTTCTAACACAAATACGATTATACACCTTGAATAATGGTTAAATATTTTCTCCATGAATATCACACAGCCACACAGATATACGTATGAAACGTATAAGTAAAGTGTTATGCCGGTAATTAATTACTATGTATGAGCTAGCACTTTACCAATTGTACATAATTTTCTCATAATACGGAGCTAAACATTGATTACAATATTTAAATGTATCTTTTCTATATAGCATTTTTTATAAATTATTTCTCTCTATATACTTGGAATTTCCATTTTTCTAAATAAATACGATAAAATGTTTTATAATAAAAACTAGATTATTGGCAACATTAAATTATACATAAATTATGATAAATATATATATAAAAAAAATGTGCTTTTTAATGATATTTAAATTTTATGCGTATTTTAACGACCTCGAGTCTCGAATTTTGTATATTATATGGCACAAAAAATGGAAATCAAAAAGGAAAAGGGGAAAATTTTTTAATTGTTGTAGGTACTATATAAAAAAAGTGATAATTATTGAAATTTGCAGTGATTATAATTTAAATATTTACAACAAATAAAAGAAAAAATTAAAATATTGTAAAAAAATAATTTTTGCGGTCAATGAACACACTAAATAATAAAAACGCCTCATAATTTATGATATTTGCATTTATTTTTTATAAATATACTAATTATAAATAGTGTTGCAGAAACTTGTTCTTAATTAGCATGCAAAAATGTCATTAACTCTAGAGTGTTAGTTTTATAATTTAGATTGTAATGATAATAAAAAATTATAATCTAGTTCAATATTAAAAATTAAATTGAAAATGTCATTATATTTAAAATGGGATTTCATTATCAAAAGTATATTAACATTTACATCAATTAAAAGAATTTTATGAAAAATTACAATATAATTTATAAAAACTTCTGAGTGGGATTAATTTGAACATAGCTGAATTGTAGGAATTTAATAAAAATTGTAACCCATTTTTATGGCGATAACTTTCAGTTATCACATTTGTCTCTTAGAATAACAGGTCGATTTTATTTATTTTCAAGAAGAACGAAAACGTAGAATATAAACTTAAATTTTTAAGTAATTTGTTTACTCAATTTAGCTGCTATCCCAGTCAAAATAGTTTCCATTTTTCTAAAAATTGTCAAAAACGTTTCAGAAAAATATTACCCTTAATAACGTTAAGGGTAATAACGTTCCTGATAAACCTTTTCGTGGAAAGGATTTATAACGAATGAAGAAATCAGGAAAAATCATATTTAAATTAAAAATTATGATAATATTTAATATTTATTAGAATGTTGCATTTCCAATTTATAAGATAGTCTTCTGCAAAATATAATTTTCATATATAAAATTTCTCTCCTATTTATTTACATTTTATTTTTATACAAAATTTCAATAATATTTCTTAAAAATGACATAAATATTATCGATTAACTTTTACCATGACTTCAATTTATAAATGTATGTAAAATGAAATAAAATATCTTTATTATATTCACGCTCCAGAAAATATATTAGTCGATTTTTCATTCACACAAAAAACGTATAGCAAAGCAAATAATATTTAAAATCTATTATAAAAGTTCTATGACCTACCTACAAATATTCCCACCCATTGCAATTACCTACTTCTACTATACTTCCATCCACAAAATAGCATTTTATTATTTGCATACTAAGTAAAAATAGCCTAAATATAGTAAATGTCTGTGTTTTTATCACGCCAGGAAATTCCAATCTCTATATCGATATGGAAAATAATTTACTTTATTTGGAATCCTTGATTTTTCCATGAAAACAATCAAACGTTCATCAACTTCTGCACATTAATTGAATTTACTTATTTTATTTATAAAGAAGAAAAAAATTGATGTAAAGCAGACCATTCGTCTGGTTTGAAGTGAAAATTTCAAGAAAAATTTACAATGTTTTCTTTATTGATTTTTTTTGTTGCAACAAAATTATATGATAAACATAAAATTTTTTGATAAAATGGTTGAAGTAAAGAAATTTTTATTTTGACATTTTTATGATAATGCCAGAAGGAATACTGCAAATTTTTATGACTTAAATTGGAAAATTATTGTCCTGAATGTTTCTTGTTTTCAATTTGCAATTTGATGAGTAAATTTAATGAATTGTGTATATAACAATTTTTCAATCTTAAATTTTATTGAAAATATTGAGTTGAAGGCTCAATATGTAGCACATTTGTAGCAATGTGTAGCACATTTATTTATTTCTGATACAATTTTGTTCATCAACATTTTTTAATTTATTTCTTTGTAAATTTTGTTTATTAATAAATTTCATAGAAATATTATTTTTATGCCAAAAGATTGTGTTTCTTTTTTATGAGAAATTAAGAATAAGAGCAATAACAGCTTTGAAAACAGAAGTTAAGGGAGGCACTGTCCGAAAAGTGAAAATATATATATATTTTTTAATATTAATCAAGTCGAGTTGTCTTGATTTTACGATAGTTTCAGATCGAAATAAGAAAATGCGAATGACAATGACTTTAAAATAATAATTGTGACTTATGAAGTCATTGTGATTACCATTTTCATATTTCGATCTGAAATTATCGTAAAATAATTGTAAAATCAGGTATTAAGATCTAAAATTAAATTTCTCATATTTGGTATATAAATTAAATTATATTTTTGAAAACAACATAAAATCCTAATTTTATTTTAGGAAAGATTTGTCATTAGGATTTTTCTGAGTTCCTCATATGAAGAATCTTTTTCGTTCCTTGTGTAAATAGGTAATAACTATGAAATAGTAGCTATAACTATTTTTTTTCGAATTATTTTATTGCTCAGTAAATATATAGCTACATTATCATTTGTAGGGAGTTGGAAACTTAGTGAAAATTAAAATTATCCGATTTTATTCATTTTTGGTCAACTAATTGACGTCCTTTTAGTATTCGTCCGTTCATTTTGTTTTTAGTAAATTTCTGATCATTAGGAATAGTTAATTTACAAATACAATGTTTAATTATACGAAATTTTTGATATTTTGACATACATAAATGTCCAAAGATATGAAAAATATAAATATGTAAAATATGGTTTAGTAAAGTTATGAAAAATTCTCTACAGTACAATGTGCATTTAATTAATACGATTGTCCTTCATTTACTGAGTAAATCAATTCACAACTTCATCGAAGATAACGAAAAAGGCTGATGTGCTGGCAAGAAAAGAGGCTACGGTTGCTAACTCATCAAATATGATACCCCCAAGAAATTATATTAAAGAATCAATAAATATTTGGGAAAAACGATATTGAATTCTCAGTTGGGCAGGGCCGAATGGTAATCAACTCACAAAACTCAATATTCATGTAAGAAGAAGTCAGTGGACAATCTGTTTTGTTACGGTCCTTCGGTCCAATTTAGAAGATTCAGGATTTTGAGAAATTTCTTCGTGATGGATAAGTTGGAAGAAGCAGGCTTGATAAATTCAGCTAAAATGATTAAGTGTTCATTAGAAAATTATGGTAGTTAGGCTGCAATGGTCGCCTGGAAGACTACATCGGGTTTTTTGGTATGGCTTCAGTGCGTGAGAGAAAGTAAAGAATTAGTAGTTTCTTTACCTCTTAAATTAAATATTTAAAGTAAACTATATCAGTAATATCAAAATTCTAAACAAGAAATCCACTGCATAAAAAATATAAATAAAATTTTATAGTTATTATAGTTAGAGCTAAAACTAGAGAATTATCAATAAATATCTTGTAAAACTAATTGTAAATATTGTAAATGCCATCATAATAAGACATTCTATTTGAATATATAAAAAAAAGCAATCATTTCAAATTCACACAAATTTTTCACACATAAAATATTTCGTTCCACTTGACTTCAACATAAAACATAAATTTTTATTTTAAAATTTATAAAAAATATTCTTTTTACATTTATTTTAATTAATACTTTTCACTCCTTTTTTAAAAAATAAATAAATTTTGTGTCCTTGCTTTATTATTCTTAGTAAATTTTTAGTAAAACCTTTTAAATTTTTTTCTAAAAATCATTAAATTTAATTGCTTTTTTTTTTATTTATTTATAATTTTTTGTTGTTTTTATTGATTTTTATCAGTGAAATTGGATATGCGTTCAAAAAATTATGTACAAAAACAACAATAAAATTTTTGTTGTAGCATATATTTTTAAAATAATTTTTTTTTTTTGGGTTAAGTGTGTTTTTCTATAAACTGGTTCAATTTTTGTGGTCTCTTCATTGTTGTCTTGTTATGCTGCTTAATCAAAAACAAAACATTAAAATCTATAGTGAAAATGAAAATTTTTTAATGTTGTTTTATTTATGTTTATTTATGTGTTTTCTTTGTCATGTGGCTTTTTTTTTCTTATTAATATATTTTCATAATGATTTTTATAATGCGATATCACAGGTTTATTGTGGGTCCGACCTTTGAGCTCCTTTTGCAATAATATATTTCGTATATTAGAGAAAAGGGGACTTTTGATTTTAGATATTTATCTTCATTTTTTTTTCTGGTTCGATTTTGTTTACATTTAAATGACATAGTTTTTGTGTTTGTTTCTATGTTTTTTTTATGTTTTGAAAAAATCCGAGGGAAAATTGTATCTTTTTAAAAAATTTGAAAATCAAAGGTGACAAGAAAAACTGAACGGATTTGTGGTAACAAAAAAACAGTGAATAAAATTTGCATTTTATTTGGTGTTTAATAGTTTTTTATAATTTGTTTAAGAATCTCCATAGTTTTTGTAAATTTATAGTTTATAGTTTTGGATGCAATTAAAATTAAATTATTGATTTTAATTAGAAGACCGGGAATTACATTAAAATTAAATATAAAAGGATTTTTAATTCCGTTCTCATTGAAGTTTAACATTGAAATAGGCCATTTGGTTAAATTAAAATTATGTTCAGTAATATTTGAATATGTAAAGTTACTTTATCATAAATATGTCACTAATTATTGGTATAACAGCTTTGATTAGGTTCATTTATAATTTAAATTAAAATATCAGCATTTCCATAAAAAGGTTACACCGAAACCTTAATCAAATAAATGAATATTTATAAATTTCTTATGAGTTTAGTCGATTTGTTAACCAACTTTCATTCAAAGCAAGTTGTTTCCAATGCATTTAAAAATTTCGTCAAGAATGACTGAAAAGAATTAGTGTATCCTCTTATGTACAATGACCCAGGCTAATGATAATAATTGAACAAAATTTCTTCATTATTTCTCTTTGTTTTTTATAGTTCCTGCAGAAATTGATTGTTACCAGTTGCAACTTAAGCTATTAATCTAGATAAATAGTTTCATTTAGTTAGAAAGAGGGTGTCACTTGACCACTGGTGACTTAATAGTATACTTAATTAAAAAAAATAACAACTGTGTCCGTTTTAATGACTGCAAGTCGTTTCTTTCATCTATGACGATAACTATTCCAAATTATTGAATTTCCGAAAATATGATTAAATGTAACTTTGAAATTTATAAATCAAATCCTCTTGTTATTTCAGTTACATCTAGAAATTATTTATTTATTTTACTCTTACAACTAATAAAAACCATTGATTAACATTTTTTACCTTAATTTTCATTTACACCATCCAAAATATTTATTACAATGTAAAAATAAATAAAAAAAGTTGTCACAATTTAAAGTGATTTTTCATATTTTCCTTTTCCACCTTATTATTATTGTTTTATGGATTTTTATCTCGAGAATCAAATTCTTTTAGTTAAATTATACAACTAAAATCTCATGGGACGTTTACAAAACCAAATAATTTTTATACTAAAGTTTTACAAGACATTCTACAAGATTATTTTAACACTCGTCTCGACCGCTGATATCAAAAATGTTTCTTGTTTTAAAGATTATAATAATTTTCAATGTGTACTCCTGGCCTGATGTCATGAAGATTTTAACATTGAACGTTTTACAATGTTTTTTAGGTAACTTATATATAAAGTCCATTATTTTTCTTGTTCTTATTTACACAGACCTTAAGGTAGGGTTGCCAGGAAGATTATGGACCAACGAGGACATTGAACCTAAAAATTCCGGATTTTCCCGGACAATTCCACTTTAAAAAAAAAATAAGATAAAACTAAGAAATTATAACAAATTAAAGAAGCTTTATTCAAAATTCAAATGCTTTCAATATATATATAATGAAAAAAACATGTACATTATTATATTATTATTATTATATACTATAATAATTTAAATCTATATTTATCATTAGCCTGTACATTATTATACGGTATTATAATTAAAAATTATATTTATCATTAGCCTGTATTTTAGATAAAATATTGCTATCATTATTATTAATTAAAAAGTCGTAAAATGATTCACAGGTAAAATCTTGAAAATTAAATTTTGTTAAAATTATACCTTTGACTGTGTCTGGTAATAGTTTATTCCTCTCTTTTGTCCATTGAGTTTGAATTAAAGAAAATACTCTCTCTACGTCGGCGTTATGGCTTGGTATCGCAAAATAAAATTCGGCAAGCTTGAGTAATTCTGAATATAATTCACTGGAATTGCAGTTCCTAAAATATTCAGCTCATTTAGTATTTATATTTTTTTCTCTTTCCGGTTCTGATAATTGTTCCATGAAGTTTTTTAGGTTGCAAAATTGATTAAAAAATTTAGAATCATCAATACTAACTCCTTTTCTTTCAATATATAGTAAACAGGGTTCAACAGATGCCCAAGCAACATTGTCAGAAAATTTCATCCAAAAAAAACTTCAAATTCTTCAAATGGAGCTAGCCAAGATATGAGATATTCCAGCGTAACTTTGTAAATTGTATTTCTATATAAATTAAATTTGTTAACCTTTTCTTCAAGGCCAGCTTCTACAAGTCGCGTCAAAATTGATCTTATTTTTAACGGCGTGAAATTATCTAATCAAAATATCTAATCAAAACTGGGAACATTTTTAATGCCAAATGATTACTGGCATCTGTTTGAACGCTAATAAAAGATATGTTTTGTAAATCAGTCAGAACTTTTGATATAGAAAAAGGCCCAATTATATTTGTGATTATTGCAGTAGACTTAGTTCTGGCGCAAGACATATCTTTACAAATATCAGAATCAAAATACATTTTCTTATTTAATACCGTTGTACAATCAAGTGAATTAAATGATTGTTGGTGGCATACGGTATGGTATGCAAGTGTTGCTTCAGCAGCTTGTACATGTTTAAATTTAGATTTATTTACAATAAATGTATCTAAAACTGTTGATGATCTTAATGTACTCCGGACATTAACTGAATGTTTTTTGGATCGGATGTGCTCATCAATATCTGATTTGCCTTTATTTGCAAATCAGATATTGCAATATACCCTGTTAATATGAATATTATTTCTATCACTTTTTATATAGATTTTCTTTAAATTTTTGCAGAACTAAACAAATGATGAGCAAAATGAACGTTTTTGTTTAAATAATTTTACGTTTTAATTCATACTGCTGACATCTGACAGTAATAACATGTTCCCAGTAAGCTAAACATTACCATTGCACAGGCTACGCCTGTATAAACGAATTCCGATTGTATATGTTTGTTTTCTAATTTTTACTTCTGTAGTCAGAATGTTATATATTTAATAGTGATGTAGCAAAAATAAGTAATAAAATCAAATACCGGACAACTTGAAAAACTATCCCGGACGTTCCCCGTCAGGATAAAAAAGAGGACATGTCCGGGAAAATCCGGACGAATGGCAACCCTACCTTAAGGGATTTAATTTTTTTGTTTTTTTTTTATTTTCGATAAATTGAAGTAATTTAATACTTTTATATTTTTATAAGAAATTAAACAATTTTTTTTTCTGCTGTTTGTATTTATTAATAAGCAATTTGTTGTTCTACGTGGTTCGTTGAAAAATTTTAATCGTTATTACTTATATTTTCTTGGTCAATCTCCTGCTTATGAATGTATAAAAATAAACGGATACAGAATATAAGATAACGTTATAGAAATAACGTTACTAATGTACAGCTATAACTTTACAACAAATATTCATGGTAACGTTTAGTAAATATTAAAATTTACTATTACTTTTGTATGGGCTATATAACTTTTCTAGTAACATTACGTTTGTAGGGGCCCAATATTAAATCCAATACAATTTTTTCGTTATTTAGATTAATATTGCCTACACTCAAATTGTTCCAATATCAAAGGTTATTTTGAATGATTTGTATTTTTATGCTGGTACTTTGACTATGATTTATTTACATTATTTCAATTTGAATTCTTGAAGAAAACTATAAATAACTTGCTCCAAGATAAATATTTTAATCATTCACAATAAAAAGTTCAAATTTTGATTGATTTATTAGTTTTGAGGACCTGAAAATGACTTTAACAAATTTTTTGTGTCTGTTTGTGGTTGTGGTCACATTTTTGATTTCAATCTTTTTGAAAAACGAACGAAAATTACAAAATTAAATTTTCATATTTTGTACTTTTATATTGAAAAACTGATTCGATAGAAATTTTGGTGTTGACCCTTGACATTAATTATAAAAGTCTTATTTTATTCGTTAGATGAATGAATTGAAAGACGGAAATTTGAGAGGGAACAATGCTAAATGAGTCTACTTTTAGCATTGTTCCCTCTCAAATTTCCGTAATCATAAAATTCGTTTATGATAAACATGTCGCGGTCAATCTCAACTCAACCAACAACTTTATGATTAATTTACACTCTTCACTGAAATTCTGTCTTACTGAACTCCTATGTAACGTTATGTGTTTGGTCATAAGATATAGAAAATGATAACGTTATTAAATAACGTATGGTTTTTATATAAGTTCTGCATCTCGTTTTTAATAATATGAACCAATTTTAATAAGATTAAAATTAAAGAACCAATAATGCTACAAAATTTCGATTGAAATTGATTTACAATAAAATTCAATTAAATAAAAAATTTCAATATAAAATTAAATTTAACATACAAGAAAATCTTTAGTAATCCATAATTATCAGTTGTTTGAAAAATGAAATTAAAATTATAATTTATATAGAAAAATACATTTAAAAAAAATATATTTATTATTTTTTATATTATAATCTAAAAATTTGGGTTTTTTTTTTATTTATTTAGATCCGATCAAGGAATTTCTTTTTTGGTCTGAGTCTGAGGACATCTGTAAAATTGAAAATGAAAAAAATGGAAAAAAAAAAAATTTCTATTTTGATGACATCAAAAAATACAAAATTTCTAAAGATTATTTTCGATAAATTTATTGAAAATTATTTAGATGAAAAATATAAGAATTCATAATTTTAATCTGATAGAAAAATAATCCCTTTTTATATAGGATAAAAAAAAAAAAATTCTAAGGAAATTATCAAAAAAATAAAAAAAATTAATTTTCTGTGTGGGCATTTTTTTTTTATGTAAAAGATTCTTTCTTAGATTTTTTAATCTGACGATTTAGGTATTTCGTTTATATGACACATAATGACAGTTTAAAATATTTACAATTATTGAAGTATTTTTAAAGTGAATATTTCAAAGAATGTTGAATAGAATCATCATATTAAATTTAATTTTTGATGGACATATTATTGCTTCTGAAGAGAAACAATTTGTTGGTATGAAGAAGTTGTTTTTTTAAGTTCTCGAATTTTTCGGTTTTTGACATTGAAATATTATTCTACAATGTTTTTTTAGTAAAAAAAAAATTACTAACAAATTAGATTTTAAATATAAATCGTGGGATTTAATTTGTAAATTTAATATCTGTTAAATATTATTCTAATTATTAATTTATTAATTTTCAATAAAATTATTATTTAACAAGTTTACGACCAAATGTATGTATCATGCTGTTCTAACTGACAATTGATAACGTTAATGGTATTTTTAGAATTTCAATAACTATATGTAACCCAATATTAATACTACTTCTTCGTTAGGTCCCTATCTATTGCGATTGTTGGCTAACATTGGCTTGGAATTTTCTTTAGACATAATTGCCTTAATGTTAAACCATTCCTTTAGATTGTACGCACAAGACACTCTCGTTTTTATCCCTACTTATTCTGCCTACAATTTTGCCTTGTAATATTTTTCATTTCTAATGATGTGTCCAAGGTAGCTGAGTTTTGTTTCTTTGATTGTACTGATTATTAATGGTTTTCTTTTCATTCTTATTCAATAGTTCTATTTTTAAAACCCTGTCAGTCTACTTGATCTTAAATATTCTTCTATGTGTCCAACATTCAAACGCTTCAATTATTCGTTAAGCACATTTCTTTAACGTTCAAGCATTCTACACGTTTACACGTTATAACATTTTCAATTTTATGGTCAGGTTTCATCCACTTATTACTCATTACTCAATTTCATACAATTTTTAAGTCGAATTCGATTTCATTAATTCCTTTTTTGAATATTTGTTCCCAGTATGCATTAAACAATTATATAGATAGGATGCATCCTTGTCTCCCACTATTAATACATTCCAAGTATTCAAAATTTTCACTTGGTTCATAGTGCATATAAGCTCGGTAGTGCATATATTAAAACCATTCTACTAATGATTTTTTTCTAACTTTATACAAACTGTATTGAAACTTTGTTGACATATATTATGGACTGCTTCAAATTCTCATCACTGATAAGCAAATAACTTTCGCGGATGTAAAATTGTAGTGCTTTGATATATTAATTTGTCACATTTTTTTGAAGTTTCAAATCAGTTACGTTGTCAAAGCTACTATTAAAATCTAGTGAGTAATTTCTTTAAAATATTTAATGTGAGTCTAGTTACAAGTTTAATGTTACTCTAGTTACTAGTTTAATATCTTTTTCGTTATATTTAACAAAAAAATTGACTTATTTTAATTATGACTTTTTAACTCTAGTCAGACTACTGACTCTAATATTATGACATTAATATTTTTCCCCCTACATAAATCCACAATAATTGAAATTTTTCTGTTTAAATAAATTCATAAATTTATATGAAAACCAATTTAATTTATATGATGGTTCCGGAAGTTATTAGCCCATCATCATATTTTTAAAAGCGTCCAAATTACTCAAAAACCAAAACCACCTGAACTGTAACCTAAAAATTATCTTTGCTAAGCAGCAAAAAAAAACAAAATTATAACAAAAAAAAAACTATTTATATAAATACAATTTTAGAGTGAAACAAATTTATTTAACAACATGACTTTCAAGAATCTGACAAGTGGTTTTGTTGTTGTTATGTTTTTTTTTTTTTTTTCTTCTCTCTGGTTTGAAATCTTATAAGTACTCAGTTGGCGTATTTAATATGTTGTTTGTTGTTACATATATTATCTGAAAGATACAATTTTCAGGTTTGTTGTTTTTTTGTTTTCGAAAAAAATAATAAAATAAAATTTATAAATTTTTTTTTTAAAGATTGGAATTTTCGCATTACATAAAAATAAAGTTTTTATTTTTGTTTGGAATAAATCAATCTTTATATGTTTAACATTTATTATTGTTGATGGGTTTTTCGTTTTCAAATATTATTTTGTAACATTCTCGATGTTCGATATTTGTTGTATATATTTATTTAATGTTGACTGTTGAATTATTTTAAAAAAAATAGTCTTGTTCAAAGATGATCACACATATCTCATTCATAATTCATTCAAGTGATGAAGTGATTTTACAAGGAAAGAACAGATTTTCTTCATATAATATTTTAGTTATCTGTGATGGATATATAATAAAAATTGTTTACATTGAAAGTGTGGATGCAGTTGATTTTTCACAGAGAAGTGACATATATAATATAAAATGTCAATTTTGTATTCATTTTGTGTGACTTATTGAAGACAACTAGACAATCGATATTAGTTAAAGATGGATTTATTATATAATAATATTTTAATTTATATCAAATTTATATGACTTTGAATTATATAGTGGAATTGACACTTGTTGTTATACTTGTAGAAGGACTATGAATGAATCCGTTTTGCAGATCGCGAATAAAAAGAGAGAAAAGTGTATTTACGTGCAAAAGAATTGTCAATGATAATTTTCTACCAACACTGTGGGAAATAAATGTTAAATATTTGGACAATTGCTAGGAATATAAAATTATTGAAAAGTAAGGAAAAAATGAAGCATATTTACAAGAAAATTGATTTTCAATATTTACATTATTTCATAAATAATCCTTTCATTTCATAAAGGATCACTCACTATTAGTGGCAGCTTGCTTTTTCTGTTACGTTACCTTTTATCATCGACGAAACTATTAAATTCAAAATTCAGACTTTTTTATGAAAGTATTTTTAATTATTTTGATAATCCGTGATTCTGGAGGTTTAGAGTGGTGCAAATCACCAATTTTTTAATCTATATAGAAAGAATGATCAATAAATTTAGTGATTAGTAGTCAAAATGGGATTTGTTAATTAATGGTCTTATATTTACTTCCATTTGATTAACTTTTTATCAATTATTTTCTATATTGAACTAACTTAATTGGATTGTGGAACACATCCTCTGCGACTGCGAGGCTGTGGCCCGTAAAAGGCTTACACACCTTGGTAAAGGGTTTCTATGTCCTAACGACACCATAGGTCTGGCCGTCAGGAAGATTCTGGGTTTCTATAGGAGCCTGGATATCAACTAACTATCAATAGTTGGGTTAGCACAATAGTTCTATCTAGATCGCAGTCTAGGGAGGTTTATCCTCTGCCTGAACGACCCCATTATTCCTAATGCTAATCCTAACTTAATTGGATAAAACGATAAAATTATTTCCAATTACGAATTATTGTAAAGTTAAATTAAAAAAATACCGAGCTCACATAAAATCTAAATACTTGACATTCTTGAATTTCACTGGAAATTGCCAAAAATTATAATTTAATTCTTACCATCCCTGGTCAGTGTATATAAACATTATTTTGATTGGCAGCTCACGGCCTCATAAAACATAATTTTTTATATGATGTATTTAGCTTTAAAATATATAAATTTATAAAATTCGATTCGAAATTTTCATATTAAGTGCTTATAGTTTCTATATTAATAATGAAAATTTGTGTATATATAAATTTATATAAACAAACATTTTTATTTTTAACGGACTTAGCAAAAATTTTGAAATTAATTTTAAAATATTTTCAAGGAAATTGGATATTATTTCAGATTCTATTAATAATATTTTTATTAATGGGATATGGCAAAATGTATTACTCGGCATTTATATTTAGGATGTACATTACTAAAATTCCATTTTGTTTTTCACTTTGAAATTTCTTTTCATAAACCTTACCTTTCGAAGCACAAAAAGTGTTTTACTGAATTTGATATTTTTGATGTTGTAATCAATTGGAATACTTGATTTAAAGAATTCCTTAAATGAATTTTATTACTGATGTTACCAAAAAGTTCACAAATAACTTGAAATATTTATTAATCATTTTTTTGGAAAATTAGAATTATAAAATTTCAATTCTGGTTTGAACATTTTATTAAAATCATTTTGTACACAATTTTCAAAAGATATTTCATATTGCAATGGCAAAGTTATCAGATACTTGTTAAATTATTACCCGAAATTTTATATGTTTTTTTTGCAATATAGCATTAACGTGTAAATAAACATTCATAAATTCAGTACGTAACCTTTAGTTTTTATCTTTTTGGCTATATACAAAACATTTTATGAAACTATATAAAAAGTTTTTATGTTGTATTAAATGTTGTAAGAGAGCATATAAAAATAAATATTGCTTTTTTTTATTAAAAGATAATACGTGACTATATATCCTTGAAAGGATTATGTTATATTTGTAGTTTTTGGGTTAATAATGATATGAAAACATATCATAATTTTGTAATATGTATTTTCAAATATAATTTAGAATAAAAATGTTCAAATTGAAGTGTGTAATTGAGAATCAAACCTTACACTTTGATGTTACTAAAAAAAAATGACATTTGGTTGTGAAATATTTATGAAATTAATGATATCATTATTAATTTAATAGCGGAAATTCTAAATCAACTTTAAATCCCTACGCAAGGCTACGTTAAGCTTGAAATTTATATGAAACTATCATTAAAATTTAATTCTTTATATATAGTTAATATAATTTTTACATATGTAATTCTATGTTTTTTTAAGCTAATAATGTTGGAAAAGATTAATTTTATGGTTATGCATGGCAGAAACTTTATTTTGTGATGTATAAGTCCAAAGATTTGGTAATCTCACAGTTAAGTTTTTACGCTGAGACAAAATAGTTGACATGGTCATTAGGAAATTTCTATTACATACAAATTTCATACAGAAATTGTAATATTACTGCTGTAATATTAAAAATTGATTTAAAATTGATTTATGTTAAAGTATGTCTGAAATTGTTTATAAATGAGTGTTCCAAAAAAAAAATTATCAACTTATAAACTTTTATAAGTAACTTATAAACTTTTAAAATAAATTATTTTTTCCACATTTTAATTTTTTTGATCAATTAATTTCTTTATTCTTTCACTTTTTACAAAAATTTATATTCCGAATTTTTAATATTATTTACTTTAAAACAAAATTTCAATTAATTATGTCATTTCATTTATCGCTCGAAACATTTATATTTATTACTATATGGAATTGTTAATCGTGATGAAAGTTTTGTGTCAGACAGATAACATCACTAACGTTATGGTGTGTATACCATAAAAACTGTGCACTTTTAAGTAGATAAAAAAACTGGTTTTAATAATATCCACCTATATTTATATGATGTTTATGTTAAAGTAGCATAAAAATTAAAATTGTTACATACTCGTACCTATACGAACATATAGATATATTTTATGATATGGGATTTTACATATAAATATTTTTTTTGAATTATTCAATTAATTTCAAATTTAATTTTATATTATACTTTATTGTTATGTTAAAATGGTTTTGAAAAGAAAATATGCCAAGGAAATAAAATAAAATAATTTAAATCATTTTTTATTATGAAAAATAAAAATTATAACTCCATGGTCCAATTAGGTTCCGATAGTGTTAAATAGGGAAAATATAGATCTAAAAGAAAATAAAGATTGCAGATTTTTAATAATATTTTGACTTTTAAAATCGTTATTCTCTTCTAAGGCACTCTGTATTTCTTTTTTTGGAATTTCTTTCTGTAATTATTTGTTTACTTAATTTATGAAGTGAACAATATTTTTTCAATAATTATACAAGGAAATTTAATGATAAACCAAAATAAAAGTTCTTGGAATATTTTTATAGAACAGAAAATCAATTTTATAGATTAAAATTTAGATGATTCAGAATTTTTAAATTTGTATAAATATTTATTATATTGTTTTTAAATAAGGAAATATTTATTAACTAAATGTTTATCGTATGTTAAATATGTTTAGAATAAATTTTTTGGAATGAGTGTAAATATAAAAACAATTTGCAATTTTGAAATAAGGAAATGTCAAATAATTAGGTAGCTACTACGTTGTTAAACATTTCATTTTTTTACAATTTCTTCTTAGAAGAACATATAAAACAACTCGGGCTTTATACTATACAATTTTGACTTTCAATATGTTAAAAATTGATAAGTTACACAAATTTGACTTTTAATAAACTCTACTTGAATATTAATTATAAATTTCAATAATTTTCATATTATACTTAAGTTTTCCATTAAAACTTCTACACCTTTTCCAATTGTAATTAAGAAAGTATCAATTGTAATTCAGAACATTTTAACATTGGATCTTTCATTACGAAATAAATATCCTCCTAACCGCAACACACATAATGGCGTCTCATTTATTGCTACATATTTCAATGGTAAGTTGTATTATCTGCCGCAATCTCTAAAAATTTACCAATTGATTACACATTTTTTGCAAGTGATTGTACCTAACATTCGCTAACTATGAAGGAAATTAACATCTTCTACGTTCCATACATAAAATTTTTGTTGTGGAAAAAGCTGCAAATCGACGAATGTTGAAATGTTCTGAATTACAATTGGAAAAGGTGTAGTAGCTGACACAAGTTAATAACTTTTTGGAAAATTTTAGAAAAAATAATTTTGATTGAATTGTCGAACGTTATTGTAGGTTTTTTTTAAAAATGTATCTTAAATTATTTAATTATGATTAGCAATATGATTTCTATGTAAATATTGTATTTTTAATTTAAGAAGAACTAATTTTTAGTTAACATTTTTCGAATTCTTTCTACAACTTGATTATTCTGCCTTCTGTTATATCAAAATTTGAAATATTGAGCTAATATTATCTAATACTAGACAAAGAAATAAATTCATAAAGGATCCAACATCGATTCTCATACGTAGGATTCCATAAATGACATTTTATCTTATTAGATCTCACTGAACCAACTAATCAATTTCTTAATCGAATCTATAAAGATTGGATGTCTAATTCCCTGCCTTGTTATATACCAAATCATTGTAAATATGTAATTATACAATCATAATAATTATACATTTAATTATTTATAATTAAGATTTTATTTGATAAAAAAAATTATACATTTAATTTATATTTAATTAATTTTAACTTAATCATAAAAGTACATTTAAACCAAATAAAATAAATTAACTAATAAATTTTAATTATAATTATTATTACATAGTAGTTATAAATAAAAACATTACACTAAAAAGAGAAAATTTAATCTATAAATAAATTATTTTATTACTTTAAAAAAAAAACACTGAAATATTTGGAAAGTAAATAAGTTTTGAACTGCAGATACATTCCCTTTCCCAGAGATACAAACAAAATTATTGTAATAAAAAATGAAATTAAATTCAAACTATAATAATAACAAATCATTAGAAATCAATAAAAACAAAAAAATTAAAAGGAAATTTAAATTACCCAACAAAATGTTCTGTAAAATAATTTAATGGTAAATAGTAAAAAAATTTATGTACGCAAATAGCATAAAATTGTTGAACATTAAAATGATCGGCATTTATATTAGATTTTAATTTTATTCAGTGTCGAGTAGAAAAGTATAGACAGAGTCAGAGATGCCGGGTGATAGGTGAATTTATCTACATGTAATATTTTTTAGTACCTGGGAAATTAATGAAAATTTTTGAAATAATAAAATAATTTAGTTAATTTGTTTATAATGTTTTATAATTTTGTATATAATTTTTTTATATAATTAAATAATTATATGAAAATTACAATATTTCCATCTTTATTGGTCATAATTAGAAAATCATTTTTCTATAAAATTCATACATAGTTAAGATTAAGAAGATTGTAAGTATATTCATTAATTTAATGAGATGGGCACGATTTAAGGCTATAGAAATAACCAAATTTAAGCTTAAAGAAATGCATATATTTGAATAAGGTTTAGTTAAAAAAATGTTACCAGTTATCGGCATATTTATGGAGTAAATAAAGTTTGTGTATAGTTTTTCATACCAATAAAATCCTTTTAAATGTTTTTACATACAATTTAACATTCTGTTAAATTTTTATGTTAATAACTCAATTAAAGTTATGAGAACTTACTTATGGTAACTGGGTTGCGATATCGATAATATGAACTAAAGCATCGCCGTATTTATTTAGTGGCATGTATACTTAAGAGAAAAATATTATTGGTTTATTTTTGACGTGTAAAATATAATTTTAAAATGGCACTATTGCAAATACATTTTTGACTGTTTTAATCTACAGTGACTGTCAGCATGGATTTAATACAAAATATGATAAAAATTTGTATTAATTTTAAAGTTTAATACAAAATAAATAGCTGTTAAAGAACTATTTAAACAAAATTGTTAATTTTCTTTATAACTGTTAAAACAAAATTATAAAATATAAAAACTAGTACATAAATTAGCTAAAAAGAAGCACTTAAGTATCAATTTCATAAAATTACATGCTTCATTTAATTATAATTTGAACTAACCGGCTAAATATATTTCTATCAACACAATTTAATCCAAAACAAATACAAATACTTTTAATTATCAATCCATTGACTTTGAATCTATTAAATAATAAAATAATTAATTTTTTAGGCTATTAATACTTTTTATTTATATGATTAATTATTAAATGACCGGATATCGACAGCGTAAACTATCAAATTAACTATTTATTTAAACATTCAATTATGTTTATTGTTATTTAAAAAAAATTTATATTTCTTAATAAAATTATAAAACATTTTTCTATCGGGTTTTTTTATGTTGTTGTTTTCATCATTTTATTTAATTTATTTATTTTTATTTTTATGCAAATATAAAAAACAAATTCCAAATTATACTTAAAAGTAATCAATCATTACTTAATAGAAATATCAATAATAATAGTAAACAAAAAAACATAGAGAAATTAAAATGATATTTTGAAAATATTTATAAAAAACAAAAATTATATAAATAAATATTTAACTGATGAAATTTACGAATTAATTGATTGATTTGCTGATTAATGTTGGATTCATTTATTAATTACATTTATTTAAAATTTACATAACTGAAAAATTAAAGATTATTGATCTTACATTTTTAATTTTTTAACCCATCATTACTATCGTGTATTTGTATTTTGTTCGATTACTAACCATGGGTGTATTTGACCCATTTTAAATTCAATTGAATGACGAACAACGAACCCTAAAATTTATGAATTCAATTATTTTAATATTAACCCTACAATATACACCGAAACCGATATAGGTTCAATTAATTTATTAATTATTTTTATATATAAAGAAAGATTACTTTATTCTTATGTAGTAATTCGGGAGAACCCATGTTAAAAGCGTATTTTTTGAGACACAACCTTATGGAATATAATTTTAGAAAGGTGAAGCTAATAATAAACTAAAGCCAAAGCTAATAATAAAAAAATATATACTAAAACATGAATTATAATTCATATTAGTCAATTTTAATTCAGAAAGTGTCAATTGTAATTGAGAATATTTGGTTCAAAACTTTGCAGGTACTGGCATGATGGAACAAAGAATGGTCAACTTGGAGAATATAATAGATGATGCCAAAAACACTATGGCAATCACTCATCGTGCTTTAAAAATGAATGACATGCCTGTCGGTTGTTAAGTGCAATTTAACGTTTGCTGAAAGTCTGAATGTCTTAATTTAATAATTTACATAGAATAATATTAACCATAAGTTTCTTATCTTCTATGTAAATTTTAATATTGTTTATATAAATCCATTCTTAAACGTTTAAATATCATTAAGGCTTTCTAAAATTACAATTGATACTTTCTGAATTACAATTGACGCTTTCTGAATTAAAATTGATACTTTCTGAATTACACTTGGAAAAGGTGTAGATTTTGTAACGTTTTAATTTTTTTAATTGGGTGGATTGCACCCAAACCATGGCAATACCGGGTTAATTAAATTTATTTATATTTCATTACCTCATAGAATTTTAAGTTTTTGATTCTTTATTCTTCGGTTTTCTATTAAATATATAAAGTTTTAAAAAATATATCCTTTTATAAAAATTAATCTCTTCGAAAAATATAATCATTTTTATACTCAAAATAAAATCAACCAAAATCCTTAAATACAAATTCTTATAAAAAGAAAATAAAGAAATAAAAAAATAATTTGCACAACATAAATTTTATCCAGAAAATTATCAATTCAAGGACTATAAATCTATGTCACACTAAATTGTACGATACTAAGAAATAATCATAGAAATTGTAATAAAATATCCTTTTTGTATGTGGCGCGGATTATAACAATGATGATTATATTGCCAAAATATGGAAAGTATTTTTTTTTTATTTAAACATGCAATTTTCTATAGTATAGAAGAAATTACTTACAGAAAAAAAAGAATATAGAATTAAAAGGACGAAAAAAATATATGAAAAAAAAACGTAGATCGTATAAATTATAAAATACTTAAACAACACAAACTGATAAATAAATAGAAAATATTGGAATTTTTGATAAGAGAACTTGTAAAGTTAAAAATTTTCTATAATATATTTTCAAAGCCATACAAAAAGTACACCTCAATGATTTTTATCAGGAAATTGGTTTTGTTTTTGTTACATTATCCTTTTATGAACATTATAATCAGAAATTTTAACGTATGCATGAAATAAAGGACTAAAATAAAAAAAAAAATAAAAAAAATAAAAGATCTTCTTATTCTGACACATTTTTTATCCTTGTTATTTATGATGTTAAAATAGTACTGATCAAAATTTTAGTATTTTTCCCTATGACAAGGACGAAATTTGAATATTTTTTTTTGTTTCTTTGTTTTGTTGCACACACACACACATAGGTACACACACAAAAAGGGATTTTAAAAGTGAGTTGTTACTTTACGTATATAGTCCAATTCTAATTCAAATAAATAGACATAAACAATGCAAATTGTTGTGAATGGGAAAATTGTTGAAGGTTCGAAGAATGGATTTAAATGCAGAAAATATTTACATAATTTTTTTTTTTTTTTGAAATTGGTTTAGTGTTAAGGATATTAAAGGTAAAAAAAACAACTAATTTTTATATATATTATAAAAAAGGGGAATTCTATGACAAAGGAAGATTTTTTTTCATATATTTTATTTTATAACCAGATAATTCAAAAATTTTGTTTTGTAGTTTTTTTTGATTGTGAATAAAATTAATACACTATTAAAAAAATTATTTGATTCTAGAATTACAATTAATGTTGTAGTAGATTTTTTAAGGATTAAATCAATTTTCATGATTTTTTTTAAGATTTAACAGATAATTTGACAAAATTCAATTTGAATCTTTAATTGGTAAGATATTTATTGTAAAAATGGACTCTTTATATTGAATTTGGACATCTAACTTTTCATAAAAATGGTTTCCTGAATCGACATTTTTAATAAATTTCACTGAATTTCTGGAAATTTAATGTTATGGAGATTATTTATTTAGGTTTATAACATCCAACGTGTCAGTATTGTAAACATAAAACATCAATTGCCCCTTAAAATTAGTGGGAATAATTCTGATTGAATTGCTTTTTAAATTTGGAAAGTATCAATATAATTTGATTCAGTAAAAATATAAAAATTTCATATTGAAAAATGCATAAAGTTCACGTCTCTTCAGTTCATATAAAGGTTAAAAGTTAAATTTCAATATTAAATATATTAAATTTTGAAAAAATAACTTAATTGATATTGAAAATCGCATTTGAAAATGTAATTTCAACTTCAGATTTAAAGTAATTAACTTCTGAACTGAATTAAGTTAACACAATAATCTTTTAAATTTTATAGACTACATTTTTTTACAAAAATATTTACAAGAAATTTTAGATTCCTAGGAAAGAATTTTTTTTTTCTGATCATTTTATACACAAATATCTTTTACATAAATCTATTTATATTGTAAATTCCAAAATACTTCATATAAGTAACTTGATAATACCAGAAATTTGATATTTTATATATACATAGAAGAAGACTGTAAGTAAATTTTATGTAAAATGAAGAATAACAAAATTATCTATGAAAACCAGATTTTTAAAATTTAATAATCTTTTCAATATTTTCAAATATTTCTTTTTAATTAATATACAATTAATTAATTTTTTAACAGTGTACCTACAATGAAATATGGAAATAGAAAGGATTGAATTATATTTACAAAGGTGTTTAAATAAATCTAATATTTTTTTAAAAATTATTATCATAAAAACATAAAAAAACAATTTTTTAAATGAAAATACTTGAAATATAATTAAATAAAAATATTTTTTTTTCTTCTATTCTTACCTCTCTAATAAAATTAAATATCCTTTCTGTTAAAATCCATAAATATGAAATATTCCAAAAAATTTTTTGGTTTACTATTTATCGAAAATTTAAATATTTATTTTTCACAAAATTTATTTAGGACACTAAAACTGATAAAATATTTAACTGAGAAAATTTTTTTAAATTTAACATTTTAAAAAAAAAAAAAATTATAATATTTTATTAATTTTTTTCACAGATAATTTTATTTATAATTTAAATACAAATTTTTATTATTCTTTTAAATTTTTTTATTTATTTATTTGGTTATATATAAATCAAAATAAAAATAATAATTTTTCAATTTAACACACAAGACTATAAAATTTACGTATCCTTTTTTTCGAAATAGAAATTTAAAAATTCGTTGTAACGTCTACCACGACCGACGGTTACATAAAAACTAATTTTCATTTAAAAAAAAAATTGTTTGAAATGTTTTCGGCGGAGGATTTAATGTTGTGTGTGTGTGTTTTGTTTGGTCGTCATCACAGCATGAGAAATCGAGAATATAAATAAATACTGAAAATAAATAAACTAAAAGATACACGCATCGCATATACAATATAAAAAGAGACTCGAATTATAATAAACAGAGAAATTACGAGTATCGAAATTTTGAAGAAGAACATAAAAATGCATAATATTTATAAATGATTTCTTGATGTAGCATGTAGGAGAGTTTCTGAGTGTATATTCAAATTCAATTATTTGAAAATCGAGAATCGATACTCGAAATTTTTACGAGACTCGTTACTATAGTTTAGTTTATAGATTGTATCTTCATTGATATGTAAATTTTATTCATTTTATTCTCTATCTAATCGCTATCCACTTCATCATCATCCCCGTCCGCTTCCCTGTCCCGTTCCCAGTTCACTATCAAATTTATCATCAACAATTCGAATATACTCAAATCTCTCCTCTGTGAAATGCATTTATGATTGGAATATGTAATTAAACTGCAGTGGAAGTGGAATTGTTTTTCATAGCAGAAGTGAAGTGAAGAAGTGAAGTGAACAGATATTCGATTTGGGGAAAATCAGAGAAATGATTCGAGATAGCAGAGAGTTAGTGTTAAACTGTTTTTATATAGAACTCTAATGTTGAGATAATTTTTGATAAAGGAGAAGCACGTGTATTGAATTAGTTTGTTGAGTCTTTTAAAGTAAAGATACTGAATTTTTGTTAACTTATTTTAAATTATAATTTTTAATAATATTTCGAGATTATCCAAATTTATGATTTCTTATAATAAATTTAAATAAATATTTCATTTCAGTACATTAATTTCCAAAAAAAATTGAATATCGTTTTTTTCACATTACAAGAAATTTATGGTATCAATTTTATGTTTAGAAAAATATTAATGTTTTTATTACAATATTTTAACATAGAATAAATATTTTCAATTTATACAATAGATACAAACTAGATAAATATTATTATTTTATTAAAAATAACCTCAAGTTATTTAAAAATAAAAAAAATACGTAATAAGAAAAGAATTCCTTTTCCCCCACAAAATATCTTAAAATTGAATATCTTTTAATAATTTTTTTTTTACCCCAAAATTGAAATACACTTTATTATTTTAACTCCAATTTTATACTACTAATAATAATAGGGTTTTTTTTTTGTTATAGAAATTCCTTTAAAAAGGATAATACATAAAATTTACCTATCCTATATAACAAATAAACTTTTGAAATAACTTTGTATATACGAAATATTTTAGAATAAAATTTAGCATAAAAGTTTATGTGAACAGAATTTCAAGTTTTAAAGTATATTGTATAATAATTTTATTTTTCAAATTTTTCAATTTAATGAAACGTTTAGTTATTGAAGAAATATGTTTTTTTTATGTTCTATTAACTATAAATATATTTATTTTTCAAATAGAAATTGTCCTGATATTCAGAATAAGAAATATTTTCAAGGAAATGCTAAACATGCAACTCTCAGGTTGATGGTTATATTTAAAGGTTGGTTTGAGGGTAAAATTAGGTAAATTTTTTAAATTTATTTGGGTATAAATAAAATTTAAATTTCCATTAATCAGGAATTTCGGTTTCAATCAAGAATTTAACTAAATTTTCTGTAGTATAATTTGTTTTTCATTATACTTATTACGTTTGATATTATGTTCTCCAGCATCTTTTCAGCGAATTCTAGATTTAACTGGAACATTCAAATATAAATTCAAAAACGTTACCGGTTAAATTTAATCTTAATTAAACTGGTAAGACATCACTTACTTGTGGTTGCTGTAAGACCATCGACGAAATGGATAAAACATCCACGAACTGTTCTCTCAAAATAATCTTAGACCACACATTTAAATTTAAGAAACTTGCATAACTTGCAGGAAGCAGGCATATTAAGTCATGCTAAAATGATTAAGTTCATAAGAGAAGTTGTTGTTGTTGTAGCAGCGGTACAACAAACGTCATCATTACAATTATTTTTTATTTTTATGTTGGTAAAATAGGTCCAGGAAAGCCGCCACTTCTTTGGGCTTCTTCCATAGGTCAGTTATTTTTAATCTGGTTGGTTTTACTGAAAGGTATGCTGTGTCATTGCAGAGTGGACAACTATCGGATAGTGATGGGTCTATCCGGTTCATATTGGTGTTTAGGATTTTACACCAGCCGGATCTTAGTTGCGATAAGGTTGTTCTTGCTATTCTTTTGGAAGAGATATTTCTTCTACTGATATTGTAGGTATAAGAGAAGTCGGTAGAATCGACACGCTACAATGAGACAAATTATAGCCAACTGGCAAGCACAATGGGCTGCGGACCTTTTAATATGTCTTCAGTGCGAGGTGGGAAGTATAGAACCCTATCCCTGAAAATAAACTAATCATATTCAAACAGTAATAAAGAGTAGAATAAAATTTATTATATTTGAGAAGATTTGTATTATTAAACATTTTTATACCTCGTTCTGCAGAGCTACTTTTTTTTTTACTATATTGCACTTTTTTATATTGCTACTTTTTTTTTACTATATTGCAGCAGACAAAATACTTTACTATAATTCAATCTTCAAAAATCTTCTTAAATAAATCTTTTTATAGTACGGGGCACGTGCGATATGTGAAATAATCTAAAAAAAAACTGAAAATTATGATGTTATGAATTAAAAAAAAATTTAAATTTAAAATTTTTATTATTACATTTATTAAATCTTTTATGAACACTTAATTAAATTTTACCCAAACATAACTTAAAAGCTAAATTTACTATAGAATAAAAAAAAACGAATTCATTTAACATTTTTGCTTTGAATTTTTCTGACCACTGGATCACTTAATAATTCTATCAACACAATTTAATATTAACATTTTTTTTTTTCATCCTAATAGTTTTAAATCTGATTAAACTTTTAAAATAAACAAAACAAAAATATCTAAGTTAATTTGAGGTGGGCTAAATTTGTAAGCTAAAACGTATACAGATTTTTTTTTTTAAAGCATTTTTATCGCATATTTGAATTAAAAGTTGGTTTTTTTTTTCGTTATCTAAATAAATAAACAAGAAAGAATTTTAGAAAAAGTTTATTTAAAAAAACATTAACAAAATTTTCAATTTAAAAAATAAAAACCAAAATTAAAGAAAAATAAATTTTATTTCTATATGTTAAATTTTATTTAACGAATAAATAATAAATTTATAGACCTAATATCGCTAGCTATGTTGTCGTCGTCAGGAAATAGTCTTCATATATAAATATTTTAGCACAACTGCGGGTGCCATTCTTGTTTGTAGGGAGGTTCATAAGCATAAATATTTCATAAATTAATTAAAAGAATTTAAAGAATCTTTGGTTGCAATAAGATTAAGTATGCAGAAATTAAGAAAAAAGAAAAGAGAAATGATTTAAATTGTCGCCACCGAGTCATATTTTTTTTTTGGCGGAACAAGTTTAATGAAAAATAAAGGCAGAAGAATTGTAAAATTTATTGGGTTTATTGCAGAGATTGTTACAATTCTAATATGTAAGGAAATTAAATAAAAATTATGGAAATGTTAGAGCAATAAACACATTTGCTACTTAGTTGTATAATCAATGCTACTGGAAATGTGGATGGGATGGATGGGATAGATAGATAGGAATTTCTGAAAGATTCATAACATAGTCTAGAAATATGTTCAACACAAGAAGTCGTGGCGGACTGAGCTACACGCTATTTCGAGCCGGCCTTAGAATTGGTTGCTAATACTGAAATGATGCTTGGTTCATTTATGAAGTTTGAATTATGTGCAGTTTGAATTAAAATGGATGCATGTATGATATGTATAGTGATACAGAAACTACACACTACTCTCAAATTCTTCTCTACAAACTCTTTAACAGATTCATAATTTACAGATTTCGGATTTCGAGTAATCTGTCGACTATGAGAAAATTTATTCAAACTTTTAAAGGTATTTGTACGGTTTTATCGAAATCCGTAATTACGATGTTTAGAGACTCCCAGACTGTAAAACTAGGTGCACCGTATTTTAAATGCTAACTGGCTTATCATTTCGTTAACATGATAAGCAATGTTGCCAAATAAGTTTTTGGTAAGTAATTTTTTCTTGTGTCTTACCTTTATTACAAACTAGCCAAGAATCAATTTTCAAAAAATATTAAAAAACTTTAAATTAATCTTAAACTAAAAATGCGTGACGAATAATTTTTTTCCACTTCTACTCTTGGATATCTAAACACTATATAAAAATAGTTTATATACAAAAAAAAAAGATTCCTCAATTTTTTACAGGTCGTTTTTCTGCATACCACATGATATAACCCATAAATCATAATTCAAACGTTTTATAAATTAATTGTAGGATCGCATAAAAAAAGATCTATAGAAATAATTATTTTCATCTATACTGATTATTATATTGACTGTACCCAGAGATATAAATATTTCAGAGAAGTGTACAATATTTTTCTGAAGCCATTTATTTCAATAAATTTTTATTAATTGGCAAAATTTTTTAGTGATACTCTTTATGATAAATAAATAAGGAAATATAGAAAAAAAATAAAACCAAGAAAAAAATTTACATAAAATTAGAAAAAATAAATTTGTTAGATTGAAATTTTGTAGATAATTTGTTGAATAAAATTTTATTTCTCATAATCAAAATATATTTTAACTTTACATATAAAAAATATGTTGCATTATTTTCATACATTGATTTAGCTTTCTTCATATAGATACAACATCTCTCAAATCGACATTATAAATATTCTTTCAAATAAATTGTTATCTTCTAATTTATATTTACCAGCTGGTTAATGCCTTTATAGTAAATAAACTAACTCTATACACGATACCAGACACAATATAGCCTAGTATTTTTATGAATTTATAGGTTTAGAAAATGTCAGTATCTAATGAATATTCACAGTATGGTATCATCTGCAGTAGCATCATATATTTTATGTTATATGGAAAACACCATACATTTTTAGATGAATATCGACTTTTATTGGAACAGAAAAATTGCATTTTTGAATGCTATATGATGAAAAATATATGAACGATAATAATAATGTATGGTCATCTGGTGGATAGCGATGAATAGATTGAAAATAATAAATTAAAGTTTACTGCTTTAAAACTATTTATTTAGAAAAAGAAATAAATTTCGATTTTTGATATGACTATATAAATAAAATAAACAAAATAGTTCCACGTTCCAGGTATTTAGGGCAATCTTAATAAAAAAAATATATATTTATTTAAATTCTGGTTTTATTGATTAAATTAAATAATTTTTTAAAATTTATTTTTATTCAAAATTTAAGGCGGATTCATCGTTGCGGATAAAATCAGTCGAACTAATTTTAGTCAAACTGATTTCATTCTAGAACGTTCATCGTTGCGGCTGGAATCAACCACACAAAAATATTGATTATAGAATAGATTGATATTTATTTGACAAAAAAGTTTTATTTATTTGGCAAACTACGATGAATTTTATGTATAATTAAAAAATTATATATTCAAATGATTTTTCTGTCATTTGATTTTTCTATTTTTGATGTTTCGATTGACTTTTTCAAAAATGTGCAGCACTAAAGTTCAATATATTAGATCAACATTTTCAGAGAGAGAAATATTTTCGAAAATAAAAAATTCAAAAATTGAGAATTTCAAATTTTCATATAAAAAGTGTGCACGCGTTTGAGTTCGTCAGTTTTTATCCGCAACGATGAATCCGTCTTTAAGTAAATTTAAAATTTTGTATTAAAATCATTAAATAAGGAACTTTAAGTTTATCAAATAAAACGATTTTGATGAACAATTTAATTATTTACTTATCCATTTTACTTATTTTTTTTATATACGTAAACAATATTCCTAAAAACTTTATAAAAGAAATTCTTTATCGCGTTTGTCCTTAAAACCATAAGTGAAAAGTTTTTCGTTATCCTGATTTTGCTTGAACGAAAAAAAAAAAAAATGTCAACTTATGGTTTGGAGTCTGTTAAAATATAGTTCTAAATTTCAGGAATATAAAATGTAATTTCAGGTATATATAGAAAGTATCAGAAAAGTATTTTATATAATTCGAAAAATTTGATATATAGATTGACTCACGAAATTAATCTATTTACGAAAACGTTTTACGGACATAAACTGGATCACGAAACTAAGCTGGAACGTAAATTAAATTATCAACTTGAATAATAATTACTATATAAAGTATAAAGCACAGTCATCGTGAAATGGTTTTTCTATTTATTCAACTTTTCATTCTATCACAACACTTCATAGTTTAGTTCATAAATCATCGTAATAAACTTGAGGATTTTTATATTTTGGTAATTCTTTTTGTAAGATAATTTCATTCTATTTATCCACACACAAAAACAAAATCCTTCGACAATATTGAATCCTTCGTATGAAAAGATAAAAAAAAAACTTTTATTATGGATTTTCTAAACTATTTCTAAACTTTACAAATTTTAAATTCGAGACATGCATTTGTAAAGTTGCATTCAAAACTTTTATTTAGATCGTACAATATTTTAAGTTAATTTTAACTTGAGTAATGACAAAGGTTATAGTAGAATTATCAAGGTAAAGTTAAAGGTATAAAATAAACAATTAAAGTTTTACAAAATTTCAAAAGTATTTTATGAATACTAAAGTTTTAAATTCCGCAAACTGAAACTATGAAATTGTATTAAGCAATGAAGTCATAAATTTAAGTCAATGAACTAATACAAAAAAAAAATCATCTATAACATAAATTTCTAATTTGTAGTAATAAATATAAAAATCAGTTTAAATCTAATTTAAATTGTTTAACAAAAAAATTATACCAAAAATATTTTTGGTGCATTCAAAACTTGTAATAATAAAAATAAAATTAACTGAAAAGGCCATAAATGTCAAGCTAACTAAAAATTTCTCCAATACGATTGTCAATCTAAATCAAAAATTTTCATTTAAATGAACGGACCATTTAGTTCAATTAATAAAATGGTCATTTCAAAAATTGATGAACTTACAAAATCAATTTTTGAACAATTTATTTTTATGGGTTATTTTAGGGATTTCCTATTTAATACTTAGCTAATAAATGAAATATGTAAAATTTTATGATGCAGGCAGAAATTCAATAAACAAAATAAAAAAAATTAATACAAAAAAAAATCTGCTAAAGTAGGGGTAAACCAAAATTCGTAATTATGTTTAGTAGGACTTGTAAAAAATTTCATTTCAGGAATGATACAAAATTTCAGATTTCTTACGATCTTAATAATGAAATTTCGATGAGTATCAACTGAAACTGCAGATTTAAATTATATTATTATGCTGACGTTGACCCTGATGAAATTACGTTGAATCCGATGAAATGAGATGATTTTTTTTCATCTCATATTTTGGAATCTCTACTATCGAAAATATAAAGAAAAATGTATTTCTGAAATTTCCATTTTTATAACCAATTCTTTCCATTACACTACTCCTCATATATAATGTATGGAAATTTATGTAAATTTATAAGTATTAAATTATTTACATAAATGATTATGAAGTTATTGTGTGAAATTTATGAAAATATTTGTTTGTAAATGCAGAAATAAATATAAAAAAATTAAATATTCAAAAATTTTGTTTAAAAATTAACTTATTAGAATGGAAAACACAATCGACTGGATTGGAAATTTAATTGGATGTGTTACAAGATTTAAATTTTGGAAAATTGAAATTGAATTAATATTGAAGTTTAGTTTTGGTTTTAAGATTGATTTACACATCCGCCGAAAAACCGTGACGCTGGACAAATTCTGCGATGGTTTTTATAAACCAATTTATTCTTAGTTTTTGGCTGGAAGAGTAAGTAAATTAAACTTGACAGTTAATATAGTAAATTACAGAGAAAATTTGGTTTAAAAATTAATTATTCTTACCTATTTACATATCCTGTGAATCTATTTTGGGTAGCTATATTCCATAAAATTACATCCTTCACCTATATTGGAGGCTTAGCTTAATTCAATACTTCCACAAACTGAGGGAACAAAAGCCACCTTGTATAATCGATCAATGTTTTCATTAGTATTTCACTAGTTTCTAAAACGATTGGTTTCATAGAATTATTAGTCAGAACTTAAAAAATAAATTGTTGGGCAGTAACAAAAGCTAAACTGTACGGCATGTTTTCTCAGTAAAATGTGTCCGCAGTAATATTCTTACAATCTAGAAGAATTTATGTAAGTAATGTTGGGAAACTAATGCAAAATTGAGTTAAATTGAAAGTATAAATTTAATTATTATAAGAGGGAATTGCAAACACTGAAGTTTTAGACCAATTATTACAATCTAGAGAGCAAGCAAATATTTAGCAGTCATGAAGATGAGCAACTAAATTGGTGGAAAGAATTCATATGGTGGCCGCGAATTCAAAACCGTAGCTTTCAAAAATAACATCTGTGGAGAATAGAATGAAGTAGACATAAATACAGCGAACAACGTTTCATACTTCTTGCACGTATTACTGTTAGGAATCTTATTTGAGACTTGTCAGATTGATATAAGAGTGAACTGGATTTGGAATTTAAAATTATTCTTTCTTTACAAGCGCTTAGTGTATATCGTACTCACATTTAAGCTCATTCGATGCAACTAAAATTAACTATTTTTTTAATAAAGATTGTTCAATACACAACTGCTCTGGATGGCCAGACCTCCAATACTATTAATTTTCATGACTGCAAAAATAGCAGTCATGAAAATTCGTTGATAACTCTTAGTCTCTAATTACTAACTAAAAATATGAATATGATTTTTCAATATTAATTTACATATTTACGCTATGTACTTTTCGTATCATTTATCTAATATGGCCTAATATAAATATAATTTCACATTGATTTATCTTTATGACCTTTATCATCATCATTCAAATTTATCAATCTATCATATTCATTGAACCATATCAATCATTTGACATGAAAAATAAAATTTAATTATAATTATAATATTTACGAAATCTGAAGGATAATAAATGGTTATCAAAAAATTATGGCTGATGTTTATAGATTTTATGTTAAACAAATTTTCTAAATTTGTTGTCATCATAAATAAACAAAATTAAAATAATAATAAAAAAAAACAAATTCATTAATTTATGAAAAAAAATCTATGCTTTCTAAAAGGCTCCATAATTTTTAGTATACGGCGTTATTATTGTTAAAAAATCAAATAAATCATTTTCGTCAGATATTTTTGGACTGGCAGTAAATTAAAAGATCCGGAAATATTTTCCATTGTACTTTAATTTTTGGTTGTTTTGTGATGCCTGTTTTGATATTTATTGGTTTCGGATGGGATATAAAAAACAAAATATTTAACGAGATAAAACAATTTTTCTGCCTATTTAATATTATAAAACGTTCAAATCTCCGGTTTACTCTCTACTTCTTGTCTTATGGGATATTATTATTTATAGATTGTTTTATGTTTGATGATTAATGGAGTGGGGGCGCCAGTAAACATTTTCATTTCATTGAAATAATTTTTTTTATATAAATATTTTATTTATTTACATTGAGAAAATTCTAATTAAAATTTATGATTAATAAAAAAAGACGTTCTGTTTCATGAAAAATAAATAATTAAAATTATTTAAAAGTTAATGAAATTCTGATATTGATGACATTAGATTGTTTGTCTATGTATCATATTTAAAGAGGATATAAAAATTCTACACAAAATATTGCTTCTCGGCGTAGTGATTAAGATCAAAGTTAGTGGTTGAACCGCTAAGGTTCATGTATTTAGGACATTATTAGTATACCATTGATTCTATTGTACCACTCGAAAAAGGTTGGCTGAGTTAACAGATACTTGGTTTTCAACACATAACCCGAGCTTCATAGTTCGTTCATCTAGTAGGAAAAAAAACCTTTGCATCGCAGGTGAATGAGACAGGGACAGTTACACTTAATTGTCTCGTATTCGTTTCCGCATACATTACATATGTTTACTTCGGATCACGATAGATATACCGACCTTTTGCTACCGTGTAACTAATTCTTGGTAATTTCAATCGGGACGCCCCACTTTTCTTGTTGCAAACTTGGCAGCGTTGAAGATGATTATCATTAATTAATTTCCGCCTTAAGTGATTTGTGTGCAACCCCGAGTCTGGTTTATACAATCTCCAGTCGGTTTTTTGTTTCCGCAGCGATCAATATGGTTTGCGACCAATTTAAGGGTGACTTTTCGTCCAAGCTAGGTTGTTAAGATTGTGTTTAAATTCTTGGACTAGCCTAGATTTTGCTGTGAACGATGTCACCAGTTTCAGAGCATTTTGACTATTAGAGAATATTGTCAAGTAATTTTAGGGAAGTTTTTAAAATTTCTTTATTTCCTGCCAGCTTTGCTGTATAACCATCGTTCAAACGAAAGGATCGTTCAAAACTTAGTTCATAATATATAAGGCCAGCTTCCGTACAGGCAGTTAAGTTGTTTGAAAAGGGAATCACAGAATCAGGATTTTTTTTTCGAAAATTTGGTGTTTAAAAAAACTTCTTAATTATTTTCGATATTAATTTTAATATCGAAACTTTATTCATTTATATTTAAAGTGTTTATATTTCTAATTAAATAAAATAAATAAGTTTATTTAAATCTAAATATTGATATCTTTTATATCTATAAATCAAGTATTATCCCAATATGAATATAAAGTCTACCAAATAATCCCAGCTATTCAAAAGAAAAAGGATTATGGATAACTATATATGACCGGAATACTAAAATTTTTATCATGTATATGAGTAAGGATTATTCAAATATTTTGTATAAGTTCAATATTATTTAAGGGTTTTATCTCAATAGTTATTAGATTAATGTCAATCTAGGTAAAAGATAAGAGTCATTGGTCTGAATTTTAATTTTCTGTTAAATACAAACTAAACGTATTTGTCTAAATGATTTTCACCTTTATATTATTTTAACCCTAAAACACTAAATATATTAAAATTTTGTTGGTCATTCTATTTTGATAAACTGAAAATTTTAAATAGGAAAATGGATATGTGATTAATGGCTATGATTATCTCTATTTACTATATTGAGAAAGGACATTATATACATAAAATGTTAAACAGAAATTAGTCCATGATAATATAATTAATGTATCCCCAAAAAAAGGATTAAGCTAAACTGCAATATCATTTTGAATAAAATGTTAAATTATTTTATAGATGTATATAGATTACACAGTATTGTTACTTCTGTTAGTACATAATAGGTTTTTGAAGGATAATAATTTAGTATATAAAACGATTTATATTAAGTTTATTATTAGAATTTATAGTAAAGTCTATTATGATTCCTAGAGTATTTTCCTAGGCCTAGGGTATATCGAGATTAAAATTTAATTTTTTTTTGTTCAATCAATGTGTAGACCGAATGTTTTGTAAGATATTGGAGAAGAAGCTAAATTTTTAGTATTGGGAACTAACTAATTTGTCCTACGATAGTTTTCAAATTGATTTTATTTTTAAATTTAAATTTTATATTCCTTCCAGTTTTATTATATATATTTCGACGAATACCTTAGAAATATTTAATTAAATAATTGTGACAAGTTGAGTACGATAATTACCAATCTATGAAGGTAAGAAATGAAAGAAGGATTTAGAGTATAGACTGAAAATTGAGGTTGGAAATATTGTTTTACAATGCATAATGGCAAATCTATTTCCTTGTTCTGCAATTAAAATGTTTCGGGGTTGAAAGAATACAATATATCAAAGCATTTGAATATTAAGCATAATTTGTATTCATTCTCATATGGGGAGTTAGTTAAGCAGCTATTAAAAACGTAATATATTTATTAAATAGACGTTTTCCCAAAACATTTGTTATGCTGGGTCGTTTTAATTCTTTTGAACTAAATCACTAGTTTTTCTAGCATCTTTTGGCCCGTTCTCAGTAAAGTTCTCCATCATTGCGGTAGCGGTAGGTATATAATATACATATAGTTAACTAATAAAATAGTCCTTTCTTATAATCGATTATTTATGCGTATTCACAAAAATCTATACTACATTTTTCAATGAATTCTTTACATTATATAATTCGGAACGAGCGAATTGAGCAAAAAGTATTTAGGAAAATTGCTATTAGGTTTCTATAGACAATTCTATTTTATACCGACTATACCTTACCTGGATTGGCAGGGAATAGCACCTTTTTGCATAAAAACTAATCTTCAATATAACCTAAAATGTTTTTTTCTTGAAAATTTATCTTGTTACAAATTTCACTATAGTCTATCTAAATAATTAATTTATTTATTTTATACTGTAATAATTACATAAAAATATTTATTATTTTATATTAGATATTTGCATAACTTATTACGGAAACCCACAGTTCAATATGTCGTGCACAATAATTAAGATAACTAAAAATTACATTACCGTATAAGAATACCTCGTACTAGACACCAAAATTGTCTCCATAAATTATGTCTGTATTACAAGCGTTACCGTATATATTAGCAAGTGCAAATTATTGTGAATATAATATGCAAAGGAAAAATATTCTTCAGAATTCAAAATTTAAATTTAAGGGATCTCATTAAAATGTGCATAATTTTCATCGCGTTTTCCGTTTTATATATTATTATTACACACGTAAGATATTTTTGGGATAAATGTTTGGATTGAGTAACCTTTTTCTCCAGTTAAAACAAGATGTTACGTAGGAAAATATTTTGTATAACAAATTATTCAATGGAAATGAAAATCACAGGAATTTCTTTTTATGGAATAGTATATCCTGATGTATCCTTTGACATATTTTAGAAAAATGACTAAAACTAAAAATATTAAAAATATGCAAATAGTCTAAGACCTTTCACTAAACATGGAATTGAAGCCCTGTTAACTGTGTGTGCACTGTTATGTATTGGTTTTTTATAAAATTTAAATAGTTTTCAAATGATTTTAGTTGCAGGGACGCATCCTTTTAATAGACAGAACCAATTAAGTGAGGGACGAGAATAAATGTAGATAATGCGGGCACAAGGAAGGCATTATGTTTATCTATTTTACCAATGATTTTAAATGCATTATCTGAATTTAAAGGTTTTCAAAAAACACAACGCTACAGCATTGCCAATTACAAGTTTTAATGAGTTTATTAGAGTCTGCCTACTCATTTACATGACTGCGAAAATAACCAAAAGTAAAAACGTTGCTATATTGCTAGAGAACTAAAGACTAATATTATTTTTTACACGTAATTGTTGAAATTTATTATCAAATTAAAGTAATTTTACGAAATTTTTAAGTATTATGTGTTGACACAATAACCGCAGAAAATGACTTTGTTTTGTTTACTTCTTGTACAGAAGTTCATGCTATAAAGCTACTTCTTCTTGGCTATAAATATACAATTTGTTGAAAACATCTTAAAATTGGACTGTAAAAAATCTTACTTATACAAAAACCCACCCACACAGGATTTTTCCTCCAAACCCAGTGATAAATTTAATGTTCCATATTGGTTTTTAGATTATGTGGTTAAAACATTTTTATCATGGTTACAACTTATTAACGATGACATGCTTTTTAATATTAATTTAATGTTGATTGAAATGCATTTTATTTATAGAAAACATCAAATTTACAGTACATTTTTTTTTTATATAAAATCTGATTAAAATAGAAATTTATCATAAAAGTATTTTCTGTAAAGGAGTGGGAATTTAGACTTAATGTAAACCATACATCGATTATTTAGTTATGGTTAAATAATCTTTACTTTTTTATAGCTTCATTTTCATAGTTTTAATAATTGTGGGTGTAAAATTGTGTTAAACAACATTAAGCGATTTGGATATTGGTAAAATGTAGTTATCTCTTAATAAATAATAATAATTGAAATTGGAAGATTCAATATAACTAAGCATTAAAATAGTAATTTCAAAAATTACATTCAGTTAAATTATTTTTCGAATATATTATTTTATGTAATCGCGATTAAAAAGTTATTTAACTTGAAACTGAAAAGTTATGTTCCTTTATAAATCGTTTTTAAGACGCCATACGCTCGTGGTGGTCATATATTGCTACTAGAGTTATGTGAAAACTTAAAATTTGCAATTATGTTATGCCTACAGTAAGTGGAAACGCGATATATACTTTTCATAATAAGTTCTCAAAGTAAACGTTTTGCGATATAATGATTTTAGAAGATGTACTCAATAAGATCGCTAACTTGTCGCATGTTATAAACTCTTTAACTAGGCGCCAATTTATAATATTTTAACACTAAACATAAACTCACTTCAATATGATGAGTTCTTAGTATGTTCAAAGTTATAAGAGCGACAACATGTGAGATTTATACGCGATATTGCTAATGCATGGTAGGCATGGAATTCCGCATAATTGCTAAAGCGTTACTAACTTTGCTTACCTGCAAAGTATAATAATACGTTATATAGCTGCAATAATAATTCGGAATAAATTAATTATGAACTGCTTAATTCTAGCGATATAACTTTTTATTATATTTTACTTTAAACCCACGATAACCTACAAATTTTTGGAGTTCAGTGCTAGAACACAGTTCTTGGTGTTGACAAAGTTACGGGCGACAATATTATATTTATGATTACTCATACTCACTAGTCGCTTGTTGAGTAATCGAATCGTTATGTTTTCTCATGATATTCCGTGCTCTGCTGTGGTATCAATCACTTCCCAAGTTTGTAGTTTTTTTTAGTTTGAAGTTTTTTGATATTTTGGCATTTCCTTTACATATATTCTAACCGTGTGTAAATTTAAATATTAAAGATGAATAATGAAAAATGATATAAGAAAACATTTGAATACAATAAAAGAGGATGCACATAATAATTCTATATGATCAACTCTAATGGAGCAATTTAGTTTCTTTCTATAATTTTTTATCAAATATTTTACCATTACTGCTTTTAAATTATTTTTTAATCTTTTTTTAATTTATTTAACATCACATAAAGATCATTATTATAAATAAATTTCTTTAATGCGACATAAAATCTCTTAATTTGATCTAAAAGCACGTATGACACTATGAATTAACCCTTAGTGCTAAACCGAAAAACTGAAATTTATTCATATATTTTTATTATAATAAAAAATTGTTAAATAAAATTCGAAAACCAGATTATTTAAATGTTTGGAAAAGATTATTATTAAAATAATTATTTCTCAGTTGAAAAAAGACCGGAAGGAATATTTTAAGTAATAAGAATTTTTAATTTCATTCTATATACGTTCACAAGAATATATTTACTCATTTTCATAACTGATGGGAAAATGTCAATTTACTTTTTTTAATGTAACTTTTATTAACAAACTCTACAAAAATTACTTTTATATGAAAATTTATGCAAAGCGCCTTTAATGATAAACAAATTTGGGAGTAATTTTGTTAAAGTTATACTAGACGTTTCAAGCCATTTCGATATTGCAAGGTCAAGTGATGCAAAACCAATTTTGAGATTCAGATTAATTACCTTCTAGTATTTCTTCTTAAGAATATTGGTCTTCTATACCAAACATTTAAAGTTAATGTCCTGCAATACTGGAAAATATACACGGAGTTCCACCATGTTTAGTTAATAATTAATTTTAGTTATTATTCTTATTTCATTTTTATTAATTAAAATTTATTGTTTTTTACATATTAATTAATTATAATTACAATTAAATTAAACATTTTCTTTTTATGTGCATAATAGACAAACTTTATGAATAAAATTTGAAGTAAATTATTAATTTGAATAACTTAAATTCTGCCATTTTTTTTGTTCTATGTATCTACGGGGTATGGACCTTTTGTTCCACTGAAATAATTAAAATTATTTTATTATTTTGATATTGATTTATTAAAATTACAGATTATTGATATCGTAGTATTACTAATCTTCTTCGTTAAAATATAACATCGGTACAGCATATTTATAGCATAAATACAACATAGTTACTGCATAGCAAAATATTATCCATAAAACAAATACAGCTATACTAATTATTTTAACCATAATTATTAATATTTAAACTTAAAAGTCTTTGTTTTTAAAAAGTATTTTTGAATAATTTAAATGACATTTCATATTAAAAAAAAACGCTGTTACTTTAGACACTGTTACTATAGATTAAAAAATTATCGATAAATTAAAGGTATTTAAATTTAATTATCAGATTTTTCATCAGAGTATCAAAAAGTCTGATGAAATTTTTTTATGAAAATGCATACTATCAGATTTTATATAAAACAGGGCTGGAAACCAATTATGTATTTGAGTTTGGTTTGGTTTTTAGTTTCTCTGGGTGATAACATTTAGTTTTGGTTTTGGTATAGGTTTTATACGTTGTTAAATCATGGTTTTGGTTTTGGTGTTATAAAAATTAGGATTTGGTTTTGGTTTTGGTTCTGGTTGAAACTGTCAAGAAAAAATGCAAAAAAATCTATTCCCAGTAAAAAATTTTTTAATGTTCAATGTTTAACGTTTAACTATAAACTTTATTTTTATAATATTTTCAACGATTTAATTGTAAGTTTGGGTTTTGGTTTTAGTTCTATAAATTTTTAAATCATGGTTTAGGTTTCGGTTTTGGTTTCGTTAATTTATTGAGGTTTTATGGTTTTTGTAGTTTTGGTTTTGGTTTACAAAAACCGGTTTCCAGCCCTGATATAAAATAACTCATGCGATTAGTGTTTTTTTTTACTTTGTACACTGTACGATTCTTGATCAGACAATAAAAATTCGCATCAAAAAATGTTTAATGACAAATCTGATAATGTAGAGACACTGTTAGTAATAATACTTAAGTTCTACGTTCTATAAGATACTGTCCTTGAAGCATAAATTGCAATTTTGTATGTTTATCATTTACATTGTAAAGATTAAAAAAATATCGATAAATTAAACGATTTTGTGAGCAGAATGTCAGTCTTATTGAAGCAAGGGAATCTGGGGTCGATTAATGATTCAATACAATAATAAATTTACATTATTAAATTTTCCTTACATTTTTAAATTTTCCTTACATTTTTAGTAAGTAAGAAAAACTATTAAGAATTTACAAATTTTGGTGAATTGCTTAATATAAATGGTCTTTATGATCCACGTATCCTTTAGCCAGATATTTTAGTTTAATAATTTTCGACAGAGGTTTTAGGAATACTTTTACGAAGAAGAAGAGATAAAATTTGAAATGAATTTAAACAAGAATAATCTAATCTATCTGTATAGTATCCAAGTTACAAGATCCTACAGTTGCGGTTTATAATTCAGTTGTTGGTTATCTAAGAATTTAAATTTTTACTGCATATCTGAAATATAATTTTTAATTTGGTAAATAAAAATAAATTCTATAAATTATTATTAATTTTTAAATTTAAACAAACTTTATTTTAAATTTATTACAAAATAATTACAAAAATTTACTCAATTTTACATTATTATCAAGACAATCATTTACGATTCAAAGAAATAAGTTTAAAGATTCATAAAAAATAGTGAACTGGTTTGGTTGTAACTATAAATTATAAAGTGTTATTCAATTAACTAAACAACGCCTGTGGTCCGGTCCACTGACAACAATTGTAACATTATTATAGAGATTATATTGCTGAAAAGATATTTATTTGAGTTTTTCAATTAAAAAATTTAAATAAAATTAATAAAATTACTTGTTTTCTTCAAATTATTATCATTTTTTAATCATCTGAAATTGGATTTATTTTAAAAAGTTTGTATGAAAAGAATGTTGCAATCAAAATAATGTTCAAATTTATCCAGAAATTCAAACACTTTTCCCATTTCGTTTTTTTTATCATTTTAAGTTAAAAGTTAATTTGAATTAAATTCAATTTAAAAGAAGACTTTTTTTTTTAATGTGACACATAAAATTTTATTATGTAAATGAAAATTATTATATGTTACTAGATCAGGAAAATTATAAACGGAATAACACTGGATTAATAACGAAAATGTTGGAACGCAAAGCGAAATTAAAGCAAGTCAATGTAATGTCAACGTTATAATTTTTTATTTACGAATAAATAAAGCTTCAAATGACATTTTTTACCTCAGCTGATGTACAAATTCAAATTTCATTTCAAGATTTCTATTTCCATTTAATCTATTTCTAAAATAATGTAAAAGGAACAATTTAAAATTTTATTTATTTTTGTTGACTTGCGGCAATCTAATTAAGAATGAAAATACTCTTTTCATATAGTTCAATTTTCAATTTTACTTTGCACTGATTTTACATTACGTGATTTTTGTGAATCCATCATAATAAATTATTTTCATGTAAATTGGATACCATTATCACATAAACGCCATCATTTTGCCTCGTTATCACAATTTATTTAAAAGATTTCGCATAAAATTAACCCTCATATTTTAAAACGAAACTATTTTTTATAGCTTTCTAATTTTAGTTTTTGTATATTTAAAAAATTAAACGGAAAATTTACAACGCAACTGTTTTTCTGCAACTTCGAAATGTGAATTTCAATAAATTTTGATTACACAAATTGATTGTTTTAGTGCTAGCTTCTAAATCAATAATTTAATTAGTTGAATATTTATAGTACCAAGAATGATAGAAAGTTTAATACAATCGTTTCGGTAAAACCGTAACCGCAGATTGTATTACTGAAGTTCCTGTGGTTAAACTTCACCCACTGCGGATGAAAGGCGGTGGTTTTGGGTTATTATTTTAACCGATGGGTCTAAGTGAATAAATACTGATCTAAAAGCGTCAATTTTCTTAAAATTACTCATTAAAAATATTTATAATTTTTCATTTCGTTAGGGTTTAACTTTACATAAACCAAGTACAATTTAATTTATTGTAAATGAAAAGGGAATCACAACATAAATTATTAATATTATTTGAAAATATTTCGAATTATTTTTTAACTTACATAATTCCTTTCTATATATCATCAGCATCACCATTAAATAATTTTCAAATTTAATGCTTTTCCTTGCTCTTTACCTTTTTGATTCACCTCGAAAAGAAAATCATTTAATTGAAATTTTATGATGATCTTATATCCTTCCTTACCACTGATAATAAAATAAATAATTTATTGTATGAACTTTTCTATTATTGATGAGAACATATAAAAATATCTAATTTTGGTCCAGTGTCTATCGTGTTGCGTGCTATTTTTCAATTAAATTACAAAATGGACTACAAGACCTTATATAATTTCAACTTCTAGAATATTTGATGTATACTCGAATCGTAAAAAATATAATTCAATTTATCTAGTTACCGAATATTCCGCCTTATATTTATTTAATTTCATTTTGCTAGTATATAAAATGCTTTAACAAAATATAAATTTACATTATTCTTTGGCGTAAGAAATGAAAGTAAAATCAAATTGAATTTTATTCATACGTGAAAATTATTTCTTTATGGAATATAAGGAAAATAGACATTTTTCTTTGGAGTTATGTGACTTGGATTGTTGATTATGTATTCATTACAATAATTTTATTTATTTTTTATATTTTTTTAAAAAAAGGACTATTAAATAAAACGAAATTATTGTATATAATCAAATTTAAGCGATGTTGTGGAAAGGACTTTTTAAATTCTTAAATTTATATCAATTTCTTGATATATTGCTTACATATTGACTTTATAATCGCCAATTACGAGTTATGCAATGGAAAACCTAATTTGCGTTTGACAAACTCTGGGTTAAATCTAAAGTATATCAATCGAAATTATTAATGAGAATGACTTAATATTAATGAAGTTATTTTGTACTTTTTATTTTAACTTTTGATAGCCACTTAAAAAAAACGTTTTCATGTTTTCTAATAATCCATTCTCAAAAGCTTATTTTTCTGAATGAACTGAAAAGTTCAAAGTATCATCAAAATACAAAATTAGATCTGACCATAGATTTCATTTTTCCTGAATTGACAATTTTTGTTAGGATAGTGAATTTGATAGTGAAAATTTAATTTTGCTATATTAACTAGCCTAAGAGTATGCAATTTAATTGTTTCGTAATGTATTTTAGGTATGAAAGTTTTGTTTTAACCTCCGTGCCATAATACAGATTGATATAGAGTAAAGATTTCAGATTATAAAATTATTTTTATCATTAACTTTTGTTTGACAGTGGCGTAATTACGCACCTCCTGAAAAATAATTACCAATGACGTTTCTAAAATAATTTTATTACATAACAAGTTTTTTTTTATTAACTAATTTTTGATGACTGTACGACTGTACCACATCTTTAATACTACATATTTATAAGACCAGTAAAATTCTTGGTGAAATTTTGAGGTAACTAAATATTTTGCACCCTAATCACTTTGCAAATACTAGTTCCGCTTGTACTTAAACAAATAAATTATAGAATTAAAAAGTTGTTAAAAAATAATGAAAATATTTCTACATTAATTTAATTTTTTTTTACTATCTACTTTTAATTACATAACTGAGTAATAGCTCACTCCAAAGCCTATTAATATTTCCCTTTTTTTTAAAAAAAATCTTTATTTCTCATTTTAAAAGGTTACGTTTTTACTTAATATTCTGATGTTGTTAAGGGGTCGTAATGTTAATAATATTTTTGTTAATAAAAATTAAATTATTTTGGTCCATGCTTTTTAGAACCATCTGTTTTATTGAATAAACAAAATTGAATTATAGAGACACTATAAATATACCTACTCTTAATAAAAATAACATAAAGAAAAATTATATAGTAAATTTTCAACCCGCTGTCTATTATCGAAATGGTGGTAGTTGAAAATTTTATTACGTCTTTGTTAAAACTTTGCTAACCTTTGTTGATGTAATAGAATTATTTAAAATGCCTTACTTCTTGAATAAGCGAACTGAATTGGCTAAAGGAGTAACTGGCAAAATATGAATAATTTTGTTATATATAAAGAAATTTACTTACGTACTAAAGTTACTTATTAAAGTAATAAAAGAACTAGTGTTGCACCAGTGTGAGACCTAATTAATGGAAGTAAGTATCGAAATATTATAAATATTATACATTTTGAAAAGGTATTTACGAAATTAGAGTACAAGTGATCCACTGTAATGTAAGTTTAATTTCAAAACAATGTAACGTAAAACAAAATTTGGTTACAGGTTTACAGCTCTAATTTCTATTTACGATTAATAGTATTCCAAAATCTAAAAATGCATAAAAGAGCACAAAGTAATTTGCCATAAACATTCAAAATATTCATATTTATTTGTTGCTATATTATCAGTTAACTAAAATTCACCCCTCCTTCTGAGGGTAGGTTTCACACTTTATTTTAAGATTAGAAAATTTCAAAGTTGAAAGCAATTTTACAACCACTATAATCATTAAAAAAAAAAGGTCCTTTTGTCTAACATTCAACACTACCGCAGTTATATTCATTTTCAGGTTCTCTTAATGAAAAGGGTGAATACACAAAGTATTAAATTAAATTTTATGTATATAGCCAGGAAGGAAATAAAATTGAAAATATTCTTCAATGAAATATTTTTATATGTACAACATAAAAAGCTGTAAGGCAATCTTTTTTTTTTTTTGAAAGTTTGACACTTAGACGTTATTTTTGGTATTAATATACAGAAGGAAATCAAAAGCAAAAACGAACAAGAAAGATATTAGTTTTCTTTTGTGGTAATATGAACTAATTGCACTTAAAAGTTGAGTTGTCATATTATAAAATATAGTAAATTTTAAATGGAAATTTTGAATAGGGAAAATCAAAGATTTTTCACTTAATGACATTTTAAACTGATGCTTAAATTAATTTTGGGGGCGCAAATATTAAATCTACTATTGCATTTTTACAGATTTGAGAGTACATTTTATAGAGTATGATTAAATATTTGGTAGAAGTTCAGAAGCATTTTCTAATTACGAATTCAAGTAAAGACTAAAACGAATCGCAGCCTTTTGCAGCTAATATCAACCGCTGGTGATTTGGGTAAATATTAACTTTGTAACTTGTTCTTCCATAGAACTAATTGCAACAGAGTAAAATACTGTGGCAAATAAAATTGCTTGTTCGAAATTGTCGCAATGCTTTTTTAAAAATTAACTAGCTCTATTATATAAGGTACAACGTGGAACATAATAATTAAATGAACTAATATTAAAATAAAATATTATAATGAATAAAAAGCGTAACTAATGTCTAGTCCTTTGCATTAGTATCCGTTTTTTGCTACTAACGTCCATTGTGCCAAAATCTCATATTGCACCTATGAGCGACATTTTGCTGGTTAGTATAACTAATTCGTATACTCTACTAAATTAAAAGATTAAAAAATAATTATAAGACTAATTTTTGTCTGTAATGCTATTTAAATCGATATGATGCAGTTTTTTTAAGTGATATTAAACATGTGGATCTATAAACGGTTACGAATAGAATTCTATATTTTAATTTCTAAATCATTTTTATTTTACAAAGTCTTTTCACTTAATATTTTTTTTTTAAATAAAATTAATTAAACAAAATTAATTTTATATTATATTTAAAATTTCGTATGAGTGTTTATAAAGTGAAAACAATTTCTTTACCCACGCTTGTCATTTTCCTATATGTTTTGCAGATAGTAAGTACAGTAGTAAAAAATATAAAAGTTTATGCCGACAAAACAATTTTAATAATTTTACGTATGCCTTTTAAATATATTTTAATTTTGCATAAAGAGGCAACATGCCGGCAAACATTTCCGCTACAACAATGTAGACGATGCTAGACTTCATAATTTTAGCAATAAAAACAAAAAATGAATTCACTTTTAGATATATAAGCTGATTATTAAGGTAGTAGACAAAATATTCGTTTTATAACTAAACTATGATCTTTAAAATTAGTACATTTTTGTGTAATTACAATTTTTGTTTTAAAGTACATTTTAATTTTATTGAATCAATTTAATATGCAATTTAAAAGTAACGAATTATTTCTTTATTAATTATAAAATAAATATTAATTAATCGATTTGAGATTAAAGATTTTATGAAATGTTGTAATTCCAATTGAAAGCTATTTATACTTATAAGGCCGCGACTTTTTAACGTAGCTGTCACAGTTTTGTCATAAAATAACATTTAAATTGTCTACATTTTCCAACAACGCATGGATGGCCAGTGGCATAAAAGATTCTCCAATGATTCGTCCTTCTCTTTTCGCAGAGCCATATATACTTTGGCAAATGAATCTCACTGCGTGTTTCTTAATTAAAATGTGAGCAGTAAAAATACCGGTATAAATGCGAACCATTGGTTTGTTCATAAGTAAAATATGTTTTGTTTTTCTGGCATATGAATTGCCCCTGGCATATGAATTTCATCAGTTCATAAGTAACTACCCCAGTTGAGTTATCTTCATTTTCTATACTGATTGATGAGCCAAGTTAAAGAACCATTTTCATCGTTATATATTAGAAATTAAATTGATATTTAAGTTCAATAATTTATAAATTTTCTAAATTTTGTAAATAATACTAAACCAAATTGTCTAAAACTGAGAGGCAATTTCTGTCAAACTCTCGAAAGTTCTATGATTTTCTAGTACAAAATTATAAAATGATCAGGAGTTCGGTTTTAAAACCAAGGAGCACATAGTCTTTAAAAGGCTGTTGCTGTCCACTTTTAAATCAATTTCCAACCCGGTCTCCTACAAATCCAAATAATCAACTAAACTAAAATGATAATTTTGATATTAATTCCAGTTTTTAGTAATGAAAGGGCCTTCGAATAACGCATTTCATATTTTAAAGGATCTTACCTATTTCTGGATTTCCATGAATTAGGAAAACTATTTACTGTGTAATAACAATTTGAATAGAACAACTGACAGACAGAAAATATTCTGTCTTAAAGAATTCGTAAAAGTGTGACTACAAAATTAAATAATCTCCTTCCAGTTTAATCTTAGCAAATTTATTTCCAAAAACGTTAAAAAGATTGTTGTCCAATAAATTACAATAATCGGATTATAATAAACATATTTCGAGAATCTGATTCTCAATGCTTAATTTTTGGTCATTATGAACAAATGACTTTAACGATCTGGCGACAAAATGAAATTATTTATAGTTGAATTAAATCTTAAGCTTAACTATAAAGGTTTTGGCATGAGCGTTAAAAAACAAAAATTTGATTATTTTCTTAAAATCTAATAAAGGAAATGGATCGTTTTATTATTAACTAGAAGATAATTGAAAAAAGATATAAAAAAAATTATTTTTTAAAATTAATATTCTTCTAAAATCTAAAAAATAATAATATCCAGAATTCATTGCACGTACCAATATTGAAAAAAAAAAAATACTTTTAAATTTCTTCATCACAAATCCAATTAGAATTTCCGATATGAATAAAATACTAAGCTAAGCAAAAATTGACCTAAATTTATCCGTTCCTTATATTCGTTCTAACTTAATTAACTTTTATCACCATCAAAAATTCCTCAGAGACTATCAATAAACATTTTGTGTGATACGATAAACTTAATTTTAATCAAAAACCACCTTCTTTGTCATTTGTATCCTCTACTGTGGTCCTATGTTCATTTTGGTATTGGCTTTTACTTTTACCCATAGAAAAAAAGTAAAATTCTTTGTACTTTTAATTTTGGTTTTGTTATTATTGTAAAAATATAAAAGGATTTTTATTTTTGTCTGTAACAACAAAATTATTTGTCCTTCTAACCATTTTCTTATATATATTTTGGTCCAAAGGTCCATTCATAAGGTTGAACAAACAAATTTCACATAAATATAAGATTTAATTAAACCACATATCAAACCCACTTTTAATTCCATCAATGAAAATAATTTTGATTGCATTACAAGAAGAATAGTTAACATTATTTATTATGGCTAAAAGTAATAATCCACAAATGAGATTTTTATATTCGGTAATACAATATCAAATGGTTTATATATTGGAGGTATGGTCTATAATTTAAAAGGATATTTACAACTTTTATCCTTCCGCCCACATCAATTAAAATGGAATGATATAATGAATGAGAAAATGGAATGATATTAAATTAGATAGAATATATAAGAGGCAATGCTTATTTTACTTCAAAAATTAATCAAATTGAATCATAGTTTATTTAAAGATTCATCAAAAAGTCATTCTAATTTGGAAAAATTTAAGGATTTTGGAAAATGATTTTTTTTTCAGCTCTATTACGCTATCGCCGACCACTTTAGCTAACAGTTAGTTTAAAAGTATAGCAAAATTGAAACAAAATTGCATCTAATTGTAGCTGTTTATAAGAAAAATTATAGCTTTAGCGATGTTCAAAAAAAAAAGATGTTCGGCTGCAATTAACTGCAATTAAAATGGTCAGGCTAATACAGCCATGTTTCCATTTAAAACATAATTTTATCGCACAGTAATGGCGGTTTCACAGTGGAAGCTTAAGTCTTTACCAGAGATTAAGCTTCGGTTTAATTTATTTTTTGATTTCTAAGTGCAAGCTTAAAGATAAGCCTTCCTTTAAGTAAGATTTAATTTAAACCGCCGATGGGTAGAGTAGAGATTAAGCCTCATATTTAAACCATTAATATGAGATAATAATATCTCAGTAAATGCCTATTAATTAATAGTCCAATTAAAAGCCAAAATTAATATAATTAAATGTGAATTGATTATGTTAACTAATTCGGGAAAATGCTTGAAAGCCGACTCCGGTCCACCCTATTTCTACTGAAGCATGATTGTGCGAGTTTCTGTTAAAATGTATGAGAATAAAAAGATCGTACGAAGTTTTAAGGATCAGTAATTAGAGAAACCACAATAAAAAAATTATGTATTTCTTACTTGTTGATTTGGTCAATTTAGTAGACAATCAATTTACTTTGCTCCTCCAAGTGCTCATATAATTTGCATTAGGTAAATATGTATTTGATTTAAATAAATAGAAATTATTCTTTCCAGGTTTCTTTAAAGGATACATTAATTTGGTTTTATACTGAAACATTTACCCAAAAAAGTTTATGCAAATATATTATTAAATTTAATTTTGTATGAACAGATGGAATATTAATATTTATTTTTCTTTAATTCTATATGCAAACTTATTTGTTATATTCAACATTTTTTTAAAAGATTAATTTTAATATTGAAATGGAAGCTATATCAATTTTTTTTTGAAGAAATTAAATCAAAAATTGTTTCAAAAAGTTAGAATGAAAAAGTTATTAGGATGTTTACAAGAATTTTGAAATTTTCTAACATAATCTTAGAGTCTATGTTACCGAATTTGAATAATTCTTTGGAATAATTTATACTCTCTGTTGATATATAAAATATATACATATTTATATTTAAGGACATTTTTATAAATATAAGGATTCAACCAAATAACAAAGAATTAATTTTTGTACCATCTTCTCACCGGTTTTTATAAAAGTTATATAAGTTTTTGGGTTTATATATTAATGTAAATTTATATTCAAATTTTTAGAATAAATTACTTAAGATTTTTGTCGCGACATGTGAGCTTCTGAATTAATTAATATATTTTAATTTATAAAATGAATAAAACGACGGAAATTGTTTTTACGTAATATGTAAAATTTGACCTAAAAATCATTTTATTTTATAAATTATCTTTTAAAATATTTGTCAGAATTTAATGCCAAAAATAGACCTTAACTGATAAACTGATTCTTTTCCATTTTGTGAAATTCTTTTATATAATAACTATAAGATTTCCGGTCAATATAACGAAAGGAAATGCGAAAATACATAATTTAACGAATTCACGATTAAATTCATGGAATGCAATATTTACCGAACGAATATTTGCTGAATACTCAAGTTACCGAATGTAAATTTATCGGTAAAAATGTATAAATTTGAATTATCCATTTAGTTTCAGTTTATAATTAATGATTTTCATTTTATACGATCGATTAAATTTGAATTCAGTAAATCTACTTTCGGTCAATTGTATATTTGGTCAATTCTGAATTCGGTCAAGTGTACGGAAGTTAAAATTCTTTCTGAATTCGGTCAATTCTGAAGTCGGGCAAGTGTACGAAAGTTTAAATTCTTTTTTTGATTCGTTAACTTATAGAAATTTTCCCAAATCTTTCCTGAATTAATTTTGAAATTACGACAAGTTGAAAAGATTCGATTTCTATTTTGGATTTCCATTTTCTTAAGAAAATATTGTCATTTGGATCATATTTCATATCATAAATCTGTGGATTTGAAGTAGCAGAATAATTTCCATTCATTACTTCAATTTGTCAAAAATATTTATAAGAATCTTTTCTTCTTCTTAAGCTGCATATCTACTAATAGATGTTTGCGATCACATTTCTATACTCTTCTCTATCTTGTGCTGTATGTATTAATTCACCAATTGTTCGGAGGCCTGTCCAATTTAGAATATTTCGTAGCCATGACATTTGTTTCCTTCCAATTCCCCTTCTGCCTTCAAATTTTCCCTGTATGATGAGTTAGTTGTATGATTTGATATTTATCATTCCGCATTAAATGGCCAAGATACGCAGCTTTCTTCTGCTTGATAGTTAAAAGTAATTCTCTATCTCTGTTTGCTCTGCTTAGAACTTCACTATATAATAATCTTTTATAGGGTAATAATTAATTTCAGCTGTACAAAATACGAATAATATTTGAAATTATAAATTTATAACAAATTTCTAATCATTAATCCAAAGCAATTATGAAAATTAGTGAAATTGTACACAGTATAATTAAAAATATATAACCAATTTCAATTTCTCCAAACATGCCTAAACAACGCGACCTCTAGTTTATAGGCTATAGCGAATATTTTATGTATTACTTCATTAAATGAATTCCTGATTTACAGATTAATAGATAAACCAAAATTAAAAAAAATATAAACTTGATTTTTTAATCAAAAATAACAAACAAACATTTTAATAAATTTAAAATTTGAATATTTTAAAAGTGTTAGAAAATTAATATAAATATAAATTTTTGACAATTTTATATTAAATTTATTATTATTTACGACATTATTAAAAATTTACCATAAAATGTTATGTTTATATGTTAATTTTGTACAACGTTTTTTTACAACAATAAAAAATTATTCAATATTTTGAAATTTATTAATAAATTTAAATTAAAATATTTTAAGTTAATAATTTTGTTTTTCTGATGAAATAAATTAAAATTATATTTAAAATTTGGAATATTTTAAATTTTGTATAAATCTATAATTAAATAATCAAAATTTATTTAAACTACTTAAGAAAATATTAGAAATTTTATTTTTCAATAAATAATTACATATTTCTCTAGAGTCTATTGCAATATCACTTATACAACTATCAATGGTTCATTTTTAAAGCGTATTAATTGGAATTAAACTTGATTTTGAAATTTATTGGTTAAAATAATTATGAAATTGATAATAAATTGTTTATATAGACACCCCATACTGAGCATAACTCTATTACAAAAATTAAAAAATGCCAATAATTTCTTTAGATTTTTTGTATTTAACTTTTAAAGTTGCGCGCACAGATTTAATGTCATTTTTCGTGCTGTTTTATAAAAACCTTGGCAATATAAGTCATAAATAAGCATAAAATTTATCTGTCAAATAATTTTTGTTTCCTTAAAAACTAAGTAGTATTAATAACATAATATATTAGGTGGCCTTTTAAAAGTTTTTTTTAATAGCTAAATCTTGTCATAAATAAAATGTACCCACTCTTAAGTACATCGCACCACAGTGGAAGGTTGTCTTTAAGCTGCAGAGATTATGATTCAGAGTTACTAAAAGACTAAGACGTATGTATATTAAAATAAAATACTCTAACCTGATTATAAATAGTATCCGCAGTCCGTAGTATTACAAATTTCATTAATTTTATATCAATTTTTCAAATATTTCATATTATGACCAAAAAAATTGTTTCCATTTCAAAATAATCACACGGTTTGTAATTGAACCGTTGATTTTATAAAGGCCACAGATTTTTGACAAATAAAAAAACCCTTTAGGTGTTGCTGTATCATGGTATGCACGGTTATATAAAAAATGTTGAAATTGATATTGAAATATATTCAAATTATTAAAGTCTCGAGGTATCGCACAGACAAGTTAAATTAAAATTAAAACTTGTTATTTTGACTAATGGTAAATCAAAACAACAACAACATTAAAAATTAAAATCGGAATAAATTAAATGAGCAAATTCAGCATAAATTATTAAATTTATGATAAAATTTATTTATTGTTTTAGCTCACAATATTAAAAGTTTAATTTTTGGATAATTTAAATTAAAATATTTAAAATTGCTAGTATATCGGCTCAATGGTCTAGGGGTATGATTCTCGCTTTGGGTGCGAGAGGTCCCGGGTTCAAATCCCGGTTGAGCCCGCTTCTTTTTTCCCAAATCAAATATTAGATTTTATTAATCGAATTAGGCTATTTATCAACTATATTTTCGATCATATAATTAAAATTTTGTTAATTATTTGTAAAATATTATTAATAAAAGTATGATTTTAAATAAATGCTTTTGCAAATCTATTTTAACCAACCATAATAGAAAAATTGAAAATTAAAATAATTAATAAACTATTTTGATTTGTAATTATTGTAATATCTAATTTATATTAAGCGAAATCTTCTGACAAATTTATATTAATTATGTAATAAATTGAATTATAATACATAAATGAAAACATAATTTTGAAATTTGAATATGGAATTATTTATTATTCGTTATTAAATTCACCAAAATTTCATTATTTTTATTATAAAAATCTGGAAATCTTAATGTAATTAATGTAATTTACCTTACATAAAACTGATTCAAAATGGCTGAATAAATAAAAATGTCATGTAATTAATTTTCACAACCGAATTAAAAAACTATTTAATTCATTTTCAAAAACACTATTTATTTTAAATTATTATGATATTACCTTAGAAATACAAATTTTTTATAATTAACACTACATTTTCATATATTTTAAATTTATTTCCAATAAATCAAATTTATTACACAAAAAAACAACTTGAAAAAAATATCAATTTTAATGCACGTTTTTGAAACTATTTTAAATCTGCGAAAAACTCGGAAAATTTTATTTTTTTTATTATTTTTATGATTAAGTATTATTTAAAAATATTTATTTTGTAATTCAATTAACTTTTAAGAAGTTTTTAAGTTAATTATTATTATTTTAATTATTGATTTTCACTAAATTACCGAAACGTCTTTACACACGGAAATTTAAACTTTGACTAAGAAAAAAAGGCGTGTCTAAATAAATATAATTTATGAGTTAATTTTGCGCGGGAAATTTGAATTATAAATATAATTCAAATTTTTAATGGCTGCTATTCTTTTTTTTTTTATCTCACCAATTTTATTTATTTAGACACGCCTTTTTTTCTTAGTTAAAGTTTAAATTTCCGTGTTTAAAGACGTTTCGGTAATTTAGTGAAAATTAATAATTAAAATTATAATTAAAATAATAATAATTAACTTAAAAACTTCTTAAAAGTTAATTGAATTACAAAATAAATATTTTTACATAATATTTAATCATAAAAATGACAAAAAAATCAAATTTTCCGAGTTTTTCGCAGATTTAAAATAGTTTGAAAAATGTGAATTAAAATTGAAAATTTTTTCTAGTTGCTTTTTTGTGTAGAAAATTTGATTTATTGGAAATAAATTTAAAAAATATGAAAATGTAGTGTTAATTATAAAAAAAAAAATATTTCTAAAGTAATATCATAATAATTTAAAATAAATAGTGTTTTTGAAAGTGAATTAAATTAGTAGTTTTTTAATTCGGTTGTGAAAATTACCTGACATTTTTATTTATATATTCAGCCATTTTGAATCAGTTTTTTTTGACATATCAAAGGTAAATTACATTAAATTTTAATCTTCTTTATTATGTTCATAAGATTTCTTAAGATTTCCAGATTTTTTTAAGTTCTTCCAATATTTTTAGTTTCATAAATAGTATAAAAAGTTTATAATAAAAATTGAATAATTAAATTTTGGTAATTAATATAAATTCAAATTTAATTACTTCCGCATAAACAATTCCATATTCAAATTTGAAATTACATAAATTTTGTTAATACACATATTAGTTTTGTAATGTAGTTGGTGCCTATAAAATTTAGAGTCGGTAGTTTTATTGGTTCGCAATCAAAATTACAAATTCTACTGTTAATTAGAAATCGCTGTTAAAACTATATCTTTTTTAGTTTTTGAAAGTAAATTTGTAATATAATTAGCTATTTTAATAAATTTCTTTTGGTAAACTAATTAAATTAAATTTATATTACTAAAATTAGTTTCGTTTCATATTTTTAATTAATTTTGTTACATATCAACTGCGACATAAAACATGAAAAAAACTGTGGTTAAAAAATTATCTTTAAAAGCTTTTAAATTTTAAGAATTTAATGAAATTTGATCGACTTTTTTTAGAATTATGTTAATTTTGAGGGTAACCTTGCATTAATTACTAACTAATTGCTTTTTAATTAGGAGAAATACACAATGGGTTGTCAGTTGATTGACTCTATACTACGCTATTACTTACATACCAATTATATATGAATAATATTTCTTCATTGACCCATTCTTAAGATATGAACATAAATATGATGCTACTTTTTCTTAAGACCAAACCCGAAATATGGCTTGAACTTGTAATGTGCACCGAATCCGGGAAAGTACTCATACATTCGAATACTACTACAAATTGCGTAGTACCAACTATATTTGGTATAATTTAACTTAGGAAAAATATTTCGGCAAATACTGATTTTAGGAAGTTTTACTTTAAAATAATTAATTAATATATTTTTGAATTTTTATATTTGAAATTGGCATTCCTTTCTAGCAATATATCGGCTTAGATTAAAGTAGTACGACTATGTCTCTTGTCATTGAATGTTTGACGAATTATTGTAGAGAAATCTTACAATAGTTATCAACTTTACAAATACCACCACTGAGCAAACTTAAAGCAAGAATTTAGTCTTTGATCTATTAATTATAGCTTACAAATAATTTGAAATTTTGTTTGAAAGATTAAAAAACAACATAAAAATATGCTTTTTATGGAAATTGTAATACCCAATTTTATCATATTCAATTAAACTTATATTTTTTGCAATTAAAATTTATATAATTAAAATTGATTTTTTGTATTTTTCATTTTTTCGAACCATCTGGTAATATGAAAACCGTAGTGCAAAATTGATACGACATTTTATTTTCAAAATATCCTAAATTTATTGTCCAGAGCATACCGGACTTTTGATTTTACAGTAAACAAATAGTTAAATAGTTTTATATATCCAATATCCTGGCCTTAATTCATTTATTTTGTAACCTGATATTAAAGTATAGTTTTTATAAGAATTCTTCCTATATTTAGGCAATTTTGCTGTGGATATCTGCAATGTAACCAAAAACTACGAGTATTTTCACTATTTATTTTCCTCTGTTATATATATACATTTTACATAATTTTATTTGGGGTTAGTCAACAAAAAATCTGCAAAATGTGACAAAAAAACCCAAAGAAATAAAATTTGGCCAGTGGCGTGGGTGACGAAAATTGTGGTAGTCAAATTTTGAATTAATATAATGTGTCTTCTATAGAAAATTGTAGAGTCCGCTGTTTTGTTGATGCATTGACCGTTTCATGTAAATAAAGATTAAGACAAGTACAATTTTCGTGTTAATAATATTCTCTCATGTGATGGGTCGAATAATTGTTCTACTAAATTACGTTAAACAATGAATACTTTAATTAACATTATGTTCAATAAATGTGAAATATTCATTACTTAATATTTTATATTAACATAATTAATAATTATTTTTCAAATTTTCTATTTTTATACCATATCTGCACACCCTAAACTACGCCACAGTAAATTACACTTAGAAGTACATTTTGGTGACATTTCGGTGAATTTTTTAAAATTAATTACATTTTCTACAATTTTAGAAAAAGAATTTACTAAATTAATTCAGAAATGTTTTTTTCACTTCTTTATACAATTATAAAACCTAAGGCATGATATTAAAATCGATTAAATTTAAATATTTATTTATTTCCAAAATTTTGTACAATGAATTATAAACTAAACATTATTTATCGCATGCCAACAAGAAGATCAACATTAAACCACGCACCAAAAATTATAATTTTAATCTATTTATTTTTTACGATACACGAGTTTATTCGTTAACAAGCTGAGCAAACACTTCAAATCTTATTTGTTTTTTTGACATGCGTTTTGGCATCTGTATAAACATTGCACATTAGAACTACCAGAACTACTGTTTGACAGATAATGTATTCGAAATTCAATATTTTAATAATATTTACATTTTTAACTGTTTTTTGATGTTATGCTTTTATAAATTTGAAGTGTACTTTAGTAGATTATGAAATAAAAATGTTTGAATGTTGTATAGATACATCAATTCATTATTATATGAAAATTTAGGGTATAGTGATGAGATGAATGGCATGATGGATTCTGTTATTTAAATATCAAGGGTTCACAAACAAACAAAATTAAATGAGAATATTGTCTATATTCGCTACTGCTATGATTTGATAATTATATTTTTCTTGATTTTTTCACATTGTCTACATCTTTTTTTTCCAGATTATTTGTCAAAAGGTGTTGACGAGTAGTGATGTCCTCTAAATAATCTATATAGAAATTATTTTGTTATGCAAACTGGCAATAATTGAAATGACATTTTTTTATAATTTTTATTTAATTTAAGGATTAAGTAATCGTTTTATTGTCACATGTACTTTAGCAGGATTAAAATTTGCTTGCGGACACATACTTATAATAGGAAAATTTTGTAGAGTTTAAACAGCATAATACCATTCTGCAAGGGATCTAAAAAATAAATTTATGTTGATAGTTTTAAATAAAATCGTTAATCGTTTCTATTAAAGGCGCCGAAAAGAATTTATTAAACCTTAAATAAAAAAAAAAATTACAAAAAATCATTAAAATTATAATTACTTTTTAGAGATACTATAACAACAATTCCATTAGCCCTAAATCATTACAAATTTTTATATTTAAAATATTACAAAAAAGCAATCATATTAAAAAACACTCAAAATTTAGTCGAACATTGAACGTATGCCAGGGAGACGTTAAATGTTTATTTAGATTGTAAAACGTATATTGTCTTAAAACAATCTCAGCAAATATATATGCTCAGCAATAATCAGGTCTTTTTTATATTGAAATATGTTAATTCAATTTCATTTTTCGAATTTTATAGTTTAGTGATATTTTGTATATAAATAGCGTTGATTTTTGTATTCAACTTATAGAAAGGTAATGAACTATTATAACATTTGTAATGCTACTATGACTGAAGACAAATATTTATATTACTTATTTTTAATAAAATTAATATTTCTTTAATAAACAATTTTCAAACATTACAAAAAGTATTTTATCTAATTTCGTAAAACGTAAATGTAATGAATCAATATTAAATGTACGGTCAGGACGAAGCAAATACTAATTTATAAAGACTTTAATTACTGCTGACAGGTAAGTACTATTAAAAAGACTGTTACACAAATCGATATATAATTCATTGAATATAAAATATAAAATTAACAATTTTTTACTTTTTCTGAAATATTGTTATTCGGAAAAATTAGCCTGTCCACAGAGATTGCGTATATTATAACTATAATAATACATTCAATAGCTTCTAAATGGATTAACATAATTATTTAAAATTTTTATTTAAAGTTGGTGTTAGTGTTTGTTACCACGCAAGCACCAACTTTAAATTATTGATATAAAATGAAAGAAAATACGAGATAAATGTCAATTGATTCAAAAATAAAATTAGGAATAAGATTTTGTATAGTATTTTACACAGCGTCTAACCTGCTACAAAGGATCAAAATAAATAAAATAAGTAATTCTTGAGCAGTAAGGTAACAAATATTCAAGCAAATATTTAGTTAAATGTATGACAGGTGGACGTTAAGTGTTTATCGAAATTGTACAAACGTATTTTATGTTTTTTGAGCTTACAATTACTTGAAGGAAAGTATTAGGTCTCCGTGCATGTTATTGGACAGTTGGTAGCTACGTTTCATTGTTGGTAGGTGACATCTGCGTTACAATTAAAGATCTATATCGACGAAACTAATAATAATAAATCAACATTAAAACATTTGCTGCACGACTGAGGTAGAAATACTTGAATATGATTAAAAAACCAGTCTTTGAAAATTATTAATAGTCAGGACCCAGATTTTAAAACTGGAAGAAAGATCTTTATAAAGGATGCTTTAAATACTTTCTCGTTGTGGCTCAACACTCTTCTTAACCTAGTCTGAGGTTTCTTTTGCTTTTTCTTCCCAAAAATAATCTTTTACACGTTTTAAAAGTCGAATGGAGTTTGCCCCTTAATTATTTATTACATTTCAAATAAAACTAAATCTCATTCAGATTATTAGCATCATTTTAGAATTCGATAAATTTAAATTTTTTTTTTTAAATAGACAGATTTATTTTAAAATTATTACTATTATAAATTAATTGAGTATTAAATATTATAATGGTTAGTTATCAAATTTTAATATACTATATTGTTACTCAATTTAAACTCGAAATTAAAATTTATTTAAATTTATTTTATACTAAATTATAATATTTTAATATAATAATAATCCAGCATATTTTGTAAAAAAAAATTAAATAAAAAAATTAAAGTTTAATTCAACATTAAATAAAATGAAAAGTAATAAAATAAATTTACAACATCATAAAATAAATTTATCGTTATCATTAAAATTAATTTTAGTAATAAAATATAATTGAATTATATCGGAGGCTTATTTTGGATAAAGAAATTATAGACAACAAATTTATTTTATATATTCTGCTTGCCGGCTACATTATCGAAATATAATGACTAATTTGAACAGATCAAAAAACCAAAATTTTAATAAATATTTTACGCATTATTTTGAATTGGTGGGAAAAAAATATATTAAATACTATAAACGATGATTATACAATGGTAAGCTTCCTTAAGCGTTGTCCATTTAAAATCATAATTGAAAAACAAGAAATTATAATTTTGAAATTTTTCAGTATTTGGACTATTGGAATTATGAAATAAACGATTACTCATTATTGAATACGGATAACGTTTTAATTACCATCTAATAGAATGGATTCTCCGCAAGAATTGATATCAGTAAGAAGGCTTTAAGTAATTTTCTGTGATTGCAGATAGTATTTTTGTAAGAATTAAAATCTATTTGACATTTGTCACTTTAATGATTGTTACCCAGCTAGGTTAGCTAGGTTTCACTTACTTTATGGGATTAAACTCATACAAATGATCCTACCTAATAGATTTAATAGGATTTGAAGTTAACACCTAGATGTAATCGCCGAGCGTCGTCCATTCAATCAATACATCAATCGAGTAAGGGAAAAGGGCCACATACAGTCCTGATCATTGTAGCCAAATGCTTATCGTTATACCTATTCTAATTTTACATTATTAACTAAGCTCGTACTCTTTATGAAGCAGTACAGCTGCTTCAATTACAACCGCCAAGTTTCAGAAGGAATGGTAATCGATATCGATAAACTTGTTTTCGATGTGTCGACGCCGTTTAAACATCAATGACTCACCGCAACAGTATTTATTTTGGCCGTTCGTTTTCATGTTCACAGATACCATCAGCGGACCAAGTGTAGTGTTTCTGTGTCACAGAAACACTATACTTTGTCCGCTGATAGTCTATTTATATGTAATTGTTTTTTAAGATTGCAGTGACGTGTAAAAAAGCCTATCATTATGGCTTTCTTCCTGTTCACTTGAAGGAACTCTGTTGCTCGCTATTTTGATAATCCAGATATGAATAAGTTCGAATGTCTCAGGCTTTTTGCGTATGTTCCAGTGTATTTCATATGAGAGCATCAAAAAAAAATTCCAATTCACAATCACAAATTCCATTAATTTAAATTTGTATAAATATTAATTAAATTTTTTTATTTTTCAATTTATTTATTGATCATAAACTAATTTTTCACAAAATAGAAAAATATTATTTAACATTTTCTTTTACAATAATATCAAAACATTTCAATTAAAATAAACAAATTTTCTTACGATGCTGCAATCCTGCAATAATAACATAAATATACACTAATATAAACTGGCGATAGTCTGGATAAAAACTGTGCCATTGGCACTCTTGTCTACACCAATCTTTTTTTCTTCTTTTTTTTCAAATAAACAATTTGAATTGATGCTGATTGCATTTTTCATTTTTTTTTTTCATATTATTCTGCAATAAATATTTGTTATTACGTAATTCTCTGTGTATTAATAGAAATAAAAAATGCATCAATTTAATTATGCAATATCAATACATAACATACATAATTATATTCAATTTATGATAAAAAATGTTTATATATTTTTTATGTATAATAATATTAGAATTTGTTTATATTTTTCAATTTTGTTTAGAATTTAATAATTTCAATTTATTTATTTTGTAAATTTTGTAATTGTTATAAAAAATTTGTGTCAGAAATTTAAAATTACATTTGAATAATTGAAATCTAATTAATATAATGAATTCGAAATTAATTACTATATAGTGAACAATTTAATTTAATTAATTTGAAGGCATTATTTATAAGCAATACTTTTTAGCCAGAAACTTTAGTGAATTTTGCAAATTATTTCTGAATTTATAACCCAAATTTTTATAGGTAGTATTGTTGATAGCATGATTGAAATGAAGTTATGTTTAGCATTGACATTATGCTTGTTGTACGTAACTCGTAAGCTTACTTATGTAAGTATTACTTAAACAGTCTAATCAGTATTATTTATAAATACGAAATCTGTACTTACGAGGGTCTAAGTTTAAGTTACAAAATCCGAATTTAGTAGCTAGTATTAAAAATATAGAAATTAATTTTTTCGTGACATTTATAAAGGTTATTTTCGCAAACACTTGCAATTAGTCAATAAAACAAATTCAACCTCGATATTTGTATGGTTATGTAATTTAGTTTGTTACTTTACTGTATTCTAATACTTATTATAAATTCATCGGGAGCTCATAAAAAAATTATGGCACAATCTTTTAAAATATAATAACACAACGTTTTAACTAGTCGTCATTGAAATTTGACAATTTGGCAGTAAAATGTTGGTTTGCAAAGTTTGTCCATACCATATCTAATATTCTGAAAATTTCTGATTCTGTTTAAAAACTGCTCTTAAAAAGTGCTCTTAGAATAAATTCCGAGTTATATATTATGGTACCGATAGATTAGCTTTTCCACATTTTCAACACATTTTTAGTTAATACTAATATGATGGCTTCAAGTTATATACGATTTTATGATGTCTTTACTTCAAGTGATTAAATATAATGAAAATTGGGATGTAAATTTTGTTCAAAGTATGCTTGAATGCATAATTATGATAAAATTTAGCTTAGGAAATATTGTGAACTATATATAATAACTAAAAGTCAAAACAGGATTAAATTTTTATTTGTAATTTTATGTCTGCGATAATACGGAAATTCTTCTCCCTTAAAATATTTATTAAAAATACAAAAATAATAAAATTTATTATTAACTAGAAATTCAAAAATTTATGTACAACATAAAATGGATTTAAACTGAATATAAAAAACCAAAAAAATTATGGAATTTGTAAGAAAATGTATCCTAAAACCACAACAAAAAATTATGTTAAGATCTTAATTTAGTACTATTTGCCCGGAACCGGTATAAAAATCTAATTCCTGAAAAAATATCATTTTGAAGGAACAGCAATAAATCTGTAAAGAATTTTGATTGAGCTAACAATTTTAATATTTAAATTACATCCAAATTTTATAATTTGCAGATTATGGAAAATTTTCAATTAAAATAGAACAATAATAAATAAATATGCTTTTCACATGTAGAGTTCTAGATACATTTTAAGTAACTAAATTTTGTAAAGATTAAAACTTTTATGTATTTTAAATCTTTAAATTCGCAGAAGTATGAAAAATTTTTAGTAGAATTGTTTAATTTTATGAAATGATATGCAAAATTTACATTCTATAATGAATTTGATATAAAATAATAGCTAATCTTATTAGTAGCAAGAGAATCGCGACACAGTAATACTGGCATATTATAGATAAGTTTGAAGCAGTTGAAATGAAACTAGTTATATCGACAATAAATAATATTCTTCATGACTTTAAGCATCCCCAAGCCACGAAAAAAATTGTCGCCATTTTCTATGTCTGTTAGTTTTTTATATACATTCATGTCGGTCATTTGTTTGAATCGGTCTTTTGTGCTACTATTTTAAACACTGTTTCTACTTTATTCCTTACATTAAATAGAGACGACGAACAGAGTCGAATTACAATTAACATAAAAAGGATTTTTTTTTGTTCTGGAAATGCAATTCAATTTTAGATCATGCCGTATTTGTTAAATTAATTACATTTTGACATCATGCTGTGTTAATTATTTATCCAAATTCTGATTATTATTATTTCATGAAAATTAATTTTCCAATAATTATACACTTGAGATTTTCATTTCATTATTACATTTTTTTTTATATTTTATTATAATAATCTCTTTATTTAAATATCAATGTTAATGGATTCTATCACAGCTGTCAATACTGTCGTCAAGTCATTTTGCATATTTAATTAAAACAAAAACAAAAATTTTTTAAATCGCTTTTAAAAATAAAATTTTCATTTTAAGTAATTTTAAATTATATTTTTAATATAATTATAATTTTAAATTTAAATACTTTTTTTTTTTTAACAATAATTGCATTAATTTGATTGCATACTTTTTAGTTCTGGGGTATATCAAATAAATTATATTTATAAAATGAAAATTTTCAATTTAAATTAATATTATTTAATTGAATAAAAAATTTTAAAATTGATATTTTAATTTACAATTAATTATATTGCTTTTAAATATTTCGAATTAATTACGAAAATTCAATCCGAATTAAAGCTACTTAAATTGGCATATTATCGTATATAAAATTTTTCATTATTAGTTTAACTTGCTAAATAATTTCCGGCCAAAAAGTTCAATAATTTTGGTATTATTGACTCGCAAAATAAATGGATTTCCTAAAATTGTATTCACAAAAATAATCCAATTAAAAGTTAATTTGAATTCTGAACAATCAAACATTTTGCTACAAAATTAGATATGAAAATTATATTTTATTTCATTTACAAAAAATTTTGTTTCATAAATTTGAGGTAGGATCGTGTAACTTTGAATAGATTGTGGTCGTTCAGAATTACTAAAAAAATATAATTCAATTTTCATACATGTTCCGGGTTCAACTCAATACCGTGACATTGATTTCGTTCTAAGTTGACTCAGGTTTAAATGAGTACCGCAGAAATAAGTGATTTTAAGACTGGTAAAATTGCAACGATTGAGAGTTTTTCCTTACAACAAAAATGTCTTATTATTAAATGCTTAGCCTGTTCCCAATATCACTTCATTATAAAGAAATTTATGTTTCAAAATCCATATAAAAATTAGTTGGTCCAAATTGCAATAAAATGTCGTGAAGCAGCTTTGAGGTGTTCATAACGCTCAATTTAAGCTGTAGCCCCATTGATGAATCAAAAAGAGGATATAATGCTCTCTACGTATATATCGTCAAAATGCGAGCGTTGGTGTATAGATTTTCTGTAGTTTTGTTCCTTTCATTAATAATTTTACAGGTTATTGATAGATCTATGGTTTCTGTAATTTGGGCATTTTTAGTTAGAAGTAATCAAAATTATTTTATCATTTCCTTGAATGGAAATACTGTGTCCCAATATTTTTATAAGAATTTGTAGGCCGGTCATTTATCAGCTTGAAATTAATTTGGTCTCTGACATAATGTCTTTAATTTATGCTAATCTATAAGAGGAAAGAATGGAATGTAGTTTTGTTCTCTGTGAAAATATATGTCCCAATCTGAGCATCCTTTATGATATTTTATTCTCGACTCTGAGCTCTATTTCATATGTAAATGCTTGAAAAACCGAGAAAATATCATCTGTCCTTGTTGTAAATAACATTTTTAAGACCTCATTAGGAAATTTGGTAGTAGAAAACCCGCTTCCTAGAGAAAGCCTCTAGGAAGCGGGAGGGATAAAACCGGTCAAGATGATATCCTTCGGTAAAGAAGGGGGATGGGTCGACGTGCTTTAACTGTGATACACTCACTCTTCTGTGGCCTATGTGCGCGTGGGTCTCGTATTTCCCACTTCTTTAAAACCAACCAACCAAAACCGCATTTCATTACAAACACTTTTTTACAATACATTTCTAAATAAATTATATAAAAATATTGTTGAAAATTATACCTCCATCTTCATTCTCTAAATAAATCGGTGGTAATTAAAAAAAATATTTTTACATTTTGATGTCATTGAAACATTAATTCATTTTTCAACAACCAAATAATCATTTCATCATTTGAGAAATTACTATATAAATTATTTGAAAATTAAAATCTGATTAATGAATACTTTAACTTAATTGTTTATCATAATATAATTTTTGTTTTGCGGTTTAATCACAATTAAAGTGAACAAAACCACCAAAAATAGAAAATTTGCTGAAAAAATTGTGCTATACATTAATACAAAAAATTAACCAGAAAATTAAATTTTATGAAGCTTTAAATTTTATCCCAGCGATGATGATGAATTTATAAATCTAAAACCGCGGATATTACTCTATAAAATTGTAATGGCAAATATAAAGTATGTAATTATTCTGTACAGTAAAATAAAATAATGATAAATTTAGAAGGAAAAATGATTAAATGGATAATTGAGATTTCGGTGACTGGGATTGAAAAATGTTTAGGATGGAGAAGTATAATAAGAAAAATGAAATTAATTAACTCGAAAATTGTAAAAGTTTTAATCTAATTTATGATTTAGAAAGCAAAATGATGAAAACGTTTACAATTTACTACAAAATAATGAACAAATAAACTAGAGAGATTTTCGCGGATTTTAGGTTTATTCAAAAAGATATTTTGCCAATTATTGAATATTTTTTAATTTAAATTGTAATGAAACGATAATAATATATCGTGATAGTATTCACAAGAAATAGCTCATCAAAATATTGAAAATTCTGTAAATTCATGAGAAGTTTGTTATTAATGAAATGAAAGTTAAAATATGGAAATGAAAGTTAAAATAGTGAAAATTTGCTAAAATTGATTTTTCTTTACGTTTCTGAGGTTGGCGATTACAAAAATAAAATTTTAGTTTTAAGTTTAGTGCAAAATTTCGGGACAGAAAGTTCTGCGGGTTGCTATAGAAAAGTCTCTTTTAATGTAATGGAATTACATGTGAAATATAAATGTAATTTTTAAGGGTTTTCTCGTTTCATATATTTGAAATGGGATCCGATAATTTTTGGTGGCTCATATATGTACGATGTAGAAGTCGTTTATTCCCTTCGCAGTCTTTAATTGCAGTCTATTTGTGAGTAAAAAACATTATTTTAGTTTAACAAGAGTTCCTTCAAAAATATTATTAGCATAAAGGTTTCAATGGTCGCGAAAAACTGAAGACCACTGTGATTAGACTATAAAATAAAAAAAATAATTCCAATTTTTTAAGACTTAAACCATTAGAATTTAACCGATTACCAAATTGTTCAATCAAATTCCATTACAAATCATAAAAATTAATATATGATGACTGTTAGTTACTTCAAAATTGTGTTAATTTGAACTCAAAAACTATAAAGCTCTAAAATTATTCGGAATTACTTATAACAACTTTAAAATATAAAGAAATTGTCAGCCGGTTTTTGATTATCATCTTTCGATATAAATAGCATAAATTTAATTTTGATATTTTTAAAGAAAGATACTAGTTTTCAATTAATTAATTTTTAATTGATGATTAGATGATTTTTTATATTTAATACATACATTGAAAAGTTTACAGTAATCATTACAGGTATATTTATTACATAAAAAATGGAAATTTTTATTTAATTCAGAAATTAATTGACAAAAAAAAGAATCATTTATAAATAATGATTTGACAATTATAAGCTTTTAATTTTATTTTACATATTAATGAATATTAATTATAAATTATGAATTAATTTATGTTATATTTCATATTATTTATGTATTCTTTAAAATCTGTATTTTAACAGTTTTCTGTAAAACGGTGTTGATATCCAAAAAGTTAAACGTTCATCGGACAAAAAGTGTTACAATTATTACATATTTTTTGAAATGAATTTTAATATTTAGCATTATATTAACCAGAGGATATGGTAATATAAATTACTGGGAGTCTTTGCAGAGATTACCGAAGAAGTTAGGCTCATACAACTGACACGAGTAATAAATTTGTCTTACATTTTAAATAAAATATGAAAGTATTCATTAATTTTATGATTGTAAATTATATATATTTACTTTCTATATATTTAATTCTGAATAATATTATGTACTAGCTATAGAAATCAATACCAACTTTAACATTATTTACAAATTCCTTTTAGATACAAAATTAAAAACATATAAGAGAAAAATTTGAAAATTCCTAAGGAATTTCCGTATAATTTATTTCTCATATACGCACACACTAAATGTGATATAACTCATTCCATTTTCATCTTATGATAAATAGTGAATTATCTTAAGTTTAAAAATTGAATAAAATCTGGGCTTTATAAGTCGAAGTTTGTTGAAAGAACTAAGCAAATCTTTAGGACATCAGCAATATATAATTCAGGATCTACTTTGTAAATTGGGATCTACTGAATTTTTCTAAAATGTTGCATAGAGATAAACTGCATACGAAAAAAGAAAGTTCTGCCACAAAAATTTCATTACAAATGCTGCACGCAACCTTCAGCTATGTTTATTGTGTTTTTATTTTCGCAGTTTTTTTCGAATCTCTAAGTTAATGAAACATTTTATAACTGATCTGTTTATCCATCACAACACTTCATAGTCATTCCTTGTATAATATTCTTATAGGCATTACATTACAACAATATTGAATATAGATATACAGAACTGACGAATACTGTTTAAATTTATCTTTATTTTTTCATGAACCCCAAAATTCAGAACATTTTTTTTATTAAGAAGTTTAGTAAATAAATTTACTTTTTACATATACCAAAAATTTATGTATAAATATTTGATATGAAAATTGTGTTTCATGTTTCATCGTTGTCGTTATTTTTATTATTACATAATTTAATTTAGTATTTTTTATTTAATATCGTAAAAAAAAGGAAGGTGAAAATATTTTTTAAATAATTTATTTAATATTCAAAATGGTAAACCTTGTTTAAAAAAATGGTAAAAAATTGCTATTCAATTTTGCTTATAAGGTTTTTTGTTAAAGAAGTTCATAAAGATTCAAATTAATTTTTTTTATTGCATTTGTAATGTTACTTTTAGGTGTTAACCTTAATTTTTGGCTTCAAACCTTGAAATATAATTAATAAATCAATTTATATTCTAATATTTTGTTATCATATTATACAAACTTTTTAAATATTAATAAAACTCTCAAAATTTCACTCATTCTTAAAATAAAACTCACTTTTACTTTTTGATTATTACCATTTTTCATTAATGTTTCTCCAGAATATAAAAAAAGGTCAAAACTCTATAAAAATTATTTCAATTTATATTTTAAAGATATTTTCGAAAATTAAATTTCGAGTCTCGTTCTGTCATCGAAAATAAAAAAACCACTTTAATATTCATTTTACTCATTCCTTTCGATTCAGAAAATCAGTTCTAATTAGAGAATCTCGTGTATTAGATCAAAATTTTGAAATCACGCAATAATTCTATGTGAAATTTGAATGGCAGAGGTCGGATTTAATGTGAAATTAAAAACAAAAATTTTTTTTAAATAATTATTTTTAAATTGTTTTTGGATTAATGGAAAAATAATTTCATTATTAAAAATTCTAAAATAGAAACAATTTTATGTGAAATTGTGCAATTAAAATTTTTGTTTTAATATTTTTTATTAATTTTACTTACATAATTTTTGATTTTCTGGAAATTTGAAAATCTATTTTTTGAATGCTTTTTAATATCATTTCATATGTCAATTATCTAATACATAAGTTTTTAAAAAAAGAATTATTTTGATTTAATTTGTAGGCTATAAAAAATACATAAATTTAATCTGTTTTAAGATAGTCAATATTTTAATCTAGGACAGAACATTTTATAAGGATATATTTTGACTAAAAACTGACAGGACTGGTTCTTCCAGACAACTGCCTGGAATCATTAAAGATGCAAGTATAATTCTGGTAAAGAAAATTTACTATAAGCTATAAAAAAAACTTAGAAATTATTAATATGTATAACGATAAATTCTAATCAAAATTGAATAAAATTGAATAATTTTGAAGGTTCCATACCAATCAAAGTCTTCAGTTGATATAGTAATCTTAAAATAAATTTATAACATTTTACAAAAATCTTTCAACAAATCTTCTCATAAGTTTTCAATATATTTAATTTTAATAAATTCTTTTAATAAATTAATTAATATTCATTATATTTAATTAACCATACTGTCTCTAAATAAAATTCATCTCTCATCGGTATAACTAAAATCTAATAAAATGGACTACAAAACTAATAAATATTTATTTTAATATTTATGTAAATTATGATTGTATAATTAAAATGACATTAAAAAGTTTATACAAGAAAATCATTTAAGAATTTCAAAGAAATTTTATTTAAAAATTCAAAGTTTTATTGGAATTTATAGAAACTTTTATGTCTTTTATAAACTTTTCTAATTCTATAATAAAAATTTACTTAATTAATGATTATCATAAAAAAAAAACTAAAAATTTCTATCATTCACAAAAATTAAAATATTCAAATTGAAGTATTAAGAAGAAATTCTTCAGTTGCAAGTTTATAGATAACTTTTCATTGGTTTAATTAATGATAAACTGAAATTGTTTTGGCTTTGATAAATTCTTTAATGTCAGAATTATATTTTTCAGATATTTTTTATTTAGAAATAATAATAAAAATTAAAAAATCATAAATATGTTTTTTTTTTTTGTAATATTTTGTAATTTTCCTCAAATTAAATAAATGACCATCAATTAAATATATGCTCAAAATTTTACTGAATTGAAAAGAGAATATAATGTTAAAAATAATTATAAAAAATTTTCTTTAAAATTTTCTAAGAAAATATGACAAATTGCCTAGCAAAATTAATAAATGTTTCAACATTAAATAATTATAAAAAATAAAATTTATAACGATTTTTTATGTTGTCTCTTCATTTATTATAAAATTTTAAACTTATGACATAAAATAGAAAAATAAATTGTAAAATGTTAATGAAAAAAAAATACATTAAAATTAACTTTTAATTAATTTATTTTAAAAATTATTTTTTAATTATAAAAATAGCAATTTTATTTCATTGTCAAGCAAATTAGTTTCAATGAATTTTCTTGGATTGTCCTGGAACTCATAAAGATACCGATTGAATTAATAATTACTTATAACAAGGACGTGAAATATAATCAATCCACAGTGCAATAGTTTTATATAAATGAAATTTTAATTGCCAATATACATTTCTTTTTAAACGCTTTTTACAATTTCGTGAGATATTCTCTAAAGCAAAAGTTTAAAATAAATTATTGCGCCATCTATGAATGGAATATACTCTTATGTTACTTTGCTAATTTAACCACTAATACTATTTGCTAACAATACAATTCATACGGTGACCTTTTACTATATTAAATTACATTTAAATGGTCAATTTACAGCGTCATCCTATATCTGAATCCTCTGTTTCGTTACGATAGTCTCTTACTATCTTACAATATGATAAATTACAATTCAAATGATAAAAGAAGATATGGAAATCAATGCTTCATAGTGGAAAAATTTAAAATACGATGATTTTTATACTAGTTTTAAATAACTTTTCAACTCGAGAACAAACAGGTGGTCAAAGTAAAAGTTTTAGTTAAAAAAACTTGATTGAATAGTGTCGTATAGCGTTTCTTTCTGGAATTTATGTCGACCCCGTCTGAAAATTATTTTTGCTTTAAAATGCGAAGTCTGTATACCAACAGACTGAAATAGGGAGTTACAAAGTGTAAACCTAAAGATGATTCTGCAGTTTAAAGATAGTATTTAAATAGAAGTATTGAGGAGGAAGACTTTTCATATTCAATATTTATATCGTCCCCAACAATTTGCCGAATTACTGATAATTGCGAGGACAATTATACCCAAAATTATTTAATTGATTGAACATTTGCAGATTGCAGTGGAGTATAGATTTAAACAAATTGTTATTCTGCAATCCATTTAAAAACCATTAATTTATTATAATATTTAAATTAATTTACTATTTTTTTGACAGAATTTAAATTTAAAATTAAATTTTCAGAATTTAAAAAATCTTGCAGATACAAAAGTAAGTAAATTTATTTATTTGAAAGATTTTTATTTTTTTTTCAAACAATTTAAATTTTTATCTTCTTCGAAATGAAAGTTTTTAATGTTTTTGTACATAAGAAAAATATATAAAATCGAATTTCTTTCTTAAAAAGTGTATTACATAAATAATGATATTTGTTGCTAGGTAAATGTATCATATGCGTTACACGTGCATAAGTATACAAACATAAATATTTGAGATTTGAAATATGTAAGGAAAATGTTTGATAAAATATCATATCTAAAAGTTTTTTTTTTGTAAGATTATTCAAATTGAAAGGAAATCAATATGAAAAAAAAAATTATCTTTACTTGAAAATATATTGTAATATATTGAAAGTAAAAGCATCGTAAATTGAGTTATACTGAAGATTTTATTTATAATTTTTTGGTGAAATTTATAAAAAGAATTATATTTATAATAAAATTTATGTTATTTATGTATATACATCGAAAACCGAAAATTCTTTAAATGCGGATATCGATTAATTGCAAAGGACACTTAGCACTAAAGTGTTATAAGTTTATATAGAAAAATATTAACATATTAAGAATCCTACATAATATTTTGAATGAAAGTGGTAAAATATTGCGATTCATAACTTTAAAAATCATTTTAAATTTCTATAACATAAATGAAGGACAGAAATTCACATATAAAAGAATATTGATTTAACCTAAATTAGTTTTATAAATTATTTTTAACTGAAATACTTAGACATCAAAGAAATTATAAAAGAAACCATCTTCAACACTCTCTTAAAAAATTTCTAAAAAAATGAATTTTCTTTCATTTTGTAAATATTTTATTATCGGTAGCATTTTATTTTTTATGCTTTTTCATAAAAGTTACACGACAGTCGACAGACATTGTGTGCCCTCAAAAAATAAATGTCCTGATTTCTGATATTGACAGATGACTAGACGTTATTGCTTGTTTTGCAATATGATTTTCAATAATATTAAAAATTAAAGAAGCGACCAAAAGAAGTATGGGCACGAGCTAAAAGTCTGTAGATTATCTACTAGAGTAGCTCGAACAAGCTATTCTCGATCAACACTTTTGATCAAATATCAAGACACCGAATACTAGAATGATACTACATATTAACAAATGGTAAGTAAAATATAATGGTACAGACTTGGAATACTATCATGGTTCATGATACTGTTTATTAGTACTGATTTGTTAAGATTTGCTAGTGAGGAATAAGTACACATGGTACAAATAAAAGAAATCAGTCATATGCTCTGGGAAAATCCACTTTAAGTTCTATGCAAAATTTTAGATAATTACTATAGGATATACTTTTGATGACCTGAGCATAATAGCATTCAATGGAAATAGAATATTTTCAATTTGTTTCAAAAAATTACATATTGATCAAGTGTCACTTGTATGTAGATCGTACTCTTAGGTAGATATGGTACACTTGCACGAAACATATGTTTGCTGAATAAATGAAAATTCTTTCCGATTGAATGGTAATATTATCCACGAGTTAGACATTGTACTGATTTACTATTCTTAAGTTAACTTTTACCCTCGTCAACTTTTCAAATTCCTATTTCTAAACTCCGCCAAATCATCATCTAAGCCTATTCGCATTATGTGATGTAGTCTCCGTTTTTTCTATATATACTATTATTGTTAACCTAGCAACTACAAATAAAGATATGAAATAATAAAAAATACTCCAGACACATATAAGAATTCGACAAACCCCCAAAATGTAAATAGAAATTTTTCACCATCTTATCCTATACATTCTACACCTAATGCTAATACCGGATATATGTTCACATGATGTTCTATTAAAGCTTTCTGAAGTGAAAAAATAGGATATTATAATTTAGTGTTATGTGAGTGTATTGATCCTGAATAAATACCAAAAAATAGTTCACGTGTAAAACCAATGATGTTAGGTGAAATTTGATCATTGAACTTATAACTATATAGATGAAATTTCTTATTTGGTTTTTGCTTTTGTTTTGGAAAACTACACCGAATTTCAGCAGTCAGTCAAAAGAAAATTATATTGAACATTAGCAGGAATCATTCAAGTATATAGTAATACAAATAAAAGATTATATAAAATTGAAAGAATTTGGTTTATTTTTTAAATAAATTTGATAATTTCGGCAAACATAATTGGGAAAATATTAGATAACTTTAGGAATTTTTTGTGTTGGAACGTTTTTTTATATAAATACAAAATGGTAAAATGTCAGGTTAGAATTAAATAGAATTTTTCAATCCCGGAGTCACAAAAAAAGCTACTAACATAGAGTGGAACAGATAACTAGTAGTCCAACAGGGATTTGTAATAAACAGTACTTTTAGCAACAGTGCTGTTTAAGAAACACTGTTTTCTTGTAAAATTCTTAATTAACCAAGAATGTAATGTCAATAACGACCCACTGAAACCGAAAATATAAGAATGGAAGCTCTGAAGCTACCGAATTGACTTAAGAAATTAATATAAAAATATCGATTGTAAAAACAATTTCGTAAAAAATCATCTTAAAATTTTGTGAACAACAACAAAAACTGTTATAATTAAAACATCATTTAAATTATCATAACGCATAGTTTAATCAAAAACATCTTTTTAAATAAATCCAATTTTTTGGGGGTGTAAAATGAATACATAATTTTACTCTGGTAGATTAGAAATTCATAATTTGTCGTTGTTGATTTTGATATTATCAACCCCCAATAGGTTTTTGTATAAGATTAAAATTTACAAAAGGCATTGAAACCATCTACCTTGGGAGTTATATATAAATTCATCCGCCAAACCAAAATTATTTTTGACAATTTCATCTCTGCTAAAACAGAGATTTTCATTAGGGAAATGGATATTATTTAAAATTTAAATTTATATTTCTTGGTATCAAATAGGTTTTTCTAATTTATACTGTCTATATTATAAATTTGATGAGGAGTTATGGAAGTGTTTGTGATGGAATATAAAGTTTTAAAATAATAATAGAAAGTGGTTAAATTTTATGTGGGGGCAGAGGGAGATTCAAAAATTACAATAATTCTTCTGCATTCCTCGTCGCAGGATTAACACATAGTTTAGTTAATGTTTATGCCCGTAAATTGTGGGGTGGGTAGCTTCAGTAGGTCTCTATTAAACAAATACGTAATGTCTTAAGAAATCTGAAATTTTGAAATTCAGTAATGTTACAAATACTAAATATTTGGCTACGCCTGTAAAGTTAGAAGCTTCTTTTATTGTAATTATATTTTTGATTATTCTCAATAACGATTTAATTCTAGGTAATTAACATAAATTCTATTTCGGTTACTAATTCAAGGTTTATTCTATATTGAATGTTAAAATAATGTTAATATAATTAATCAATTTGTTACCTTTAACATTTACATAGCTTAGATATCACTTGTTAATAAATTAGTTCAAAATTTTTACAATGTTGTAATTGAAAAACAAATTTGCAAGACGGAATAGTTTCTTGTTTACAGGAAATAGCGACTTTAGTTCTACCCATTTTTTTTATATATTCCATTTTACTTTGGTTAATATATACAAAAACCGAAAATATTTGCATTAAGAAAACTTTATCATCAACAGATTATTTATGAATTTCAATTTGTTTGGAATAAATAATTTTACTACCCACTGTTTATGCTAAATAGTAAGTTACTTCTGCACCGAAAATGCAAAACAAAAAGGTAACAAGAGGAAATGATAATATTTTAAGATACAAAACTTGAAAATAGATTTTGTATCACTTTACTTGAATAATGGATTTCCTGCAAATATAATTGAAAATCATCAGTTTCGGATTTGTAATTTTCTGATCTCAAGTTGACTTTCTGATTTTGGATTTGTTCGTTTAAAAATAGAAATTGTAAAAAAAAATAATTTTTATTCGGTTTTGGTTACATGGAATTTAGAAGTCTTTTTTCTCTCTTTAGTGATTTAATTTACTTTTGAATAGGTCAGCACAGACTGAAATTACGTTTTACATATAAACGTAATGCCAAATATGATAAAAATATCTTCTAAATTCTAGAGGACTCGTAAATATGATAGAAGTTTGAGTTCAATTATTGCATGAAAGAAAGTAAGAAATATTTTTTAAATAATAGGCTCAGTTCAGTTTGACAAAGTAATTTTTATCAATTTGATTATCTGAAATATAAATTAAATAATATAAAAAAAGTTTCAATTAAACAATCCGACAAATATCAGTCTTTAAATAGAAGTCCATTTTTGTACCCTTTTTTTACTGAAGGTCTTCAAAATATTCTTTTTTTTAAAAAAAATAATTAATAGAACCTTTTATTTTAGGGTTAAAATTGAAAAAGTCCCAATTTTTTATTCGTCTTTTTTTATTACTTTTTTTAATTTAATCAAAACAGAAAGTCAAAAATAAATTTTCACTTGAAAGTCCTTCAATTAATCGATACCTCATTTATTATACCGATAATTAGGTAGGATTATTATTGACAAAAAAAAAAAAAGGATAACAAAACATTTTTTAATGGATTTTTCAGCAGTATAAAGAAATGAAAAAATCAAGTAATTTTAAAATAAAATTGCTAAAATATTAAAAAAAATTAAATTTAAGAAGTTACAGAGTTACAGGCAAATGGTCAAAGAGTGGCTCTTCATTAATATTTTTTAAAAAGTTGTAATAACTTATTTTTGCTAGACGAAATGTAAAATTCTATATGTGACTGACATTTCATTGACACCAAAAAAAGTGGTCCGAGAAAAAGACGTCGAAAAGAAAATTAAAAAATTAATTAATTTAGAGTTTCCTTAATTTGACTAAGATATTAATAATTTAAGTAAAGCTAAAAATTACATTTTAAGCAACAATTAATAAGAAAATTTTTAGCATTTGATTTTCTTATATATCAAAAATTTTATGAACTAATCTTGATTAATCTATAAAAATAATTTTCAAATTGTTAATAATTATTATTTCGTAAGACAAAACACCAAATTAATCTGTTCAACACGTGTTCGTAATACTTACAATATCCAAGTACTATAATAAATTAGCTATAGTTTTTATTTAGCTTTATTGCATTTTGTTAAATTAACCTAAATCCGAACGCTTACACCAAAATTTATTAATAAATTTTAAATTTATTTTTTTAATCGTTATATTTCAATTAATAAACCTCTGGCTGAAAATAAATTATTTTATATTTAGATATTATAAAGTATTTTTGATAATTTCTCTAAATTTTATATGTTTTGCACGAACTCCTGCTGTGCAATTAATGACACACCTTTAACATGATATAATCTAAAAAGAGTGCATTATGAATCATATTATAATAGAATAAAATTTATAATGCTTACGGCAAAATCGGTTATAAAATTATTTGCGCAATACATAATTGCGTTATTTCTGTAAATTAGTTCATAGACTCACAGTTCAAATAAAACATTTTATAATACTGAGGAAGTAATAACTAATATTTGATATAATTTTTTTACAGATTTCAGTAAATCAATGTCTGAATTTGAATGTAATTTTTAATAGTAAATATTTTACTTGATTTCGTAATATTTATTTAATCATTTAATTATTTTCTAAGTTACAATATTAAAATAAATGAGAAAATTTTATAATTAAAGAAATAAATTTACAATAAGTTTTCCTTTTCATCTTTCCTTTTCGAGTAGTGACTATTTCATGTCCGCAATTTGCGTGTGCTATGGTATGGTGACCATTCGTTCCTTTCTTCAAAAGACAGTTCCTAGTTTGAGAAAGACATCTCTTAAATATAAATTTTTTTAAATGGACGTAATATGTTCCTTTTTTCGTACCCTTTCCATTAATGTCCCATTTTTATTTGCCGTGTAGAGTCCCAAAATCATAAAAACATTCCCTTGTATATAATGAAATTTAAATCAAATTTATACTTGCCGTGAAAGTCATTCATTTAGGCTATAACTTCAGCTGCAATATTTTTAATTTTACTATAATGAAAAGAAATTGGCTCTGATTGAAGGTCACTATGCATATGACACAGTGCAACATAATAATTTATTTGTTCCACTCTGATTTTACGTCAAAGTAATTTAAGACATTTTGTAGATGTTTCAATATTAGAAATTCCCTTGTGCCAGGACAAAATGGCTATTATTTGCAAAATAAAAGACAGTTTATATTTTAAAGTCTGTCGCTTATTTTTGTCGTTGCAAAATAGTCACTGTAGCTCTAGCTATGCCATACTTTTATAGATGTCTTCAATACTGAACGAGAGAAATTATTTTCAATATAATCATACGTTATATTGATTATGGCTTCGTTGTAGTCTTATTGTTTAAAAATGAAAGCTGTCAAAAAAAATTATGTACTCGTTTTTAAATATTGATGATTAATCGGAATATCTTCAAAATAGAAAACAATTTACATTTAGCTATTAAATAAAGAATTACTTTTAAGCTACTGGAACTGTTATACTATTGATTAACAGTTTATAACAGTTACGGTAAGAGTTACAGTTAAATTAACTCTGAAACTGTTACTGTCATAAGAATTAATTAGAACTGTATAATAATAATATTTAATCCTTCAAACTATAAAAATATTTTCCTACATATTGATTGATTAAATTACTGAAATGTCATATAGTCTAATTAAATTATATTTAGTTTTAATAATAACAACTGCAATTATCCTACTGAGATATTGTATTGATATTTAAAATAATGACCAACAACGTTCATAAAATAGTCGTCTGAATAAAAGAAATTTTATGTTTTTTATTTAAAATATATTGAAGTAAATTTATTTAATGCCATTTTATCTATTTTAAATTTGAATATTGTAGAATCAGTTTCTATAAAACTAAAGAATTTACGAAAATAATAGAATTATAAATATTTAAAAAACTAAATTGTTTGTAAGTTTTAAATTATAATGCTTCAGATAGTCTCGACTGTTGCCGTTTACGGTTTGAAGTGTCAAACGACGTTGATGCCGCTAAAGACGACTTTGAATATACAAACTCGCCGCAATGCAATATAAATCGTAACAAATGTTGTTTATTGAAGTTGATATTAATTATTACTTAAGTTCAATAATTTTTTTGTATTCAAATATAAAGTATAATTAATAAAAACAATATATTTCTATATACATTTCAACTATTCTGATTCTGACATTCCAAAATTTCAACGGCAACAGCGCAGACTTATTCAATGTCGAGACTATCTCCAGGGCAAGGATCAAAAATTTTGATTATAAATATTTCAAATTATTCATTAATATATTATTATTATCATAAAATTACATTTAATTTACATAACCAAATATTATAACTAAGGTTACCGAGCATCCTGTAATCCACAGTTATGAAAATTATTTAATTTGAAACAATATTTTAAAAAGTTGGAAAAAGTTTTTACATTTACAATAATTCGTTACACCAAAATATCGTAAAATATTGATATCAATTATAGTTGAATATTAATTTGCATTTTTTGATATTACGAATTGAATTGATTGATTCATTATCATGTAAATTACCAGTAATACAATGGAAAATTTAAATAATTTCACAACGCCTAAGAATTATGCAATGAAAAATAGTATTTATCTCTATTTTAAATTATGAATAGTATGACATTTACTAGTTAATTTGTTATAGGGACGAACATTTTTGATGATTACATATTTCTTAAAAGCAGAGTTTAAGTTTACATCTCTGCAATTTATTTAGAACTGAATTTCGAAATCGCTATTCTAAAACATAAATTTAATAAAAATATCTTTATTTAAATTATATTTATTTCTATAGATAAAATAATTCTTATTCTGTCAGTTCCACTCTTCATAAATCACCATACATAAATTTAAATTTATAATATTATTTTGAATTATTATTGTATACTTATAAATATTGTATAATTTTTATTTTGCATATCATTCAACAAATTTAAATTAAAATTCATTTGATTATACATATTTATATTATTACAAAAATTATTATCACTTTTTGTTATGCAAAAATCTCATTAAATTGTTTTAAATCATTCGAAAATTTGATCTTAAAATTATACATAAATCGTATTTTAAATTTTTAATCCCTTCTTTCATTTTGGACATTACTAGAGAGACAGACAACTTTCAAAATATGAATTTTAATGAAAATATTTTATAATATTAATTTTCAACCCTTAGCATTTTCATTTTAACTGCAACTATACATAAGCTATTCATTTAGTTTTTTTTGATTAATATTATTCCTGGAAAAGGACACACGTGAATCCAATAAATTAAAATCTTTGGTATAATTCGGTTTTTAAAACTATTTAACATTGATGTTTACCATATTTGAAATTTACCATCAAATCATTAAAATTATAATGAAATTTTAATAAATTGCATAATATGGAAATTTAAAATCAACCCCTCTAAAAATTTCAAAATATAATGACAAAAATTATATATAAATGCGTTGTGATGGAAATATACATTTTAAGTATAGATTTTGTTGTGGTCATTAGATAGTTTTTCATTGTAAATCTTTTTTCGGTCATGTTGATAAATTGATGATGTTTATTCAAAAATATCTCATCAACATTAAATGAAAATTTTAAGGGTGAAAATAGAAAATATTGAATAGGACATAGACAAAAACCATATCAAAATGTGATTAAATTTTATATAAATAATTTAAATTAAATAAGCAAAAGGGTTGAAGAATTTCAGATTTTTAATGCTCGTGTGAAAAATTGATTTTAGATAAATATGACAAAAGTGTTTTTGATAAATTTGTATAATTGAGAATTTAAATTTGCATTTATCAAACTTTATTTTGAAATTGCACAGTTAATAATAAATAAAGACACAAAATTACTACAACTTTAAATATTAAATTAATTCTAAGTTTTTCGATCCAATTAATTCAGTTTCCTGGTAAAATTTTCATCATTATTCCAAATTTTGAACCTAAAACTTAGGTAAACCAAAAATCATGAGTCTCTTCGTAATGATGTAATTTTCATAGTTGTTGCGATTGCATTTTTTTTTTTTTAATAAGTTTAACCTTAAGTTT